>CM061914.1:100346918-100555507 GCA_031002005.1 Vandiemenella viatica
CTAAAGAAGCAGCCGCTTACTGATCTATATAAATAGTGATATGAAACATAGGAATATCAGTAATTTTCGATGCGTTAGTGTTGCAGTACAATATTATACATAAGCCTTCGTAAAATAAACTAATACGCTATTGTATTTTTTATTTCCTTTTCAACAATGTGTAGAAATCCATTATACCATGGCACATCCTCATACCGCCTTACCGTCCTGACCCCATTCTACTTAAAAAAAAAAAAAAAAAAAAAAAAAAAAAAAAAAAAAAAAAACGGTGGGAGGGAATGACACGGCATAATGGCCATCCTTGTTCCGGTCGTGATACAATACGAGGAAACGAAATGTTAGTTGGAAAGTATCCAGAGAATATTTTTCTACATGTTGTTACCGAACTTAGTGAAAGTCTTACTTTTATAGTGAGATAAAAGTTTAGTTTTTACTCAATTTACATAGACATTAAATGAGGTTTATTGAGTTCCATTTTATATAATTAATTTAGAAATTCCTTTTGGTTGAATTCATTGATATTTCATAATTATTAAAATTGTTTTAATATTTAATAAATACTTCAGCAGAGGTCTCATTTAAGAAAGGTAATAAACTAGAGTTTTTATCATAAAGTAGTAGCGAAATAATTCCGTTAGTATATTTTTTACTCCCAACAACCCCACTCTATCCAAGAATTTCACTGGTAAACAAACACTGAGTGTGTGGTGCACACGTGAGTAGTTTCCACCGTTTGCACGTCCTCTATCTTGTCTATCTGATCATATGAAGGAGAGTTTGCGTTTTTTCAGGCAACCATGAGCCAGGAGAGTCCCACTTTCTCGCTGCCGTGATTTGTGCTGGTAGTTGTGTCGACCTCGCCGAATACATGGGCATGTGTGTGTGTGTGTGCGTCTCCCTCGGTGCATGTATCCGTACATATCGGATCGGAGCCGACTCCACATATTACTGAAGCAGGACGTGTAGTTAGTATTTGCAGGATGTTGGTGTGTGGGAACCAACTCTGAAATGAGAGTATAATGTCTGTTTGATGACGATATTTTGGAACTTTGGCCACAAGGCTCTTGCATCTAGACTATGGTATATGTAATCAGTTGGCGGGTGGTGATGAACATGTATGGATACCACTCAGCAGTATGACGAAGCCGTTGCCATGCTTTGCACATTCTGTAATTATAGGATCCCAACATTTTTCGTTTCACGGCTCCTTTCACTTAAAGAGAGTTCTTCTCAAGCCCTATTCGACAAATTGAATTATTCCAAACACCCACTTCCGGCCATATTCTATGATTCCGGCTAAGGTATGTACGAATTTCCTTCATACAAAACAGATGGCTGGTACCTTAAATGTAAATTTTGCTGATGCTCATGGTGTGAACAGAAGAATAATGGTCGGTAAAATGTAACAATGAGACGTTAGAAGAAAACTCACTAAATATGTGATGTTAGAATAAAGGTTTTCAACTATAAGAATCAGCGCGGGGAAAAGTACTTGCGAGCTAGGAGCTAGGGTATCGACCACCTCCCCCCCCCCCCCCGACATATCTTCGTGCTCCCCTGGGGAATGCACCGCGCACCTTGGGATCCTTCGAATCTAACTCTAGCATATTTAGTAAGCCGTTGCTGCTCCACTTTTACCGTTGCCAATCCTGGAGGGTGGTGGTGGGGGGTAATGTACACATCACTGTGATATAGCTAAGATATGTGCAGTTTAATCCTCTGCACGTCATCAACTCGTCTGGCTCCATATTGGTGGCATTTTGAATACCAAACGCTTCTTCAGGGCTGTTCAACGTACCATATTTCAGAAGGACACATGAGATGAGAGATATGCCATCATTATCCTGTGTTTGTTGTCCGCACGTTTGGCACGTCGCACGTCGAACATGTTGGCATATCGTCGGTTCGCAACTTGTTTGTTTCTGGTCCTCCTACAACCGCTGTCATGTTTTGTGAACGCGCCCACAACCGCGTGGCAATGTGTCCCCAGGTGCGTATGCAGGCTCTCTTTGATTGCTTGTCACATCTTCATGCTCTGATTGTAGCACCTGGCAGCTCACCCGTACTGAATTCTCACGGACATTGTGAATGTACAGTTTGGTAGTACTTATCACTTGTGTATTGGTCAAATCTCACATGTTTCCTTCAAGCATATCCAGGCTCTCTTTGATTTCGGGCTAAGCTCTATACGTATTTCCTTCATACACCCGATGGGTTGGTACCTTGAATGTAGGATTTGTCGATGCTCATGATGTGAACAGAAGAAAAATGTATGAATCAGTTTAAGGCGACCTCGATCTCGGCGAAATAAACGTTCTTTTATGGTAAATTAACACTAACGTTTTTCGTTATTTTGATCAATTTTCATTCGAGATTTGCTGGGAGTCTACGTGTTGTGGCATGTTAAGAATATTTGCAATGTGAGGGTATGTGTATGTATGATTGAGTGTTGACGAATGTTAGCGGGTGTTATTATGGAAGTATGAGTGTGCCGGGATTATGTTTGTTACATGGTAAATCTACATAAAACGATGACGATGACAGAAGTATAGAGCAATGTAAACCATTCTGGCAGTAATTGGTCCAATATGCTTGTTTTATTATATTAATTTTGTCGTCTCAGAAGCATACATTGTTACACAATTACAATCATCAAATTGAAGAAGACTAAAACTAGAGGTAGGATGGTGGGGGATTGAGTATAAAGCTACCACTGGGCTACGTGGAAGCACGTAGAAATTCATTTACATAATTTGTTAAAAAAGGTACAGGACACATAACAGCATGTTCATATTTAATTCTACCATTTAATTATCTCTGAATGTCAGTGTTTCCCAACGTGGGGCCCACGCCCACATGGGGCAATTTAGAAATTGACTTGATAAGACTTTACCGCTTTCTTTGGGTTATTTAAACACAATGCCAGATTATGGACAAAATATAGCAAAAAGCAAATTCTTAAAAGGATCACACTAAATTGCCATAATAAATGTTAATAAATCTTTGAATTTGAATTTTAGTATTTCATTATATGGTTTTTAATTTTACTTACTGTGTTTTATGATTATATTAAAGTGTTTTCTTTCAAAAACCATCCTATATCAGTTTCTTTAATAACAAATAATTTTTTTTTATTAAAAACTAGCTGGTACCCACGACTTCGTTCGTGATTGTAAAGAATTCATATTGACAGCTATAGACATCTAACACACCCTAGTGCACGATGGGAGACTCGATTACTATTACCACACACCAGTACCAGTCTTCTGCGCTATGTAGTTCCGGCAGCAAGGTAAAATTTACGGATACACAAGTCTTTGGATAAACACGAAAATATCATGATCGACCAATTTCAAACACCATATCTCACACACTCCCACAGTTGCGGATTTCGACCAACGTTGTGATCGATGGGAGACTCTGTATTACTACCACACACAAACGCCAGTGATCTGCGATTGATAGTTTTCACTTAAAGTGATACACCGTGACACATGCGTCTTTGGCAGAAATATGAAATTGCCGCTGGTCGACCATTTTCATCTCCCTTATCTTCCACACCCCCATAGCTACAGACATCTAAAACCATAGTGCACGACAACAGACACGATTCTACTACCACACATAAACACCAATGCTCTATGCTATGTAGTCGTGGTAGAAAAGTGAAATCTCCGGAAACACATGCCTTTCGTCGAAATACGAAAATATACTTGGTCGGCACTTACAACCACCATATCTACCACAGTACCACAGTTTCTGAAATTCGGCCGCTGTTGTAATCGAAAGGTGACTCTGTGCTACTACTACACACAAACGGCAGTTATCTGTAATCTGTAGTTTACGCTGAAAAGTGATACACCATGACTTTTGTCTTTGGCAGATGTGTGAAATTGCCACAGGTCGACCACTTTCACCCCCATTTCTCCCACACCCCCATAGCTACCGACATCTAACAACCATAGTGAAGTGAACTACACTTAATGGTTCCTTGAGGTTTATTACTATGTACACAAAACACTGGTAAACAATAACAAATGTGGTACAGTTAGCGGATGACCGTCGAGAAATTTAGCCTGGTCCTGATCCGGGGTAGAGAGAGACGGCTTCTACTTCTCGCGAACTTCCGGTGGTCTTCGGTAGTTGAAGCTGGTCCGCGGTCGGGCCGGAACTGGCGGTGGAGCGGCCGGCTACGCTTATATAGGCGGCCTGGCGCAGGAATTCCGTTGTGTGGTAGTACGGCGACCTCTGTAAGAAATAGTCCCACTTAGCTTCTAGATGATTCTATTTGTTTTCCTGGTTTGTTTTGATGCCTCTGCGCCTGTTTGGAGTCGTATATGATCCCGGCGTGCAGGCGCGTTGTGTGTGAGGTCTGCCTGGCAGGGGCCTTTACTGGCAGACTGAACATACCTCCCTCCCGGGGGGGGGGGAGCGATGTCTGCGACGTCTGCGAGGTCGTATGCCGCGGCGCCCTGGAGCAGACTATGAAGGCTACCTCCAGGGGAGTACGGAGCTGTTCCCCTGGCGATGCGTGCCGACCTGCGTCGTGGTGCAGGTTGTGGTGGAGGTACTTGTGGAGCTAACGGCATCGGTTCGTCGGCGTCGATGGCCGGGGGGCTGTACGGGGGGGCGCTGAAGATGGTCCCCGCAGGTTCGAGAGGCTGCGGCTGAAGGGTGTCGGAGCGACCGACAGGTGTGGCGTCGTTGGTGCGCTGTAACTGTCCTGAGCAACGGGTTAGACGGCAGGAGTGGTGGAGGTGGCAGGGAAGGAGAGGAAGAAGTGGATGGCCGTGCCGTGGGGAAGGGACGGTGCCGTGGGGTAGCGGGGACGTAGTTGGTTTCGATGGCGTCGCACTATCCGGCCATCCAGGCTGACGTCGAACAGTTGGCGGCCCCGGGGCCGCTGGATGACTCCCGGAAGCCAACCGGCCCGGGAGCCAGAATACATGGCGTCTGGCAAGGGATTTGGTGCGGGCAATTCCCCAGTGTCCTTGGTGGAGAGTTTGGAGGATTGTCGGTTGTAGGGATCTCGGAACGACGACCCTCGGGGTGGAATTTGGTTCTGTGCGGAGGAGCACTCCCTCTACTACTGAGAGCTGGTGGCGGATGGAGTAGTAGAACTTGAGGTCTTGATGATGGCGTGGAGGGGAACGTGTTTGCCACCCGTGTTGGATGTGGTGTCGGATGACACGGAGGAGGGGGTCCTCCCCTGTGGCTGCCGCGACTTTTGAGGCCGTGACTGGAAATGTCTTCAGTGCTTCTTGTATGTCATCGTCGATCTGGAACACCAGAAGTTCCGACTTGTCGAAGGCAAGGTCTGGTCCCTGCGGTAGTCTGGATAAGGCGTCTGCATTGGCATGCCTGGAGGTGGTACGGAAATGCATGGTATATCTGAACTGGGACAGGAATAGTGCCCAACGCTGGATGCGGTGGGATGTTTTGGTAGGCAGACGTGTGGACGGATCAAATAGTGATAGGAGTGGCTTGTGGTCGGTAATGAGATGAAAAGAAATCCCATATAAAAGGGAATAGAATTTGGAGCAGGCAAAAACAATAGCTAGCGCCTCTTTCTCGATTTGAGAATATTTAAGCTGAGCAGCCGATAGGGCTTTGGAGATGTAATCTGGTAATTTATGAGACAGAACTGCCCCCACACCGTAATCGGATGCATCTGTGGCAAGTATCAAGGGGAGGTTTGGAGTGTATGGCATGAGGCATGCTGCGGACTTGAGCTGCTGTTTAAGGGTGTGGAATGCGGTCTCGCAAGCTGGGGTCCAACGGAACGGGACATTCTTGCGACAGAGGTGGTACAGGGGTGCTGCCACTTGTGCTGCTGAGGGTATAAATTTTCTGTAGTATGAAATCTTGCCTAAAAAAGATTTCAACTGATGTAGATCCTGAGGCCGAGGTAAGTTGGAAATAGCGTCCACATAGGAAAATGCTGGGGAATGCCTTCCTGAGCGATGATGTGACCCAGGTAGGAAATGGATTGTTGAAAAAATTGACACTTGGAAAGGTTGCATTTAATCCTGCTGCACGGAGGCGGAGGAAGAGTAGGCGGAGGTTGGTCATGTGTTCGGCAGCGGAGGGTCCCGTGACGACTATGTCGTCGAGATAGTTGATGCATCCCGGAATATCCTGGAGAAGTTGTTCGAGATACCGTTGAAAAATCGCTGGAGCACTGGCCAAGCCGAACATGAGCCGGTTGAGTTGGAAGAGGCCAGAGGGAGTGTTGATGACTGTGTATTGTCGGGACTGGATATCCAAAGGGATTTGAAGGTATGCTTCTGCCAGGTCAATTTTTGTAAAGTAGGTACCTCCTGCTAGTTTACGGAAGAGGTCGTCCGGTCTCGGAAGTGGATAGTCGTCTACCAGCAGATGCGGGTTGACGGTGGTCTTAAAGTCACCACAGAGACGTAAGCGGCGTCCTGGCTTCTGAACTATGACCAACGGCGTGGCTCAGGGGCTGAACCGCACCGGCTGGAGGATCCCTTCGTTGAAGTTCTTCCTGAAGTGGTTGTTGAAGCGCTACGGGTACCTGGCGTGCCCGGAAGTATCAAGGCCGTACGTCCGGCCGGAGTTGGAGTGATGCTTCGAAGTCCTTTGCACAGCCGACGCCTGGTGAGAACAGGTCCTGAAACTCGGTGCAAAGGGCGTCCACTTCAGGAAAAGGAACATGCTGAGATACGAGGTGTATGTTATCCTCAATTGAAAATCCGAATAAGCGGAAAGCGTCCAGTCCAAATAAGTCTGCTGTGAGAGAACTGTTAACTACTAAAAAGGGGACTGAACGATGTACAGACTTATACATGACATTTGCTGTGAATTGTCCCAGGAGTGCTATCTCCTGTTTGTTGTATGTCAGGAGGCGCTTGGGGGCCGGCGAGAGGGGGGGCGAGCCAATTTGCACATAAGTAGTATAATTAAGCAATGAGACTGCTGCTCCTGTGTCGACTTGTAGGCGCAGGGGTTTGCCATTGACCGTAACGTCAATTAAAAGTTTGGATGCTGTGGAAGTGTCTACCTGATTGACATCCATAGGTGCGCCGCTCCAACCTGTCTTGGTAAGACCCTGGGCGGCGAGAGCCGGGATTGGCATTGGTGGTGTTGGTGCGGCAGACGGACGCCAGGTGTCCTTCCTTGCCGCAACGTGAGGCATTCAGCCCAACGATCCGGACAATTTTCCCCTTCATGTGCTGAATAACAGGCGGGGCAGGAGGGTAGGCGGAGCGGGCTGCGGCGTCGGCGCTGCGGGATCCGCTGCTGCTGCCGAGACTTGGTGCCCCTGCCGAACGGCCGGTTCGATGTCCTTCTGAGGAAGCGGTCCCCGGTTTGTGGTATCGGGAGGAGCGCGACTGGGAGCTCTGGATGGCGGCGACGTCCTGTGTGTCCTCTACGTCGGTTCGGATTGCGGCCACATCCGCCCAGGACTCCAGGCGGCGATCTGCGGCCGTAGATATTTCGAATTTGTAGGCAAGTTCGATGACCTGCTCCAGGGATGGGTCCTCTAACTTGAGGGCGTCATGCCGGAGTGCGGCATCTGGTGCAGCCTGTATAATGTGATCACGCACCATGTCGTCGGCGTAGGATTCGTGGGAACAACGAGTTTGAAACTTACATTTTCTGCTAAGGCCTTGGAGTTCGGCCGCCCACTGGCGATACGTCTGATCGGGCTTCTTCCGGCATTGATAGAATTCGACGCGGGCCGCGACGACATGGTACCGGCGTCTGTAGTATGCATTCAGTGTCGTACAGATGGTCGTGAAGGTGAGGGTGTCGGGGTCTTGTGGCTGAAGTTTGGTGAGCAAGACATACATCTTCGATTGGTTCCAGGAAAGGAAATATGCACGCTGGTCTTCTTCTTTGGATATGTGATGAATTGCGAAGTGTTGTTTTATGCGCTTCTCGTAGGTCTCCCATTCTTCGACGTCGTCGTTGAATGCTGGGAACGGAGGCGGGGCCGTGGGTTGGCGGAGATTCCTGACTTCCGCAATCAGTTGTCTCTGAGATTCGAAGAACTGATGTAGAAGTCCTTGGAGGAACTGTTGCCATTCCGTAGGTGCTGCTGGCGTAGCCATGATGGTCGAGAGTTCTTATCCCAACCTTGTCGCCACTGAAGTGAACTACACTTAATGGTTCCTTGAGGTTTATTACTATGTACACAAAACACTGATAAACAATAACAAATGTGGTACAGTTAGCGGATGACCGTCGAGAATTTTAGCCTGGTCCTGATCAGGGGTAGAGAGAGACGGCTTCTACTTCTCGCGAACTTCCGGTGGTCTTCTGTAGTTGAAGCTGGTTCCGCGGTCAGGCCGGAACTGCCGGTGGAGCGGCCGGCTACGCTTATATAGGCGGCCTGGCGCAGGAATTCCGTTGTGTGGTAGTACGGCGACCTCTGTAAGAAATAGTCCCACTTAGCTTCTAGATGATTCTATTTGTTTTCCTGGTTTGTTTTGATGTCTCTGCGCCTGTTTGGAGTCGTATATGTATCCCGGCGTGCAGGCGCGTTGTGTGTGAGGTCTGCCTGGCAGGGGCCTTTACTGGCAGACTGAACATAACCAATCCAGCATGTCTCAAAATATGACCTACCAGCCTGTCTCTTCTTTCCGTAAGCTCTTCAACAAACTTCTTTTCTCACTCATCATTTCCAAAACTCGTTCATTTCTTACTTTGTCTGTCCACTTAATTTTCAGCATTCTTCTGTAGCACCACATTTCAAATGCTTCAATTTTCTTTATTTCCGGTATTCCTAAAGTCCATGTTTCGCTACCATAAAGTGCTGTGCTCCACACAAAGAGTTTTAAAAAGTTCTTTCTAATTCCTAGATCAATATTTGAAACTAAAAGGTTTCTCTTTTTCATGAATGCTCTTTTTTCTAGTCCTATTCTGCTTTTAACATCATTCCTGCTTCGGCCATCGGTTGTAATTTTACTTCACAAGTAACAGAATTCACTTACTTCTCCTATTGCATCCGATCCTATTTTTATATTTAATCTACCAGTATTGGTATCATTTCTGCTACATTTCATCACTTTTGTCTTGCTTTGATTTATATTCATTCCAAAATCTTTATTCAGTATTTTGTTCATGCCATTCAGTAACTTCTCAATATCCTCAGCTCTCTCTGCTAACAAGACAATGTCATCAGCAAATCGTAGCATACTGATTTTTTCTCCCTGAAAACTTATGCCACATGGAAATTTTTCTTTGACTTTCTTCATTGCTTCTTCTACGTACAAGTTGAATATTAAGGGGGATAGGCTACAACCTTGTCTCACACCTTTTTTAACTGATGCATGTCTCTCGTGATTCTCTACTTTTATTATAGCCACTTGATTCTTATATAGTTTATAGAGTATTCTTCTATCTCGATACTTTAGACCTGACTTCTTTAAAATTTTGGACATCTTGTCCCACCTAACATTATCAAATGCTTTTTCTAAATCAACAAATGCCATGAAAGTATCTTTGTTTTTCTTGATCCGCCCTTCAAGTATTAATCTTAAAGACAGAATTGCTTCCCTTGTACCACGATTTTTCCTAAACCCAAACTGATCTTCACCTACTATCTCTTCTACTATGTGACCAAAAAACTGATTTTCCTCTTTCTGATCATGCCTGACATCCTTTCATTTTCTTCTTCCTTGTATAAATTTTTATTCTTTGGGAGCCTAAACTCACCTTTTTCAGGTTTCAATGGTCCACAATTTTTTTCAAGATTTTAATTTTTGGTTTTCATAGAGAAAATTTAATTAAAATCGCCTAGGCTGGGCCACAACCAGCGGTCGTTGTGAAGAATGGTCTCTCCTCTACCTAGACCGGCTAAAAATATGATTATAATTTGCATCCTCGGTAGATATTTAAATCTGAATATTCAGACTCGTGTAAGTCTTGATTTCTGCTTGACGGTGTAATAGTGCCAAGTGGGGGATTGTAGATGTGAACATGGAGTGGTGTCATACGTGAACACTATTCCTAATTGTTTCCTTCACTTCTCTGGTCTCTGTCCACTTGTTTGGACTGTGTAGTAGCATGTCTACCGGCAGCTGGTCGTGTTGACCGTGCTAATTCACTGTCCGCAAACACTTTGCGGTGGGGATCGGGTTTCGTCCCATCGGTCAGGGTCCGCGGAGATACCATTAGCGGCAGCTGACGGGCACGGAGGGGTGCACAGCACAGGCTTGTGCTGCGTGATTACTGCAAGGGAACCTGTGTCACTCGATACAGCTTGACGGAGACTTGATACGGTGTCCCTTCTGTCCTGCCTACTGTATAGTTACTGCGGTAGTTCTCTCAGTCAAACTCTAAAGAGACCTCGTGCATAGTTATCCTACCAACAGTTCTGTTCTGCAGATCACAAGCTTAGTACAGTTGAAGCTCTTTATTTACGGTTTCGTTATTCGCGTTTTCGTTATTTGCTGATAAAATAATTGATAACTTCTACCCGGGGGTTGACAATTTTATTATTCGCGGATCCTAAACTAATGTTATTGTAATTTTAACAATTAAATGCCTGTTTATTTACTAGTTATCAGGTCGAAATATCATACCCTTTAACTTGTTGCCACATCAATGATTTTTAAACACTTATTCTTTGGTGAAAGGTGCCGGGTTACATGCAATGCTTTGACTTTCAATAAATCCGGAATCACAGCTTGCGTTGTCTTTTGATTTTTTCCCGTAATTTTGGCATTCGTCACAATACAGTAATTTTTAGTGCCCAGAACATGTTCTTTTAACCCCTCGTTTTCTTCGCTATTTATTCTATCGACTAAAACAAAACAAAAAGAGGTTCCCACTTGGAAAAAGGTTTTCCGCCACTTACGAGAGTAAAATTAGATATGCTTGACCGTTTACGTCTTGGTAGGTCATTGCTTTTAATATCAATTAATCAAATGTACGGGCAAACAAAAAACGCCGGAGAGACGGAATTCTATGGCCTCGCTTCACTTTTAGCTCGTCCCAAAGCATTACTCGGAAGCGCCACCGTCATGCGCTGATACGGGGTTCGAATCCTGGTTGTGGAAGAAATTTTTGTCATCAGGACTTCAGTGCAACGTAGGAGAGATGGTGGCGCACATTTCCTTATCACCAGATTGCATAAAAATCCTGGGTTAAGTACCAAACCTCCACAGAGCGTATCGATCGAAGGCATGCGACATCGGATGAGGTTGGGGACTTTAAGCTCGGCGGCCTGCTAAGTATCTTTCGGAAGAGTAGGTGCTGCGTTTCACCGTCAACCTTTTTTCATCTCTCTCCCACAAAACAAGCATAACTCTACACTAAGTACGTACACTATCACACGCTTACAACAACACTTACGATCACTGTTACACTAGAGACGGAAACGGAAAATCACCTCACTTCATTTTACCGGACGTTCCCATGGACGGGTAAACATCCCCCACCGTAATCGCCTACGCCCGGGGCGAGGCGGTTGTAGAAGAAGAACTTTACTGTTAGCAAGAACTATACGTGCTGTTTTAATCACATTCATCGAAGACATCAATCAAATGAGAGTGCTCAAACGGGTGCTGTAATTCGTGAAAAAGCTAAAATCTCTACGAATGTTTATTACAGTGAACATTTGGGGCGAGGATTTAAAGCTACCAAAAATTGGCTTAAAATTAAGTGCGACAATCACTCCATAACATCAAAAGTGATGTGTAAGCTGGAAAACTATCACCTATAACCCTATACAAATTACCATTCAGTATTCACTGTTTCTGTATTCGCAGCATATTTATGGGTCACAACCTCCGCGAAAAAGAAGCTTTGACTCTTTATGATGTCTTGTGCTATAGGGCATGTTGTACATACAAATTGAGGAATAACACACACTTGAAAGAAACAAATGCAGTTAGAAACTATGATTTAAACATTAAGGCAAATTAAAAATCAATTCAACATGCTGTATGACTTACCAACCAAATGCCACTAGGATCAGAAAAGGAGGTAATACTTTATAGTTCATCAGTTACAGAAGATTTGATGATCAGTGTGAAAACTTCCTGGCATTAAATATTTGCGAACATTAAACAAGAAAAAATTCCAGCGGATGGAATGACCTGGTAGTAGGATTTCACACCGGCTGCACAATCCACTCCTATCATAACCGCCTAATCTAACACGGTAGTCCTGCTGGGTACAGGGAACAGTATAACGTGGATTCGGAACCACTGAAACGGTCTGACGTACTTCACATTGAACAGTAAGCTGTGCCAATGGTGATGTTCGGATATGGGCCTTTCTAAATCCCAGCCAAGACCGGGATTCGAACTGCGGACCCTTCGATTTGCAGTCAGACGCCTTAACCACTGAGGCACCAGACAACTGGAAGAAAACAATAACACTCAAGCAGGCTGAGGAGATAGTTCGGACGTAGTCTATGCAACGAATCGTTTCTGCATTGAGTTTGGCCCCATATTGAAGTCAGGAGAAGGGTGAACGGACCCAGATCTCGGTGGAAAAGTTATGTTCAACTAGATTTTCCCGCTCTCGCAGAAATTGGCGAGACGTTCCCGTATAGGCCGCAAGGAAGATTTATGTGTGGAAACTTTTTTACAAAGTTCTTATCGAAGCCTCTACTAACTGAATTATTATTTCCTAAGCCTCATCCACTTTTTTGTGGCTTTTTACTATTTCAAAGGCCGAGCGTGGTGGTGTAACGGATAGCGTTCTGGCCTCGCATTCGGGAGGACGGCGGTTCGAATCCCCGTCCGTGCATCCAGATTTGGGTTTTCCATGGTTTCCCAAATCACTCCAGGCAAATGCCGGGATGCTTCCTTAAAAAGGCCATGGCCGAATTCCTTCCCATTCCTTGCCCCCCATCCTTTCCCGTCTCTAAAGACCTCGCTGTTGAGAGACCTAAAGCAGTAAAAAAAAAAAAAAAAATACATTGCGAAGAGGCTTCACCTACCTTTGAATTTGTTGAGTATACAATTGTCGAGTAATAGGTTGAAGTAATTCACATTAAATCGCTGTTGCTGGAAGTCAGGATAATTCTTTACACATATAAGGAAAGAGAAATAGCAAACAGATCATCGTGCGTCCCCCTCTCTCAAACATATACGCCTCATGCAACTAGATACTACACTCTACAAGAAATTTGCCCGGCTCAGTCAGTGGCGAGCAGGAATGACTCGTGTAAATCAATGGGTACCTATTGCAGAGGCATTTCCACCAGGTGGCAATCCTAACTGAAATACATGGAGAGTGGTTATGGGCAGGAAAAGGATAATCTAGCAAGATGGCGTTATCTCGAAGATATAAATACTGCGTGTGAGTTTGTTACAGAGCAGACCATCCAGCATTTATACAATTTCCCGCAATGCCCATCAACCTGTACTCTAAATTACCTCCTTAACGCCAGTGACAATGCTGTTCAAGTTGCTGACTTTTGCTCATCCGTAATATGAATTAATTGTGTTGATTGTTATCATTTTCTTTCTATCTTTCTTTTCGTTCTGTTATTGTTAATACTATTTGTGTTTCTAACAAATGTAAAAGATTAGGCGGAATCGATGGCGTGCTCCTTCATCAGATTTTTTCATGGTTCTCTTCGATTATCGACGATGAATCACTTGATACTTCCTTCACAATTCTTGTAAATGTTGTCAGAAGTTGTGCTACGACTACAGCAATGTAGCTCTTATCAACCAGGTGAAATATGCTCTGGCCTAACATTCGGGAGTACGCGGGTTTGAATCCCCGTCCTCGCATCCAGATTTGGGTTTTCCATGGTTTCCCCAAATCACCCCAGACGATTACCGGAATGCTTCCTTCAAAAGGCCGTGGTCGAATTCCTTCCCTTTCATTGTCCTCCATCCCAACTCTCCCATAACGACCTCGACGAGGAGTGAAGCCATAAGTAAAAAAAGTAAAATATGAAATAAGTTATAAATAAGAGTACATCCACATAAGAACAAAGGATGGAATAAAATACATTGTTAACTGTTTAAGTGAACTCATTAAGATAAATTTAAACTTAAGCTTTGTATGTTTTGGTACCAAACTGAGAAGTTTATCACAATGAATAACCATACATTAAGGCAGAGTAAAGAATAATTCATGGCGTTAATTCCGTCTGCCTGGGAATCGAAAGGTCCTGGGTTCGGATCCCTACCTCGGCGGGGATTTTCGTAGTCCTTAACCCGACGTTCACCTCTGGCACAGCTTAGTGTGTAATGTGAAACACGTCAGAACGCAACCGTGGTTCGGATTTCATGTTAAACTGTAGGTCTCCTGTACACGGTTGGATGACCGGGTTAGGTAAAAGCGGCTACAACAGGGACTGACTGCGGAGGTCACCAGGTCATTACGACCACACGGAATTATTATTATAATAGATAGGACAAATATTTTAATGTCCATATTGTTTTATCGATGGCAGCAAAACTGAATTTTATTCCTGTCAGACATAATTAGAAAGATGGAACTACTTTTAAAATTTTAAATAATATTTTTATCTCTTATGAAACTCTCCAACACAGACCTTTAAAAAAACAGTGGTAACAGAGATGAAATCGTTCATCTATAAAGTACATCAGAAATACTGGATATATTACGTTAATTAGCACCATCATCAAGGTAAGAAGAATTAGATGTGTTTTTATGAAAATAACAAACACCATGTAGGGTTGTAAATAAGCTCTTAACTATCTGGGATCAGGATCAGTAGCACCATTTGAATTGTGGCGAAGGTAAAGGTAAAAAAAAAATAAAATAAAAAAAAAATAAAAAAAAATAAAAAAAAAATAAAAAAAAAAAAAATATTATTACACTGTTCTGGATTCCTTAAGGCAGTACTGATGGAGCTAAAGATCTATATTCCTTTTCAGGATTTTTGCACTATAATGAAGCTGCCATATTTGATTGGCACGATTTACAATAGCCATAAAACGCCTTGCACCAACGGAATGTGTAAATATCTGTCTTGGAGATTACATAAAATTTAAATAGCACCAAAGAAATGTTAAATTATATTAATTCAAAATATTTTAAAAATCGACTCAGTATTATCCTCATAATGGACAGTTATTATTATCTAGTGTAAGCCCGTGACCGTTTTTTGCGTATCGTCACGGGTCTAGAATAGTTCCAGTTTCTATGATGAAAGATTATGACACGTTGACCTCATTTGACCAAATTTAAACTTGAACACTGTTCAGGGTGAATAAAATCTGTTGAGCCTGAAGAACTCAATCGTATAATTGCTTAAATAGAAACTTACTTCTATTTGACCCTTAAAGTTCACTCTACAAAATTTAAAAAATTCCTGTTTGCTACGAAAGCATCACGTTGTCTTTTATTGAGATTGGGCAAACACTCATAATGTAATCATTGGTCATAGTATCTGTAAAGGCCAGAGAACTTAATACACATTCCATATTATTAAACAGTTGAGCAACTCAGAAGAAATTGATTTCCATATTACTCGATTCGATAACATATTTGGTCTGATGTACACCTAAAATAATCTAATAACTCACGTATAGCGAACATGAACAAAAGCCATTAACGAAAGTGGTCAGTAAAATCCCTAAAGAGCAAATAAACCGTAATGAATAAACTTTGGTCAAGCAACAATATTAGTGAAAATTTTAATTATATTGAAATTTTTTCAAGCCGGAATAACAATTATCATTCGTGGTTACAGCAGAGATCGTGAGTAATTTTCTTAAAGTTTTTTTAAGTTGCTTTCATTAGCAACATGGTACTGAAAAGCAGATACACTTTTTTCAGCGGCAAAATTTATCAATATTTTTTTTAACTATGAAACGCTAACTTAATGAATGTGTTATGCCAATTAATTTGGTAGCAGTTGCTTGGTTATTGAATTGTAGAAATAACCACGAATTCCTTCTAATGGTATCTCTGGTCACTGTTTTGAGAGCGAAGGCTAACACGTGACACCGTTCTCCAGCCAATAGCTATCGAGGTGATTGGGTGACCTTACGAAATTATATAGTAGATTATTAACATCACAAAACATTCTTTTAGAAGGTTATCGATTTAACGAGTGGTGAACGTTGCTAAAAACTATGTCATTCATGGTTAGGCTGAGCTGTCTGGTGGCTAAGTGGTAAAAGCGTCTAACTGGAGATCGGAAGGCCCCTCGTTCGAATCCTAATCTCAGCTGGAATTTTCAAAGGTCCTTAACCAGTCCTTCACCTCTAACATAAGCTTGCTTTGCAATATGTTGTACGCCAGAACGTTTCCTCAGTTAGGATTCCACATTAAACAGTGAGTCCCTTATGCCCGGTAGAATTACTGGGATAAGTCGAGGTGGCTACTACAGTGGTGGATTTCGCAACCCATAAAAACCTGACACCAGGTCGTTAACTTTCCAGGCAGATTAGCGATAATGAGTAATGAGTTATAAACTGCAGGCATACCGACACTGATTTGTTGAAAATGAACCATTTTGGCAGTCACACATATTAGAATGCGAAAGCGGAATGTAATTTAAAGCAGTAAAGGCATAGAGCCATTTCGTTTTAATCGATATCTGGCTATATTATGTAGGGTCGAAATTTTGGAAATTTTTCTTTGCTGTTTTTGAGTCCGCAATTATGGTATATTTAATTTAGATGAGTCGACACTCTTTTTAGTAAAAAAAAAAAAAGGTAGCATATTACCACCCGGTAATCTAGATACCCAGATCTCCAGGATTGTTCCCTTAAGTGCTGGTGATTCTCTTAGTGAAAAATGAGCAAAGACAGGTAGCAATGCTGGCGCCCGCCAATCGTGATGTAACATTCCGCGAGTGGGGCGTTTCGTCGAAGCGCATGCGTATTTATTCCGAGTGGGAGGTACGCATGGCGCGTGGCTCGCCTCCAATGGCCGGATATTCGCCGCGGCGGACTACTGTGCAGGACAGATCGCAGTCGGAAAAACTAGCTGACTAGAAGAATTAAAGCTGACTAAACAACCTCACTTCTTGGAATTCTCACTTCCTCTTATTATTACTCCGCGATTCACTAAAAGTTGGTGGCGGAGGGTGCATTACACCAATCGTAATGTGTAACCATTTGTGCATAGAAAGGGATATACGGAATATGGCAGGAGGCGCCCATGGACTATTCTGAGGAACAATTTTGGCATTCGCCTGGAGCGATCTGGGAAAACCATCGAAAACCCAAATCAGCATGGCCAGAGGGGTTTATAGATTCCTACTCCTATCGGAATCTAAGTTCTCTCGCTCGATAACTCCTTTCTGTTCCACTCCCTAATCACTCGTGTAAAAAAAGAGTATAGAAATGAATCGGTCTGGCGCTGGTTTCTCTAATCTTATTTTCTCGGTCATTCCTAGATATGAATGTAGCTGGTAGTAATATGTGTTTGCCATCATCCTCAAATAGGTCAGTCTTGAATTTTTTAATCAGCTTCTGCCGAAAGCAACGCCTTCGGTGTTCCAGGTCTTCCCAACCTAATTCCTTCAACATCGCACTTACGCTTTTCCTCCTACTTGTCACGAATCGGGCAGCTCTTCTATGGACCTTCCCCAAAGGCTCCATTAACCCCTTTTGATGGGGACCTCATACAGAACAACCGTATTCTAAGTGAGAACGCATTTAATACACTACAATAAAATAATACTCACATGATAGACACACGTTTCAAATCATAAAATAAAGGACGAGAAATTATTCACACACTTATTCATTATAAAAATTTCGAATGTAAAAATACAAAATACCCAGTTTAAATTACTTTACAAAACAATCCAATGTAAAACTTGTAATAGGATTGTTAATTACCTTACTCATCTCATTGGTTTTTACTTACATAAAATGTATTCCAATCTATAGGTAATGCCGAAACAAACGATACACGAAGGTCACAATAAATGTAAATTGTACTATGTCTAAACTAATTACCACTCCAATGTAATACAACATTGTCAATAGAATAGTCAATTATGTATGAAAAATCCAACAAGTGTAATATATAACAGGAATGTTGATCACCGCATTGGCCATCATGTATATAAAATGTACTACTATCTATAGGTAATAACGAATCAAAAGATATATTAATGTTTATAATAGAAATAAATTGTACTATGTCTAGACTAAATGGAACTGTAAAACACTGTACTTAATCAGCTGGTCAATTGGCGCAAGCCAACGACCATAAATAAATAAAAAAAAAAAAAAAAAAAAAGTGAGAACGCACTAGTGACTTGTATGCAATCGATTTAACTCACGGTGTGCACTGTTTTAAATTACGACCTAGAAATCGGAGCATACCATTTGCTTTCCCAATTGCCTTCTCGATATGCTCATTCCACGACAGATTATTACGAACAGTTCCCCCTAGGTATTTAGCAGAATCTACTGTTCTAAAGACAGTGCCATTAAGTGTATATTCAGAGCTAAATGGTGTCACCTTTTTTCTTTTATCTTTCGCCAGTAAGGACCAACAAGCACGTAGCATAAGATCTAGAGGCTCAAAAAGGTGAGTCTTTTGCGGAATTAAAAAGTACTATATGGTACTAGATATAAATAAAACGAGCCTGCTGGGTGAAAGTTTAAAGCCCTGGTATACGGGAGATCTCAAGTTCAGATTTCAATCCGGAAGTCCACATTTCAGTTTTCCATGGTTACCCTAAACCACTTCATGCGAATGCCTGGAAAGGTCCTTCCAGAAGGTAATGGTCAAATTCCTTTCCATCCCATACACTTAGTCCTCTCCCGTCTCTAATATCCTCGACGTTGACGAGCTATAACACAGAAAGTACCAAAAAGGTCAGATAAAGAAAATTACGAAGCATTGCCAATACAGGTAGTGGTTGCTGATATTTGTAAATGAATTTCCTAAAGGAAAATTCAGATTCCATTAACATATACTATTTCTTTGCTGGTCTAGCATCCCCCATACACGCAGACTAAATGTAACGAGTCATTTTCTCTCTGTAAAGCCAACCATGATTCGTTTATAATATCTCTAGTTATATCCGTGACGTAAATTGCTTAAGTGAGATAAATTCGTATGCCCTTTACTGTTGCTAGAATTTAACATTTTTGATACTAGATAAACATTTATTATAGTGGATAAATAGCATTTAATTTTATACGATGTTTTCTATCGTCTAGTAAACAATCAAAATTTACTTACCGCTTGCTTGAGAGAGATGTGCATTAGCTTTCATATTATCAATGTGTTGGCAGAAAGCTCTGGCGAGTTAAGTACAGGTTATTTGGATTCCTTTTTTCCCCCTAATCTTCAGTTCTAAAATTGCTTGTACTTGTACATACTCTTGTCTGCAGTAACATTTTTAATGGATTTAACTTTTTGTAAACCGCTTACTATTTCGCAGGTGAGGGTTCTTTTCGTTCAAAGTGATTTGGATAGTATTTCGACCGAAACGTAGATCTCTGTCGTTAATTTATTTGATTTCAAATGATATTCAACAATAATGCTGTAATCAATTAGACAATTTAGGTCTGGAATTCAACTCTTTTACCATAGGTATCATCTCTGACAGCAGGACTTGTCACAATATGACACTTATGTTTTATCACACTAATTATCTTTAGTGTTCTTTTAAAATTGTATTATGGTCTGGCTAACGATTAACTGATTATTTCAGATGAAGACCTGAGCATCTTTTTTTGATACCAAACGGAGAGCAAATAATTCGGAACAGTATGTAACGCATTTCAGATGAAGCTAATATTTATTTTGCTTTTGCCGTATCTTCAGAGGTAATAATCTGATGAATATTTAATTTTCGTCCAGTTTCAGATAAAGAGTAACTGATTTCAACAGTCCAGTTACCGTTTAAACTAAAACAACTTTTACGGTCAGTTTTAAATCACTATTTAGCTTACTGGAATCACCTGGTGACTTGAAACCTGAAAAATTAACTTCTTTAATGTATCTAACAATGTTTTAGAGATACTTCAGACTTCCTTAGGTCGGTAGCTATCATTATGGGAACAAAAATCTGAAGCTACGAATCGAGCAGAAGTTTTTATGAACAAACTTGCTGCACTACTATTTTTTTAGAGTACAACTCATGAAATTTATATTATATTGGAAATAAGAAATGTTGTTTTTAAAAGAAATGATCTTGCATAAGAACAATGCGAATGAATCATGCATCATCTCTGTAGGCTCATAAATTTGCATGATATGTTCTTTTTCCCTGGACCACTGTGCGAATACAAAGCCATAAAAATGAAAAGACCAAGTTATCTAATTAAATAAAAGCACATAGAGCTACAACGTTCTTCCTTCCCGAGAGAAAAAAAAAGGAAAAAAAAAAGAGAATACAAAACAAATAAACCTAATTAATTTTATCAGAGGGTAAAAATGACACGTGTAGTTAACTTTATTAAAGTGAAATGCATTTATATTGCGTTTATGCCTCCTCCTGGGATTTCTCCTTTTTTTCCCTTCGCCCGGGCATTCCTCTGCGCCTCCGGTGGAAACCCGTCTCCGCATTTAGGTCCAGACTCCGCCATGCGGAAAAAACACAGGCTCCGCGATTCGGGTGCGCTCTTTGCCAGTGTAATACGTCTAACGGGCCGGACACAATTTGAGCCATTTTTAAAAAAGAAGAATGATAAAATTTTTTTCAAAAGGGAAACAGAGAGAGAGATGGCAGGATCCTTTTTAATAGGGAGCGAAGAGGAGCGAAGGGCAGACGTATGGAAATGACACCGCTCGGAAGAGAAAAAGCGAGCCGAATTAACAACGCTCCAGTAAACACCCGTATCAAAAGCTTAATGCGCGCCGCCCGCTCCGCAGAAAAAAAAATATATATCAACTTCTTTTTTGGGTTTCATTTGCACACTCGGCGCCGTGCCCAGCCTGGCGTGTGTGCGATAATAAAAGAGAGGAGCTTGATCATAATAATAATAAAAAAAAATAAACGCGAACCAAGATTAGGCTCATGTAATTTCCATGCCCGCCAACAAACAAAGCCAGTTCGCGTTATCTTCAATTGACCGAGTACGCCCCTCAACCGCACAGTGTTTTTTGTTTCGTAGCGATCGCAAAAATGGAAAAAAAAGGAGAGAGGGAACCGTTGCCGCTGTTACGGATGAATATTGAATTACATTTTATTGTTTAAACGCGCGTGAAACAGCTTAATTAAAGAGTCCCTTGTGCGCCGTGACTTGGCGCGTTGCGATTATCGCGTCAACGCTACTGCCCCCCAGTGCGGGTGAAAATGCCCCGAGCGTAAGAGTCGGCTGTCCGAAACTGCCTTCCGCGGACGCAAAAAAAAGCCGCATAAACGGTCGACAAATGTGGATAAATAGTCCAGTCATTTAAGCTTAAATTAGGTAAGAATCTCGGAATTCGAGATACCCAGCTGTAAGTCTGTAAATACTTGTATATTGACATCCTAAAAGTGGTCTCAAAACCTACATATGATAGGGTGTGCGCAACTATTAAATTTCGAGGTCAAAGGTCACAAAAAATCGTTTTTTTGTAAATATCTCATTTCCTATGGGTTTTTTGCTGTTTGTATTTGTTATCAATATTGTAGAATACAAAATTCTCTACAAATTTTGTCTAAAAATTTTTTTTATACGGTGAACCGTTTTCGAGATAGAGGGCGGAGAGCGCGCGGTCACATCACTTCAGGTCAACCGGTGCCTCCGGTCGAAAACGCGCCATATATAGTTGATGAACTATCGATAAATCAATGATTATAAATATTTGTCAATTTTTATTAACTATTATATTATATTTTATCATTTTCTTCGTGCATTAAATCTATTCAATAATACTGATAACCGTTTCCTGAAATTAAAAAATAATTAAGGGAAAAACTTAAATCACATTATAATTATATTCCCATTTACACTAATGACATTTTAAATAGAAAATAATTAAGTGCATCTTCTTTAAAATCTGTAAATTTTAAAATCCTTCCACTACGTCAATAATTATACCTGGGAATTATACGGGCCCCTATTATACACTACGGACCTTTCTATTTATAGCCAGTAGGGACAGATGTTCAATTGTATTGTATAGTTACGACCGTCTTCTCTTTCTTTCAGTTTGAATCGTATCTTGGTAACTACGGACGTACAATTTCAAGAACTATGGCTGATTTGTGTTTTCTATGTAATAAGTCAGATTCGGGAGGTGAATCGCTTATTGAAGTAGTGCGCGGTATGAAATCTCTACGAACTGCAAGTGTCGAACGAAACGACGGAAAAATTGATTATTTAAAATCAGTAACCTCTGTTAAAGTGCATGAAAAGTGCCGAAGTGTTGACATTAGTAAAAACTGTATCCAAGCAGCAAAACGGAAACAAGAAGAAGGAGAAACTATAACTTCTCCATTAGTACTCCGTAAAAAACGAGGTGAAGTGTTTGATTTTAAGAATCAATGTTTATTTTGTGGCGAAGTTGCTGATGAGGCTGCAGAGAAAAAGAAAAGAGAAAAATACAGGCGGAAGATAAAAAATGTGAGTACTCTTGAGTTCAAAGATACTGTTATCAAAAAAGCAGAAGAACGTGGGGATTTCGGAGAATTGGTGAAAAGTCGTATAATTTTACAGTATGATTTGATCGCTGCTGAAGCGAAGTACCATGCTGCTTGCTTTACAAACTTTTCAAATAAATCATCATCATCATCGCCTCTTGAGAAACCTCGTCAAGATAATCAAGTTACAGAAGGTATGTTAGAGATTTTCAATTACATCGAAAATAATAATTATTCTCAATTCACACTAAAAGAGCTTAAAGATGTCTTGACAGGGTATGTGCCAGAAGATAAAACTATCATTACAAGACTAAAACAGAAGTACTTAACCGATATCGTAATTACGAAGAAAGTTGGAGCTTTCACAATCATTTCTTTCCGTGATGCACAAGCTAATATTCTATCAAAAGCTTGGTACGAAAGTAAACAATAGATCCTGAAGCAGAAAGGCTAAGAATTGTAGAAGCTGCAGCAGCAATTATTAGAGAAGATATTGATTTACTTGTCATTTTAATTGGGCGTACACTGTCTTACGAACAAGAAATTTTTTTAAAAAAAGTTGGGAAAGGAAATGTAAAAACGGAGATATACTCGACTAAAAGTTTTGATAATTATCCTCATTCCAAAACACATATTTTATTTCTACACGCGTTAAGTGGCTGTGACACAACTTCAGCGCTTTTTAAAAAGGGAAAAAAAATCATTTTTAAAAGTTTTTGAGAAACTGACAAATTTGGATGAACTAGCTGCAGCATTTGAGGAAGAAAATTGTTCGGCCCAGAGATTATTAGAGAGTGGAACTCAAACCTTATTGGCAGTCTATTATATAAATGCTCCGAAATCTGTGAAAAGTCTCGATCATCTTCGTTATATGCATTACGTCAAGTCTACAAAACTTAATAAACCTGTGCAGCTTTCAAATATTCCACCAACAAGTGCAGCTGCTCATCAACATTTGAAACGTGTATATTATCAAGTTCAAACTTGGTTAGGGCATGATTTGGAACCCCAGGTATGGGGTTGGGCAATGTGAAACGATTTTCTGGAGCCTATCATGACAATTTTACCACCTGCTCCAGAAGATTTGCTAAATACAATTTTCTGCAACTGCAAGAGTGGTTGTGGTTCGCGATGCGGATGCAGGAAAGCGGGCTTGCAATGCTCTTTAGCTTGTGGCCAATGTAATGGGCAAGCTTGTCTCAATGCTCTACCATATCAGAGCGACATTAACGAAGATGGAACCTTTGACCCCCAAATCATGGAAGAACTTGAGACAAATGTCGTTGAAGACGATAATGAAGACCAGTTTGAAATTTACCAGCAGCCGGAAGACGACTAAGAAGAGGAAGAAGATGATTAAAATTATAAATTGTAGTTTTTGTACCCTTTATTCAATTATTTTACTTTTAATAAAAATAAATGTATTGAATGATATTTTTTAATAAAAAGATTAATTAATAATTTATTTGGTTTTTTTCATCATGTAAGAAGTTATTAATATTAATTAGGTTAAAATTCAAATATAATTCCTATATTTTCATTAACAATTCTGCAATTACATGGGCAGGTAAGTGTTGTTAAATAAATTAATACTGAATAAAAAGTGGATAGGTTAGGAAAAAAATGATAAAATATAATATAATAGTTAATAAAAATTGACAAATATTTATAATAATTGATTTATCGATAGTTCATCAACTATATATGGCGCGTTTTCGACCGGAGGCTCCGGTTGACCTGAAGTGATGTGACCGCGCGCTCTCCGCCCTCTATCTCGAAAACGGTTCACCGTATAAAAAAAAATGTTTAAACAAAATTTGTAGAGAATTTTGTATTCTACAATATTGATAATAAATACAAATAGCAAAAAAACCCATAGGAAATGAGATATTTACAAAAAAAAAACGATTTTTTGTGACCTTTGACCTCGAAATTTAATAGTTGCGCACACCCTACCATATGTAGGTTTTGAGACCACTTTTAGGGTGTCAATATACAAGTATTTACAGACTTACAGCTGGGTATCTCGAATTCCGAGGTGAACTTACTATAATGACTGGACTAAAAAGAGCATTTCACGCCTTTAATGTCGCCTGAAGTGGTCATAAATGGACAGCGACCACGCCTAACTTAGAAAGAAGGACGCTATCCATTCTATAGCGTGAATACTCATTTCGGGTATGAGGTAAGTTATTTAAAGCTCCTCGTTCCTAAGATAAGCGGTGGTAAAAGGTATTGGTCACATATGCCAATTATTCATCTATTGAGTCCAGAAGACAACGGAAGGTATTGAATGATTTCTCTACTTGGAGCAGACGAAACAAAACAAAATTAAACGCTGATAAAATTGGCCACTATGCATGTCATAATTTTTACTGGGATAAAAGGTTAATGTGCATGATTTATTATAAGGAAGAAGTATTTATAAAATTGATAAAGCAACGCACTTAAGATATTTATGTAGGTGGAAATTTTACTAACTAGTTTACTAAATTAGCAGTGTCACATGAATTTTATTTTTATTTTAAATCATCCATCCACAACACAGGGAGAAACCATCTGTTTCAGAAAGTGCAGTGAACTCAAGAATTTTTTAGAAAAAAGATCTCAAAACTTTTCTGTCATTTAACAACCACGATACTTGGCCCTGCTTTTACATCAACTGTTTTTAGGACTTCATTTCACTTTGTAACTTGATCACTTATTTTAAGTCTTCGCTCAAATGTAACGGTTTCGTTAGAAGGTCCTGGATGAGGAAATTTTACAATTAGTCTTATCATTAGACATCTTTCCGGCCCCCGTGCTCTTGTGAACAATCGGTGTGCCGTTTGCTGCATATTTAATCGTCATCGTAAGTATTCCAAATAACTTCAGAACTAAGCACAGCAACAAAGTTAAATTTTAATCTGTAAGTTTTGTTACAGATTAAAACGAATAAATCTGGACACAACAAAAATTTGAACCATATAGCGTCACCCAGAACAAAGCAATTAACGTAAAAAGAAGGGACCATTTCACGTTTGGTATTGCCAATGAATAATGGAAAATACCAATATTGAGCTTTTCTCATAATTTGGATTTAACCAGATATGTATACAAAATTACCTGTTTGTAAGACCACGGAAACGACAGTGAATTGTGATGACGAATTGTTTTAGTCACTTAAAAACTTTGAATTTCATTAACTTAAAAAGAAAGGAGAGAAACGAAGAAAAATTTATCAAATTAATTTATCTTAGTAAACCCAGCTTATAACGAAAATCTGTGGCATGCAATGATATTAGAGTAGAAAGTGATTTCACGTTTGGAGTAGGTACTTGTACAGAAATTTACCAGTTTCAGATGTTTCTCATAATTTTGTGGTGAACTTTATCTGTGTACCAATTTCAGCTTTCTACCTTAGTGTTTTAATGATCATCAGTGACTGAGTGAGTGACAAAATCGGTGAAATTTACTTATGAATAACTTCGCAACTAAGAAAAGGAAGGAAATAACATCTAATGTATTGCTAAGATTGATGGTATCTATGTATAATAAAAATATGAGGTACGTAGCATCATTCATACTGAAGAAAGCGAAGTAAGAAAATGGTCCGAATCGCTTTTAGAAATGAGTCGGTAATGCCGGCGTTGACTCAACTTGGCGATATTCACACATGTGATCAGGATTCTTTTGCCTAACGCTGGTTGATCTGGTATAGATTCTACCACCTGTCGCCATAGCACACCTGCGAAATTTTCCCGTCAGATTTTTCTTCGCGGTATAAGTTAGGGAAAACTCTGTCACTTGGAGGCCGAACAATCCTTCGGGATATCCAGGCCAACAATGTCATATTGTCGGCCCTGGCAGTGTAGTGGCTAGCGCGCTGGCTTCGCATTGCAAGGGCCACCGGTTCGAGTCCGGCCTCGGGCATGGGTGGTTTTAATTAAGTGTTGTGTTCGTCTTGTGCTATCCTCACTGTAGTGTTCACAATATCATGATTAGAGCCTGATACAATACTCTGTACAAAAACAAATTGGAGCTGGCTAAATGGTTGCAATGACCAAAGGCCATTATTTAAAAAAAAAAAAAAAAAAAAAAAAACAATGTCACACGACTATACATGAATTAGATTCGTCAACGAACTACGTCAAATGATACAAATAAAAATTTAGCTTCTTCCTTAATGAACAGATGAAAAACGTTATGTTTTAATAAGAAAAAATGTGTATTATGTTTTTAGAGTAGATGTGATAGAGTTCAAAGAAAACCAATAATACGAATGAACTTTTGCTCAGCAGCAAAACTGCTGAAATACAACAAGAGGATTTTAGAACTGCTGTTGCATATATACATTGAAGTATGAAAAGTCATGGAATACCTCCTAATATCTGGTGGGATCCCCTTTTGACAGGCGAAGAGCATAACCCTGATATGCACTGACTCAAGCCGTCGGAAGTCTCCTGAAGGTATATGGATCTGTCTTTCCTCCACATCCGTCCATAATTGCGAAAGAGTTGCCGGTGCAGAATTTTGTATATGAACTGATCATTCAGTCATGTCCAGAATATGTTCAGTTCAAATCATGTCTGGCAAATTATGTGGCCAAATCATATACTGAAATTGTCCAGAAAGTTCCTCAAGCCAATCACGAATGATTTTGTTCCGGGGACATGGAGTATTGTCCTCGTGCAAATATCAAGACTATGAGTGGCTTCAAATGGTCTCCAAGTATCTGAACATAATCATGTACAGTGAATGGTCGGTTCGGTTTACGAGAGGTCACAGTCCATGCCATATGAACACAGCCCATACCCGGATGCAGCGACCGAGCATGGTGGGTCAGTGGCCATCCATATTTGAGTTTCGATGGTTTCTCCAAATCAGGCGATTGCCGCGACGGTTCCTTTAAAAAGTTCATGGCTTAATTCCTTGCCGTTCCATACCTCCGGTTCTATTCCACCTTTAATGATCTCGACGAAGACGAGGCGTAAAGGCAAAAATGGTTGTAACCACCACCAAACAACCATCTTGCACATTGAGTTCGTCCATGACTTCGGGGGTCTGCGTAACATCGAACCATGCTAACAACTCTTGCTAACTCGAATCGTGGACTATTCTGACAACGAAACCTTTTTTGAGTCATCTATGACCCAACTGATATCTTCAAGAGCAAAGGATAGGAACTGTTGCCGATGGCGTTTTATTAGCAGACTAATTGCGTCGTTCTTCTGCTGCCATATCCAGTCAACGCCAAACTTCGCTGCACCTTACGTACGGAAACGTCTCTCTTACATCGAACACTGAGGGTTGCTGTTCTTCGGCGCACTGTTGCTTGTCTGTCAACACTGACACCTCGGTGCAGACGTCACTGGATTTGGTCAATAAGTATACGTGGTCGGCCACTGCGTTGTCCATGGCTAGAGGTATTGTCGGAAATTACATATTCAGGCACACTCTTGGCACTGTGGATAGAGGAATGATAAATTCACAAACAATTTTCGAAACAGAATGTCCGATGCGTTTCGCGTCAACTAACCTTTCGCGTTCAAAGTCTGTTAATTTCGTGTTGTGCGGCCATAAACAAGTCAGAAAACCTTTAAAAGAACGCCCCGATACTGCACGCCAAATCTATACGTTTCTCCCGCCATCTGGATCTCTTCATATACCATGTCTTTTAACAATTCAATAACGTTCTTGCCTCGCATTCGGGAGGACGCGGGTTCGAAAACCCGTCCGGGCATCCAGATTTGGGTTTTCCATGATTTCCCCAAATCACTCCAGGCGAATGCCGGGATGCTTCCTTCAAAAAGGCCATGGCCGAATTCCTTCC
The DNA here is from genome assembly GCA_031002005.1 of Vandiemenella viatica. Taxonomy (NCBI): domain Eukaryota; kingdom Metazoa; phylum Arthropoda; class Insecta; order Orthoptera; family Morabidae; genus Vandiemenella; species Vandiemenella viatica. The sequence continues at coordinate 100,375,190 of CM061914.1, forward strand.
CGTTCTTCTAATGACCTTAGCCGTCGGCGAGGCGTAAAAAAAAAAAGAAATGAGTGTAGTGGTTGATGGCTCAGTAATTAAGAAGGCTGACTAAAAATCGAAAAGGTCTGAGATTTTCAAAGGCCCTTAACTCGGTCTTCATCTGTGACACAGTTTGATGTGTAATCTTAAATACGCGAGAACGCTTCAGTGGATCGGATTGCTCTTTAAGATGTAGGCCCCATTTAAATGGTAGGATTACCGGGTTAGGTTATTTGGACACAACAAGGGTCGCATTGTGTGGCGAATGGAAAAACCTGTCACCTTGTTATCTAGCGGCCGAACAATCCTTCGTGATCTCCTCACCAACAATGGTGATTTAATTTTTTTTTCACCGCGCTTCAATGTACTTTCATATTTTTTATAGTTTTACAGACACAGACGATGATTAATTCAGTCCCTTATTCTTAATCTCCCTGTTTATAACAGTTATTTTCATTTCCAAACTTCGTATAAGTAGCAACTATTATTACCGCCACTGCAACGCCCTCCTGAATTCGAGAACACTTTAGCTATATCTGATGGCTTTCGAGATCATAATCTAACCTCGCCTATCGAGTTAGATCACATAATCGAGGTTTGGTTTATGGCTTCAGCTCAGGCTGTCAGCGTACTGGTACGGCACTTTTCGTCAATATTTCGCGGCGCCCCCTTTCTGCCTGACGCTGTCGACTGCACCGGCGCCAAATAAAATTTAATTATACAAAGAGGGCCGGGCGGACCTACTGTAAGTTTCCTCATTTCGATTCCCCCTCCCACAGCTCAGCGAGTCTCAGCTCCATCCTTTCAGCAGCCCAGACTGCCTCCCTCCTAGCGTCTTCTCCTTCTTTTAATTCTTTTCGGTCTCAAGATGGCGCTCAAGTATTAGTCCACCATGAATAGACAATCGTATTATCCGCAGGCCCCTCTCCCCTCCTAGCCCCCTCCCTTCCAGCTTCCATCACTCCGTGCCGTGCTGCTCCATGCATTAAACATGAGATCCGCCCACCTCTATCGCCACCCACTCAATCTCGCGGAATATATATAATTTTTTTTATTTCAATAGCGGAGTCGTTATCATAAAATTGATTTCGCGCCTCTGACGGAAAAGGGATGTAGAGACAAAAAGACTGGGGGTTATTGAGAGCCTTGGGGAACGGTGACGAAAATTATACTCGCAGGTCTGAGGATTGGATTTGACGGCAGTCTTTCTTTCGCCAGTGACTAATAAGCTGCGGCAGTGACTTTCAAAGGAAAGTTTTTTTGATCATTTATACTTGATTTTGGTCACGGTTTCGAAATTCAGAGACCACGTCAGAAATTCATAGCAGAATCTGAAATCAAGAATACAAGAACTACTGAATAAAAAACATGTTTTACTTTTTCCGTTGCAGTTATTTTAACAGTGAAAGATTTCGATTTACGGTATATCGTCTAGTTTCAGATTTCAATAAAAAGACAAAAAAAAAACAAAAAACAAAAAAAAAAACCAGTGATTAACGATGAAGGTTCTTTTTTTTTTGCAATGTTGTTAGCCGCTAAAATGTTGGAAATTTTGTTGATACGTTTGTCAAGTAGAATCAAACTAGTAATTTTGGGAATCAAATACGGGAGTTGGAAGGGGTGCAGAGGAGGGCTACCAGGTTTGTCTCTGGAAATTACCGTAGAACACAATCGGTAATGTAGATGAATACAATTGACGGAAAGGGAGGGGGGATTATTATCAAGTACGTAATAATTAATAATTGATTTTAAATATAATAAAGGGGAGCTAAAAGGAACCAGAACCATGAATATTAGACATAAAATAATATCCCATTTATTGATTCTTATGGCTTATACAAGGCCGGGTAATAGTTAACTTTACGTTAAACATATTCAGACCAACAAACAAGCAATACCCGACGTTTACAATCCGCCGATGAAATGCAAACAATAACTGAATGAAATATTTCAACAAACAAAATAGCAAAGTTGACATATAAACAGCATGGCAACACAGGTCATCAAAATTGAAGCTAACATTTACTGTAACAAAGGAGTATCCCAGGGGCGCCGTATAAAGTTAAAGAAAAGCATCATAGTGAATTTACAATTAGCAAGATGCTTGAAATTTACAGTGAAACATAAAATCGGCTAGCTCAGTAATTTAGTGGCGGGAGCAGAGTCTTATCCCAGTACCACTTAAGGGCTCACAAGTCCGTTAAAACCCAATGAATAGTGACCATCTGCATCCGGTACATTACCATAAATGCATCGCCGTGATGTAGCGTGACACGCACAATGTCACTGCAGTTGTGGAAGCCAGATAAGCGGGTACGACCGCGTTATTAAAACAACTTCCAGACAATGGCAGGCATGCCATATAACCTCTCGCTACCCAAAGCAAGAGAGTGATCAAAACCAGACAGTGATCACCGGACGAGAGCGTGTCGGCTGACACGTCTGTTCAGTAGCTCGTCCCGGCAGCAAGTGTCCTCAAAATGGCCTCTTCTCGTCTTCTTCTCCAAAGTTGTCTCCCACTCTCCACATGTAACAGAATCCCCTTGCATTAAGATTTGGGAACCCCAATAAACGTTCATGATTGGCTATCTACACATGTCCGTCGTCACGTGTTTTATATCGCGCCTCGCATTTGCTGTATCCCTACACGCATTTCTGCCTGACCTTCAGCGCAGCAGCGGAGAGGGGTGAGGTCAGCGCCCTTCTCTAACGGAACCATAGCTGTTGTGCGGCTCCGGCGACGTTAAGTCGGCGACCCATTCATTGTTCCGCTCTCAACCGTTCGAAAATGGCAGTTTCAGCCTCCAACATTCACTATCTTACTGAGCCACGAGTTTTACAGAAAATAAATTTACAATAATTATACCTCTGGCTGCCCTGGTTTAACATATATTTAACTTATACATACAATACCTATTATGTACGGTATTTACACGTCACAAGATTGAATATTAACTAAGAAAAATTGAATATAATTAATAAAATTTTGAATATAATTAATCTATTTAATTATATTCATTGTGGGTGACGCTGTCACACCACAGTAACTAATATGATAAAGGAGCTGGAGTTGGATTTATTGGAGAATAGAAGGAGGGTGAAGAGAGTCATGGGAGTGTACAAAGCCTATACTGGTGATGAAGCATGGAAAGATATTGGTAGGAAAATTAAGAGAGGTGCTTGGAAGGGTAAGGTTGACCATGACCACAAGCTGGCTGGCACTTGACTTCAGGCATAAGGGTGTCGGAAAATTTTCTTTCATTGGAAAGGGAGTGAGGGTCTGGAATAAATTGCCAAGAGAAGTGATGAATTACTTACCGGAAGCACTGAAAAATTCAAAGCAAAAATTAGTAGAGGGCAAAAGTAGTTTCGAAGGGGAAAGGGAAGGGGTGTAGGGAGATTGCCACCGGAGCGGGTGCTCCGTCGCAATTTTATCAATTATTATTATTATGATATCATGCACAGTCGAAACAGGTGGTTTTTGTTTAGATCTTCAGAGCTGTGTTATTCCTTACTCGTTTTATTTTAGAAATAGTAGTAATCATATATTGAGTATGCAAAGATTATACATAAATGAAGTAATACTAGTTGCAAAGAAATTAATTCGTTAATTAATTTATTAAACAATCAGAAGTATAGGTTCCGTTTAATTTGTCGCCATCTTAAGAAAAAATTGTTATGATAGATACACAAGAAATGAGAACATGAGAAACAAAATGAACAATATGAATCAAATTGATTTTTTGTTATGAGTTCAAATTACTGAGCTCGGTGGGTGAGCGGTAACGCTCTGGCCTCGCATTGTGGAGGATGCGGATTCTAATTCCCGTCATTCCCGTCCGGCGATCCAGGTGAATACCGGAATAGTTCTTTCATAAAGTCATCGCTGAATTCCTTCTCGTTTATTGCAACTATCCTTGCCTCAGTCCTTTCCCGCCCCTGGTGATCTCGACGTCGACAAGGCATAAAGACAGAAAAAAAAAACAGATTAAATTTCTGAGCATGAAATTCCTGTGACACAACACAAAGTTGGTGTTAAGCACTTAAAGAGGCAACAACCCATCAGAATGAACCGATGCAGAGACATTACTGGGTAATTGAGAGAAACTTCTTGCAAGGATTTTGATGTAAGTTATAACATTTCACAGCATCAGCGTAGGAGTCGATCAGCACACATGGAAGTGCCTACACCAAGGTTTCGTCGCATTAACACCAGTTTAACGCATACCTAATTGCAATAAGCTTAGATAAACTTGACAAAATAAGTCAGAAAGTCTGGTGATGTGCGTGATCTGTCGGAAACAGATCATCAGCTCGACCGAAAACCCAGTAGATAGTCGAAGTATTAAATCATTAGAACTTTACAAATGGACTGCAAAATCTCGATGTGCTTACTTGAAGAAGGTGATCATATCTCGGAAACAAGTAATTCTGTATTGTACGACTCTGTAACAATATTCCCTAAATATCCTCTATTGGTGACAATTAGTAATTTAGACAACAATTTTATAAATGTGAGAATATGAAGAGGTGAAGATATCTGCATATATGTCACTTTGGAGCAATAAATATAAGGCTTTAAAATATTTTAGTTATTTGTTCAGATTATGAGACATTTACAGCTTCGTAATTATTTTTTTATCAACACTTTCTTTAATGTTGACAGTAGTATCACTGAAGTAGAGAAATTATATAATTAAGAAACGGTTTGAAATAATTTCTTTAAACTTCTTTTAGTTTTTGACAAACCAATCTCCACAAACAATGAAAAGAAGTAAAAGTTTTTTGTCGCAACTTCTTAGATTTTCAGTTTAATATTTGCAATATGTTATCATAAACTCTTAATTAATTATTCCTACGCCGATTGAAAGCTAAGAAACTCGGTATCTTCTTGACAGTATAAAGTTTTCTGCAGTCAAATGAATAGTAAATGAAAGGGCTAATGCGAGTGCACAATATTGTGAGAAACATTGAAATCAACTCAGAGTAATCAATTCCTCTGTACATCACAATCACCTGCGAATTAATTGTTCGTGCTTTGCCTGAATTTGTCAATCACTCGGCCTTTTTTTTTATTGCGGAAATGCAGATATCGGGACCGGTAGCCCAGTGGCAGGGAAAAAAAGAACGCAACCCCATTTCCATGTTGGGCTGCGTTTTTAATTTCAGTACAATTGAATCCAAGTGACAAGCTTAATCATTTGTGTGCTCTGAATTGGAGCGAGCGCCGCTTCCAGTTGATAGTAATTAAAAAGCTGTGCAAGTCTGTTTTAAAAGTAATTTACGAGAGCGGATGGATACACTCACAGAATAAATATATTTTTCCTCCTTTGTGGCAAAACAACGATTTATCCGACGTATTACGTGAAGTTATAGTAGAAATGCAGTGTTTTGGTTTTTTTTTTCAATATTAATTTACGGTTGCCAAATAGATTAAATAGGTTTTCAGGTTTACTCTAACAAAATCTAATTTCAACATTTGGTTGCCAATCTTTAAGCCATTTAAGCTACGTCCACTATAATCTGATTTATAACTGATGCTGAGATATCATAGTAACCCAATCAGTTGCGAACTGAATTTATTCAAAATTCATAATGAATATTCGATGAAAGTGATTACGTTCTGTTTCCAAAACGGAGACATTAGGCCGCATTAAAAATCATGAAAGTGATAAGGAATCCGATTGAGATGTTTCAGTCTTCTGCCTTAAGATATTTATTTTTTTTCACTTGCACATCCGAAGAATACCAAAAGTTCATCAGCAAATTTGCCACTCATTTCTGCATAAGCATTTCAAATAATTCTTTACTCCTTTATTGTTACTCGGAAATGTCCACAAAAGCTTACAGCATTAATTTTATGTCAAACTCCGTAAAACAGTCAAATGCGAAATTGCCGACAGCAAGGAACAAACAATATTTGCAGATTTTGTTGTGTCAATCCAAGAACAACCCGGCAGAAATTTGATTACAATAGTATCCAAAACACATTATTTACCGAAATATAGACACCGTTTAGTTTATATGACGAATAAGCTAAAAATTAATACTGCACTTTTCCCGTTATTAAACAATACTACTGTGAGGTGTAACGTTGAGCATGCAATACGGCTAATTGATGATCTTTGATTGTTGACCCGCCCATCCAGATTTATATGAGTTGACAAGCCTTAAAGTCCTAATCCAAATAACATTAATGAAATAAAAAAAACTTAAAAAAAAAACTTTTTAAAAAAACCCATTGGCCTGGCTATACAACATGCGTGATTTATGGTTACCTTCGTAATAAATTTCTGAATTTCTTCGAAGCATTAAAAGAGCGTATAGATCATTCAAATACATACAACTGTAATATCTATAAACATTGCAGAATTGATGCTAATGCAGATATTTTACTATTTTTGTATAATTTCGTAATGTCACAAAGTCATTAAATGCTTGATGATTTCCAACCCGATTAGAATGTTGCGTAAATTAAAAAAAAAAAAAAGTAGAGACTCCTACAGTTGTTACGCAGAGAAGCATAATTCGATAATCTGCTTGAAATAGATTAGAAGTTAAAGGTTCAATCTTTTGTTATAAGGAATGTAAAAACTGAAATTTCATCTCTGATTTGTTTTCATATCGTTGCTATATATATAAAAAAAGGTTTCGGTTTCTAAATACTTCTGCGAACTTGCAGTTATTGCGATTTAATCTCCATTAATGCGGAAGATAAGTTTCCGGAACACCATTAGCAGTATTTCCACAGCCATCAGTGTGTCGATTATAGTAGTTTATTCAGTTTATTTGTGTGTTTCTTGTCTCTCCAAATAGTAATTTGGAAAAAAAACTCTGATATTTGGCTCCACCCACTCAGTGTTAAGTAACTGTTTATTCTATTTCCATTTAAAGGAGTCCATCTTCATGTTTAAGATAGTGTTTCCTCATGAAAAATATTTTGGCTTTTTTTATATGTAGCCGATTGCCTACGCCTTTAAACACATTGTTCTGAATCCTTTTATTGATTTATACCTCCAATTTGACTATATTTCTGTTGGATTCATTTACTTTTCTCGCCACTGCATATCCTTCCGCTCTTTAAGTCAGTTTGAATTATTTTTTTCTCTTTACCTTTTTTTGGAATGATCCTACTTCACTATACCACTTTTTAAATCTTGATCCACACTCCAGAGCTCGCATAAACATCACCACTAAACAGTTTCACTCCTTTATGGAGCCAGCGAATGTAATGAGGGCTCGTATATACAGGAGGTTTACGACCTATCGTAATAAAGTAATAGTTATACCAGCACATGGTTCGATTTATCTACTTTATTATATTTTTATAACTGAAGGAGGATATTTCATATACCAATGAAATTTGTTAAACGGCTACCATAAATATAAAATTGTATATATTTTCTCAGTAATATACTTTTAGACGAATAACGATCGATGACATCCAAAGTTTAATTTTTGTGTGTCTTTAGTCTGTTAAAAAAACTATATACAGTTTCCTCGTTACTTAAATTTAAGAAATCAAAAGCATATTTCATAAAAATAATTTAGCTAGATAACTTTTTAGAAAAAATATTTCACATCTGCTACAGGTATACAGAGGTTCGTTGTTGGGAGGGGGGGGGGGGGAGAGGTGGGAGGTTCTGGATGTATCGGCGTCGAGGTTATTAGCACCTTATCTGGTGCTTAGTGTGCGATGGAATATTTGTTATTATTATTATTTTGAGCGTTATCAAGGAAGAATGTTGTGGTAGTGAAAAGTTGTTCAGTAACACGCCTGTCTTTTTTTCCGCTGTACACTCACCGTAGCCAGTGTCGGCATAGCTCTTTAATGGACAGTACATAATACAACGGAATTTCAATTCTTCTTCTTCTCGAAGGAGATGATAGCTTCAAATAAGGACTTATATTTATTCGTTACAGAACTTTTATCCAAACAATACAACACTGAAGGAATTATGAGTTGCTGAAAAAAAGTTTGCAATTATTTACGATATAATTTGTCGATCGAAATACTATATCCCTCAGCAGACCAAAAACATCATTCATGTCCAATGCTTTATGGTATCTGTATTTTCAACTGTTACAAAAGATCTGGAAAATCTGATGAAATATTAAAGCGTATCACTTCCGTTGAGACCGCAGATGGAGTGCTCTGTGCTTTTTACGAAATAGTCCTAGTGTTATTCTATACACCACCAAATTTCTATGTCAAAGCTTTACTATGTCGATGTGTAGCACGCTAAGTACGCAAAGTGGTTCAGATAACACGTTAAATTGAGAGTTCCTGGATTCTGGTAACATTATCGATCAGTCTAGACAACGAAGAAGGCAAATGACTGGCAAATAGAAACTTGTGTCATCAGGTCGCAACTGATTTATTTTATTTTGTGGTAACAGACAGCTTTTGAAAACTTTTACTGACAGCATTGTTACTCTACATAACTCAGGAATTGTTAAATAATATTATAAACACTCCATATACTTAAATATAATACGTAAATAATCAGATACAGAACAGTGAAAATTTTCCGGAACGACCATTGGCCGACTACTCTCTCTCTCTCTCTCTATATATATATATAAAGATGTATGTATGTATTAATGTATGTTTGTTTGTTTGTTAGGTTGTTTATTCTTCATACTAATCTACAGTTTTCATCCGATTTCGATAAAAGTTTGCACACTTATCCTTTGAAATAAGGAGAAAAGTACTGTCTACATTTGGTTGAAAAATTTTCTGTTTATATAATACATGTTGTCTTATAATTTCTAAAAATTACTGAACGGCGATAGACAGACGCGTAGGATGTCTAGGTCTCTGTACTGCCTTTCCCCGTAGCGGTCTGGTAGCTCAGTGGTTAAAACGCTTGCTTACTGCTGTTTGGATCGTGGTCTCCAGTTCAAACATCCGCGGAGGCAAAGATTTTTAAAAACGTTGTTTTTGACCATAAGAGTCACACCTGGACCGTCGGATGTTCGGATTGAATGTTAAACCGTGGATATCACAAATTTAGGGGTGAAATGCGAGAAAAATCGTAGGTAGTCTTGCAATTCTGTAGGTTTACACTTTTTTATGCTATAATGATCCCTCAGGGGTTGTTCGCATAAATGTGTGTGTGTGATCTGCAGTAATAATACTATAAATGCGGAAGTAAGTCTCTGTCTTTTTGTTACGTCTTAACGACTAAAGGGCTATACCGATATTGATGGAATTTGACAAGAAAATCTGTAGGAATGGCACAGGACATTTTTTTCAGTATGATTAATGGTTGTAGTCACGAAATTTTGAGAACTTATCGAACGGTGATAGGAATATGTTGGAAATTGATTCTCTTCAAGAGACAGGTTCGACGGTAGAATGATATAGTAATAGATTTCCTGTCATATTATGCCGACTCGGTGTTGTTTGGGACAAATGCTTCGCTACCAACAACTTTCTATATTAAATTCTAGCAAAAAAAAAATAAAAAAAATCGTAATCTACGGGTACGAAGTCGCGGGTATCAGCTATTGTACACATAATTGTGTTCATCACCCCTATTGCTCAGTTGGTATAATTTGTCTAGGGAAGTCATAAGGGCAGGAGTTGTTTTAAACATCTGATTTTGGCTTAATGTTATTGTAACTTGGGACAAAGGAAAATACTAATAACTTATCATTAACAAGTATTCGGTTCTGTGAAGCGCTGTGTTTAGCCAAGTATAGTCATTTTAATTACATAGCTTACAATTAGATAAGAATTTTAGTTAGTTGTTACAGAGTAATCAGCAAACTACGACTCACAGTGTTCTGTTCCCGCTGAAACAGATGCGCCTTTAACTGGAAGTCAGTTTGCGATTTCCATTATTCGCCGTTTGTGCAGAACTGAAGTGCAGATGGACGCTAGGTTTCTCGTCTCTTTCGTCCTCATATTTGCCTCCTGTCGCTACCGAGTTCGCGCCATATTGCGCGATGATTGATAGTGGGCTTACGTCAGTTTTCCACAGTGCTGCAGCTTTTGCCTTTTCGACTACTGCCGAGCAGTGACTGATTAATCGGGGCGGGGAAGGGCTAAGGGGAACCATGGGGGTAGTTTTTGACAGCCGCAGTGCTGGATTGAGATTTCCGACGCCCCTGAAAGCCCCTATCGACCACCTAGGGCCAAGGCTGGAGGTTCGCGCGGGAGGTGGGGTGGTTTTCACACCTGTGCAGGCATGAAGTCTCGCAGCAAGGTGCTCCAGGATATCGATTGTCTAGCCCAGCTGTTCAACTCTAACGCGACGCACTGACGTTGTGGATTGTGTGAGAAGTTAGGCGTAATGAACTCAAATGGCTTTTCATTTACTTAATAAAAGCTTTATACAGAGCAGATTAAAGTGTCATCGACTGAAGTATGAATAAACTAGATGAATGAAGGCGAAAATTTTGCGAATACAATGAATAGTAAGGTTGCGGGTTTGTAGTAGGATGAAAGAACAACCGCCTTATTTGTTTCAATTACTTATTTGTTTAATGTAATAGGTACAGTACATAACTGAAGTAGACGCCAGTGAAGCAGTTTATTAATATCTCTGTGATATTTGCTACTATTACCTAGCGGCTTGGCTCTTAACTCTCTCATACGCGCGACTTTCACGTTTATTACTTTTGCCCTTTAAGGGTCAAATTCCGAAAAAAATCATTCTTAAGATATGATGTCACCAAAGCAGAAACCTTAATCTTTAATATGATAGTTCATTTATACATATCGGTTAGATATGAAGGGAGAAAAATGGTTCAGGATAAAAAAAAATAAAAAAAAATACGTTACGGAAATGATAATTTTGCCCTTTAGGGGTCGAATTCCGAAAAATTCCTTTCTTAAAATATGATTTGATCAAACCGGAGACCTTAATATTTTAATAATACCTCATTTCTCGATTTTTGTTATATATCACTGATGATAAATAGTTTGTGAATAAAAAATACGTTTATGGAAATAATGATACTTTTGCCCTTTAAGGGTCGAATTCCGAAAAATTCCTTTGTTAATATATGATGTGACCACAGTGGAGACCTCAATCTATAAAATGATACCTCATTTATCAATATCGGTTAGATATCAAGGGAGATAAATGGTTCGTAATATAAAAACGCGTTCTAGAAATTTTGAAACGTTTTCCCTTTAAGGGTCGAATTTCGAAAAATTCCTGTCCTAATAAATGATGTCACCAAAGCGGAGATCTGAATCCTTAAAATGATACTTCATTTAACGATTTCAGTTACGTATCCAGGAAGATAAATGCCTCGTGACACAAAAAAACAGCATTTTAGAAATACTTATGTTTCTGCCCTTTAAGGGATGAATTTGAAAAATTCCTTTCTCAAAATATGATATGATCAAAGCGGATACCTTAATCTTTGAAATGATAGCTTTGGTGGGGTATGAAGGGAGATAATTGCATGTGACAAAAAAAAACACCTTATAGAAATAAAATATATGATTAAATGTGTCCAGGAACTCTTAGTTATTAAAACTTTGGTCTTTCTCCTTTTTAACTGGAAACAGTATCACTCACATTTGCTAATAATAAAAGATTCATGGATGTTTGATTAAAGCTTCGTCAAAAGTTAAGGTGGTATTAGCGATGATGGAACTGAATTCACAGATTTACCACCATCATTCCCACTTTTCAGCCTAGACGGGATCAACCTTTTATTGAACTTTTTAACTGAATTCATAATGCAATATATTGTTACGATACTCTGTTATAAGGTAAAAATTAACCCACTTTCATCGAAATTTTATCTGCATCAGTTAAGGAAATGATACATTAATTATTATTATTCTCTAAAGAAATACTGAAAATTTTTCTGTCACCTTCAATATAGCTTCAGTCCTCAATCTCAGGAACCGCTTTATACCAAAAAGTACAAATACATAACGAACTTTATTATTATTATTTTAGAATGCAATTCATAAAACTGAATGCACATTTAAACCACAAATTATAGGCCTATTGGTGCCGTACACAGCCTACTAAATAAATTTGTCGATCAAATTATATCAAACTGTATTAATTTAGCTAACTACTTTGGAAATTATTCTCCAGCTAAAGAACAGGTGCAATGACGATTACGATCGTTCAATTTGTTCCTACCATTAAATGTATAACAAATAAAGGAAAGTACCCATACCCATAACCTTTGTAATGTCTTCCTTTGCGACAGAACAAGCACGCACTACATAAACTGTTCACACCTCAAGTCTGAAATTCTTTGTTCTGAATAAACGTCTCCATACAGCAATAAGTTAAATTATGAGATGGAATACTTTAGAACAGAGGTGGCCAACCCGCGGCCCGTCTTCAACATTCTTCCGGCCCTCGAGATTCATCACACTTTTACAAAATATTTTTTTAAATTCCATTTTTAGTGTTATATATATCTTTAAAATGAGCGGTTAGTATCATTATTATCATATTATCCATGTTTGCATGTAATAATAATAGTATACACAATAATAATAACTCATTATGTTTCAATTTTTCACTCCAAAAAAATGTTAATAGTGGATCTAAATCTAGTATGGGTATAAATAATTTTATATGTGGCCCGCGGAGTTACGATACATCCCCAAAGTAGCCCGCAACATCATTTGGATTAGCCACCCCTGCTATAGAACCTAGCTTTTGGCACTTTTTCTGTGCTTTAGACATATATCTGATATTTCGTAAAAAAAAAAGAAAAAGAAAAAAAAAAAAGAGTGGAAAAAGAAGTTTAAATGTTAAGAACTAATATTGCTATACGGATGAAAAAGGCAGACGATAGCTAATCTAATTCAGTTTTAGTCATCTGATAACTGTATGTAAACACAGATTCTTCTAATAACGTAAGCGTTTGGGTTTTGCAATGGTGACCTGTTAGTGCCCTCCGTATTTTATATGAGATTTTACATTTTAGTCCTTCATAAAAACTACTGGAGGACATTTCTTCCTTACTCAGTGTAAATACCTTTATTAATGTGTGAGTGTAATTTGTTGTATGCAAATTGTGGGCAATTTGTTGTCTGTTTATCGTGTCATGCAAAAGATGTGACATGATGAAGCCCGGTACTAAGCTTAATGTTGGATTCTTCTAAAATTTTAAGATGCCCAACAGGTGGACGAACTAGCAGCAACATTTTCCTAAACATTGACCTTTGATACTCAATCTGGCGGTAACGTACTGTGCAGCATACCTCTCTTGACCTGAATTCAAGCAACAAACTGTGAAAATTTATTCTAGCACTGTGGCTTTAACTAGCTCGTTTGATATGAAGGGAGACCACAATATCTGAAGGTTGGCAAACCCATCCACAAGGCAGGCGTTATAATCTGCTGTGGGGAAACTACAAAGCTAACTCACACAAATACTTGCACAACAAAACAAAAATAAAGACATAGTGTTGAGTTTGTCGCTTAGTTACCGATCCATAATTTCTTTGAATCCTATGCCTACAGACGGAGGACAAAATAATACGAACACCTATGAAAAAGTATGACGTATTTCATACCTGAAGTACTGCCGCGCCACCTGCAATAGAAGTCTGCCACCTAGTGAGCGTGAAGAGGAAGGTATCAGTCTCTCAACAGCAGTCACCTGCGTTGCATGCGTCTATCGAACTGTCTGTGATAAGTTGAAATGTCAGACCTGTCAGAATTCCAAAGAGAATTGATTGTCGGGGCGCGTTTAAGTGGGGCACCGGTTACGGAAACATCAAACCTTTTGTGGGTTTGCAAGGAGTATGGTATCAGCCATTATGACAGCGCACACGAAAGAGGGTAAGACGGCGTCTTTAAAGAACAAAAGTGGCCAAAAGTCAAAGCTTACTGATAGGGATAGACGGGTCTTGAAGCGCATAGTAGCCCGAAAGCATAAGCAATCGTTATCCGAGATAACATCGGAAATGAACAGTCATCTCCAGGACCCCGTTTCAACAAAAAAAAAAAAAAAAAAAAACCTGTCAAATGGGAACATCATGCTGCGAACATTTATGGCAGAGTGGCAATTCGTAAACCCTTGGTGACAGCAACTAATGCTTTCAAGCGTGATGCAGAGATCACAAAGGCTGGTCCCCACAGCAATGGCAACAGGTAATATGGACGGATGAATCGTCATTCAGTCTTTTTCAGACGACCGGACGCGTTTATGTCTGGAGAACGCCCAGAGAAGCGTCCATCCAGCCTTTCGGAATTAGAGACCGTTCTGCAGGAGGAATGGCTTAATATACCTTTAAATATTGTCCATGACATTTATGCAACTATCTCACGTCACATTAAATCTGTACTTCAGTCAAAGGGTGGTCCAACCCCCTATTAATAATGATTTTCCATTATTTCACAGGTGTTCGTGTTACTTTGTCCTCCCCCTGTAAGTGAGCTTAGAAAATCTTTAACAACACTTACGTTGACACATTAGAGAAAGTACAGAGAAGAGCCGCTCGATTCGTGGCTGCTAGTTACAGTCCTTACGTAAGTGTCACAGAGTTGATTCGTGGGTTGGGCTGGGATTGTTTGGCGGACAGACGACGTCGTTTTCGTTTGAATTTGCTGGAGAATATGCGAAAATCTTTAATTTACGAGTGTAACGAAATACTTCTTCCGCCAACCTATTTAGGTCGCAAAGACAGGAGGGATAAGATTAGAGAAATAAGATGCCTTACTGATTCATTTATGTATTCCTTCTTTCCTCGATCTGTTCGGGATTGGAATGTGCAGAATTAGGATTGGTGCTTAGCACCCTCTGCCACCCACAGTATTTGTGATTTGCAGAGTATAGATGTAGATGTAGACGTTGTTTCGTTATAATGCCTCCTGCACATAGTTATAATATGTGAAATGTAATTTTTCTGCTTTTTTCATGTGTTACAGGTGAAGATCTGGTTCCAGAACCGACGTATGAAGTGGCGAAATTCGAAGGAGCGCGAGCTGTTGGCTAGTGGAGGGTCTCGAGAGCAAACGCTTCCCAATAAGAACAACCCCCACCCAGATCTGAGCGACGCTGAGGCCGACAGACCGAGACTCGAGCTGTCACCCTCTCCGCAGCAGCAACAGCAAGCGCAGCAAGTGTCTGCACAGCAGCAGCAGCAAGTGGCGGCACCAGCGCTGCAAGAAGAGGACCTCACCCCGCCCGAGGACGACGATGACGACGAAGACGAGGAGATCAACGTCACGTGACAAGAGGGATGAGCCAACCCCCGTTCTCCACTGTCCGTTTTGATTTCCGCCGCAGTGCAAACACTGCGTACTGATCCACGACTCAGTTCTTCCCAACTCGTGGCATAGTCACTGAAAGAAAACATTGTCGGAACCCTCGTAGGGCCACCGTATGAACACGAAGGGGTGTTTAACGTGTGAAAAATATTATCTGCTGTTTCTCATTTTTGTTTGTTTTGCAACAGTTCCAGATTCAGTCAGAAGACTACCTTACTTGATTTTTCTTCTCGGTAGTTAAGTGCCACGATTTACTAGTGACATTTTGATGGGGAAAATAATATGCTGCAATGACTAATGGCATGCTACAGCTTCTGCAGTGGTCCCACGTTTCCTTTGCCCTGGTTTAAATGGTTTACCGAGCAGGGTCATGATTTACGTTGTATTCTCATGATTTAGTTAAATTATTCTCTACTCTGGAGTATTTCAGACGACAAATGTAGCAATATTTCTTCACTGATAATAAATAACTGTAAACTAAATTTGTCCCTTGCCCTAGAAGACTCAACATACTGAGCTACATCATTGGATATCCGTTTTGTGGCGATATTGGATTTCTTTCAGAATTTCACTACATCTGCAGCTGTGTAGTATTTATGCTTCATATTTTTCACTATTGTCAGTCATTCTATGCTTGTCTTTCCTGCACAGAGCCGTCTAAAAAGATATTCTCTGTCACTCCATAAGTTGTTCACACATAAGTGTCAAATAAAACTAAATTTAAAAGTTATTTACCTTCGAAAAAACTAAAACATTATTACAGCAATTTCGTAATGAGTTCACTCCGCATTTCCGTTCTTCTTTGCCCAGACACATAATCCTTTCATACTTAACCAATCTTCAAAAATCACAATCTATTTCGAGAAAATACTGGTAGCTCTGATTAATGCTGAGCGATTTTTGGGACAAAAGCTGTCTGTTTACTTGGCCATCCGTTTGCTGATCAAGTGGTTGCGGATATCCTCGAAACGAACAAGAATTTCATTTCGCAGATATTTCAAATTCGGATCAACTAACATTGTTATTAAGAATTGTCGATTTCTAAATTGACAATCATCGATTCGACACAACGTGACTTCTAGGATAACTATTTTAATCTGCATGTAAAATATTTCTTACCTCCCGGCATAACGATTTTTTCTTCTTTGTGACACAATGACAAATATCATCCTAAACTCTGCTGCATTCAAAATGATCCTTTTCACTCGCTGTTAGTATATAGTTTCTTCGAATCACAAGTAAACTTACCAAAGTCACGGGGAACGAAGCCAAAAGAAGAAAATGATATATGTGAAATGGTGTCGGCTGATATATGATTCCTCTGTGAATTAAACCATTAATGTTTAACTTGAAATACATAATTGAACAAGGCGTTCTTTCCAGCTTTAGTGTAAAATGGCCCTTGATATTTGTGATACTACTACATCTGCGGGTAGCTTTCAAAGAATTATACACCCACCACTTAAAATTGTTGTAGATACGCAGTTCAACAAATGACAACAATGCTTTTTTTTTTTTAAAAAAAAATTCAAACGTATAAAAACAATATCATACTCGCGTATTATGAAATGAGTTATTTTTTAGAGATGACATTATTCCTTGTTAGCTTCATCTTCCAATCTTAAATTAAACTAAGTTGCTTGGTACCATTGCCGTAAGTCAAGGTCACGTTTAAACAGATGCTTTATTTGGATAACCTAGTTTTTCTAGCCAATATCTCTTGCAGATACTCTGAAAACTTTTCAGCCTCTACTTGTATTGAACTGCTATCGAAAAATTACGAAACATGAAACTTTCGTAAAAATTTTGTATTAATCACTCTCTAGAAACAAATGTAAGTTTATTTAAATGATCAGTTTATTTATTCGTAATTATGGCTTAGACTAAGGTGTACATGAACCTCTGATCAGCGCCAGAACATTGCGGATTATCCGTGTAATAGACCAATCACTACAACAGACAAGGCTGAACGCTTCATAATGAAAACATTGGGTTATTTGAAAGACACAGGAAAAACATTTGAAAGAGATATATTTAGAAATTTATGAGGGTGGAATGAGTAAAAAAGAAAGGGTAATCAAGTATATCGTTGATTTAATATTGAATTGTTTTTACGAAGTAATGAGCGCAGACAAAGTTTATTTTAAATAAAGTCATCATTCATAAATCGTCCAAGAGGATATTTTACAAGTTTACGAAGCTACAGATGAAACAAAAGGAATGTGAAATGCAATAAGGATTCCAATGAAATGAGATCTTATATGGTTCAACATAATGACGTTTTCTCTTCTAAAATGCAACTGTAAAGTGGTTGAAACAAAAAATACAACCGTGAGAAACTATTAATAACAAAGAGTGATCCAGTTTCACCTATTAAAACAAACTCATTTGCATTTGCAGTTGTTAGAAAATTTCCGTACCCATTTGATTATAGCAATGTGTGCTGTTCTGATCCATTAACCTTGCACCATATTTACTGTCATCTGCATAAGCTGATTAGCAGAGACTTTACAGTTGCCTAGAAATCAAGTGAGGAACGTTGTTGGCTTCTTTGGGCTCAGCGTGCGTGGTGCTTTCCTTCATAACCCTCTATCCTTCCATTCTCTGACCCAAACCAGGTCTGGCATCTGTATATAATGTCGTCAGAGACTGTAATCTAATTCACGCCTTGTATATTTCAAATGAAAATAAACATTATTATATCGAATATTTTGTAATGTGATTTGGATGCATTTATTTTCCTTTGTTCCTTATATGGTTTTACTGGGTATACGGAAACGTAGCGGTTTAAGACATGGCTGTGAAAGTTGAATTTTGAATTCTCAAAGTAATGAGATGAATCAAACGGATGAATTACAAATAAAAGATTTTTAAGAAGTGCGGCTGATGGATATTTCTATTGGAAAATACTTCACCAGATGGATCTTAAAGTAACGAAATTATTTATTTCTTGTTATTTTCTAACAGAAATATTTATCATTCAAATGTGGAAAATGTACTTGATCATTAAATTTTTATTTGAATTTCCTCTCACAAAGCATAAAGCTTTTTGGTTGACTCATAACACCTGTAAATTATTTGATTCACAATAAGATTTCCATGAAGGTAAGTTACCAGCCAGCTACTCCACACTTAATCTTTGCAAGATTTTCTGTCGAGCGTCAAAAAGACATTTAAAGTCGCAAAGGCAGGTGGTTAACGAAATAGGAGGAAATCTGTCAGATTTTTTCGTTGTATTAAGGCAAGAAAGAACGTGGCAATATTAAAAAAGTGCCTCCACCAATATTATTATAGACATTTTTATAATGATGTAGCACTACGCTACAGAAGAATTAGTATTTAGTTGCAAGTATGATTCTTTTTTCCTCACGGAATATTTTATCATGTGACAAAATTATTAATAATATTGTGTTTATAAATATCATAGGCAAAGATTCTTCTGTGGAAAAGAATGATTCAAGTTGGAAATTGCGGATGTTTAAACTTTGTTCTCAATTATCAAAGCACAAGGCATTTCCGTTTTTTAAATATAAGATGTTCTCCTGCCTTAAAGTCATCAAACAGCTAAAAGTATTGCTACTTATCAGGAATAGCAGCTACGAAGTAAGCAGAAGTGATAGCACATGCAAATAACAACCTTACTCTTTTACGAAATAATTTAATATGTCACGTTGTCAGATATAAATGAGAGCTTTTAGGGAAAGTGGGGATTGAAACTTTGGCTACATGTTCTCCACCTCTTACCCTTAAAAAAAATATTTTCTATTGCAAAAATTATTTAGTAAAAATAATTCTCAGGCATTTAACACTCTCATTCATATTGTGTTGTCATCAGTGTGGCCTTTCGTTCGTGTTCTAACCTACGAAATAATAACAAGCTGGTTAGATTTCCTGGAGGCAACCTTTCTTAAGCTTAAGAGGCACTCAATCCGGAGAGGGTATCGAAGCCCCGTCCGGTCATCCAGATTTGGGTTTTCCAAGGTTTCCCCAAATCACTCCAGGCGAATGCTGGGTTGTTTCTTTCAAAAGTCCATGGCTAAATTCTTTCCCGTTACTTTCCCCCAGTTCTTTCCGCCTCTAATGACCTCGACGTCGACGGGTTGTAAAGCCATAAGCAAAAAAAATCATCAAAGTTAATACCACTAGTTTCAGTAAAAAAAAAATCTCTGAACACTATTTTGGTTGATGCAATACGAAGGTCAGGTCTGTTCAAAATCATGTTACCAACTTGGATCACGTGCTGATTGCCATGATAGCTATCAAAAATCGTTGACACCGAAAGATCAATAATTATCGTAGGATGTCTCAGGGATTAAACGTTATAACTACAAGATGTATGATAAAGCGACTGAAACGTAGTCCACTTCAAAGTTAAGCAGCTTTTATCAACAGAAGACAAAGGGCAAGATAGCACAGAATATGTTGGTGTCATGAAACACTAAACGGAAGCAGCAATTAAAATAGAAAAGTAACCATGAATTTAAGTCGTCTTCGGAAAAGTGTTCTGTTGATGCAACTATCCAAATTAAATACACAAGGAAATATTTTACCAATAATACACAGCAGTTGATAAATATCCCTTTCTGAATAATTATACATTATGATATTTTAAATAAATTTAATTGTATTTACTTAAATCAAAGATTAAAAATAAAAGTCTCTTTTTCAAGCAGTTTCTTTTCGCGATAGCTATTCTTCTGTAAGCTCAATTCTGGGTTCGGTCATCAGTTGTAATGTCAAATCTTAAGTTACGGAATCTCCAAACGCTGGGCCCGCAAACACGCAGCTTCAGCAAGCTTCCAAACACCAACATACAAAAAAAACTTTAAAACTTTGTTTTGAATTATGGAAGGTTTCATAGAAATGAGTAATATAAACACGTAACCCACGTTTTTTGGGAATAATTTGATAATCTACATAGACTATCCTTAATAAAAGACTGTCAGATATTTGCAGCGCTTTCTGGCCACGTATCTCCAATGATCTAATAGCGGATTACCTGGTTCATTGTCCAAAAAAGCGATGAACTTTTCATTTATTTAGGCTCTCAGATTTTTTGGCTTCTTTTTACGCATGGCGCTGGTAAAAAAAATGTTTAGACTGTACAATTCGACCAAAAGACAACAAAATTGTGAGACCCAAATGGCATAGTTGCATATGCGGCATTAGAACCCAATTACTATGGTTTTTTTTTAATGCTGTCATCAGTCTTTCGACTGGTTTGATGCAATCCTCCATCCCTTCCTATTTTGAGCTAACCTCTTCATCCCTACATATCCCTTACAACCCACGTCCTCAATTATCTGCTTCATATATTCTAATCTCTGTCTTCCTCTACAGTTCTTACCTTTGACTGTTCCCTCCACTAACAAATTAACCAATTCAACTTGTCTCAAAATATGACCTAACTGCCTGTCTCTTCTTTCTGTAAGCTTCTTCCACAAACTTCTTTCCTCACCCATCATTTCCTAAACTAGTTAATTTCGCACTTTATCTGTCAACTTAATTTTCAGCATTCTTCTGTAGCACCACATTTCAAATGTTTCAACTTTCTTTCTTTCTGGTATTCCTGAAGTCCATGTTTCGCTACCATTAAGTGTTGTGCTCCGCACGTAGAGTTTTAAAAAGTTCTACCTAATTCCTATATCAATGTTTGAAACTAAAAGGTTTCTCTTTTTCATGAAGGCTCCTTTTGCTTGTGTTATTCTGCTTTTAACATCATCCTTGCTGCGGCCATCGGTTGTAATTTTGCTTCCCAATTAGCAGAATTCACTTGCATCCAATCCTATTTTTATATAATCTACTAATACTGGTAACATTTCTGAAATAATAAAAAGCCGTAATTCACTAGAAGTTATCTCTTTACCGGAAGATTTGTAATATATGCAACAACATAAATAAATAAAAGTTAAAATACAATAAAACAAATAAAAATAAAATTTATTTTCCCCCATGAAGAACTGTAATATATATATATATTTTAGACCATATTTCTGGATATAAGCGAGGTCAATACCGAACTGAAACATCAGTCAGAAAAATATGTCCTATCATATAGTGAAATAAATGGTAAAAAATAAGATTGAAATAATCATCACATTGACCTTAGAGCAGATTTACTAGCAACATAACTATAATTACATATTTCTCATTATGCTATGTAATACTTTATAATACATCTTCGAACCTCACACGAGATCAAAGACAACAAATTCTCATGCAGTTACACATTACCACAGCTAAGTATGCAGAAGCTTTTCAATAGTACTTCCTAGCAGAAAGTAAAATTTAAATGCTTCTAGCAATGCGGTCATGTATCCATCAATGACGACCCATAAGTACTAATTTTCGAAACATTATTTGTATATTCTACTTAACACCTAGTTTCTAGTTATGAAACACAAAAACCAGTAAAATATAATACGCTCTCAAAAATATTAAATAGCGAAATTAGTAACTTTCGTAGTGTGAGCTATCTGGATTAAGTTGTTTTTCTCCACAAGTTTTACTCCTCATATTTTAGCCATTCGCTGCAGTCGCTGTGGAAGACATGTATAACAAACGACTAATAGGAAAAACACTGTATGTGGAACCGCTTGTAGCATAAACATGATGTAAAATTTATACCAGAATTTATTTATGAATCTTTCTTGGAAACAAACCGAGTAATATTATTATTTATTCACAATATTTTGGCGACATAAAACTCCGTCGCCATCTTCAGGTGCAGTAGTAAGACTTGAAGTGTGCCCAGAGCAACGCCGAGAAAAACTGCATTCACCAGAATGTTTGTTCACTAACTTCTGAAAGCATACGTAACTGATTCGCGACCCGTTTCCGATCGTCTCACCAATTGCTACCCATTTGTAAACATTATTATCTAAGATCATTTACATACTCGCAGTAAAATACCTTAGAAATATTAAGATTCAATTTTTGATTCAGAAGTGAATCGCTGTAAGTGTATACCGATCTTTTTTTTAAGCAACCATTCCGCAAAATTGTTTTAAATTTATTTTTAGAGTAATAATAAAGCCGATATTTCAACTTCAGTTATGTGGAGAGTATTGTTTTATTTTATTATACAAATAAAACAACATAAATACAAGTTAAAATACAATAAAACAAATAAAATTTATTTTCCCCCATGAAGAACAGATGCTAGGGTTGATACCACTAACTCTCCGGTCGTGCGGGCTGCCTATGTAGAGCATTTGGGACCTTGGAAATAAGAACTCCCTTTTTTATAAAACGTTTTCACTCGATCTTTGGTAAACAAAGGGAAATCCTGTATTTCGGTCAACTACGATATCTGCCCTGTACTTGTACTTAGCGTGGTTTGCCAAATACTTGTATACTTGCGGTGATCTCAACTTAACGGGATGAATATCAGAGTGACCTACGGAATGAAGATTGATACAATATGATTGAGTAAACAAAATTACTTCAGTTTGTGTTGTTATTAAAAAGTTTATAATGCATTCAAATAATATATAAGATTTAACATACGCCAAGAGTCATGAAAACATGTAAATTACGTTTAACTGATTTAAGAACAAGTCTTGCTTATAAACGAAATTCATACTTGCAGGTGTACGTCACAGATAGAAACAGAGTATCATACAGTTAATTGGAAACAAAATGTGCGTTTTTGCAGGACTGACAACTAAGTCGGATGATTAAGAGGCTGCAGGATTTTTTAAAAGAAATTTAATGACTTTCGGTTTCTCGGAATCTAGTTTATTAGAGCCAGAAGAAAAGAAATTGGACCACGGAATCTTTGCAGGTACCTTCTCTATTCACGCCTGAAATGATTTTGGGAAAACTGAAATCCAGACGGAACTCGAGAAGCCCGAATTTCACCGCTCACCTACCGGACTGGGTTGTAATGTTAGAAATCAGATCAAGCGTTCGACTTTGGAAAAAAAAACCTCTGATGAATGTAACTCTGATTGTATAGGTCAGAATCCATTTTCATTTCTTTGTACTGAACTCAAATGACTGCGAACAACAAAAACTCAAACGTACCAGAAAGCTCGGCAATGAATATGTTTCTAATTCGATAGTGTAAGATTACTGGAACTTTCGTTAGTATTATCGAAAGAAAGGGAGGGCGGTAACGCTCTGGCCTTGCATTCGGGAGGACACGAGTTTTCCATGGTTTCCTCTAATTAATGCAGGCGAACGCCGGGATGGTTCCTTCAAGAGGCTATGACCGAATTCCTTCCCATTTCGAGCCCCAAATCCGTTCCCACCTCTAGTGATCTCGACATAAACAAGGCGATGCCATAAAAAAAAAAGCGTGTGAGAATTTTTACACCGAGAAACTTACTACCACCTTAGTTAATTACGTTCTATACAGCCATAAAAAGAATGTAAATAGTAATTATCTTCTACTTCATTCCAATTTTTAAAGTTGTAAATAAAGTCTGATTCTTCTATCGTCATGCTTTCTCGCACTACAATGAAAGGAATTCCGATTCATTTGTCTCTTCCGCTAAAGAAACCATAAATATTACTCTCCTTATTCCATAATTTCAACAACTGTGTTTTAATGAATCATGCATAAAAAATCATTAAAGACAATTGTTAATACACAGTTAAAAAGCAACTGCGGAAAACTGACAACAATCGTTACTATTCCACGTCTTTTAGTCTTTAAAAATCATAGACAAGCAGGTCATTAAACGCGGATATTACACGATAATTGATATTGTATGGAAATAGGCTATGGAATGTAATGATTCCTGCAGTCGCTTCCAGTAATTTCCGCCAGGAATTGAAAACCGTATTCTCAATAACAGACCAGGGATATTATCTTTGAATCACCGAGAACGGTGTAAGAGAGTATTAGAATTTCTAATCTTCTAGTACGTACGCAGTGCACGATATCGCGTGAAAGGACTCATTGCAACGACAGCTACAGAAGGTTACTCTGTGGGACTGAAGTTTAGTAAATCTGCGTCCCATCCACTCCGAGAGTAGAAGGCAAGTAGAAAGAAAGTGGGACTAGAGTGGAAAGAGGGAGCAGGCGTCTATACAGATATTACGAGGAACAAGCGAATAAAGCTGCGTTCATTAGTATTTTATACGCATCGCAATTACAGGAACCTCGCTTCCCTCCTTCTCCCCCCTTTTCAGCGAGCGAGAGCGCCACCTCCCCTTCCGCCGACCACTTGATTCTCATCTGTTCTTGCAAGATGGTGTCGGCTGCAGGGGACGCCATTTTCATATCCATGAAATTATGGCCGCTCCATTTGCATGTTAAATCCATCCGTTATTTCATAACGACTTTAACGACCGCCGCGCGCCGCGGCTGCTATTAGAATATAAACGTAACGCCAGTGAGTGAGCGAGAGCGCTCTTTTGTTTTTAATAATACAGTCGGGTGAGCAAGTAGAAGATTACGTCCCCATAAAGTGTATTCCTGAGGACTGCGCTGCCTGGCGCGGGACCAGAGCCATAAACAAAAGGGTCGTTCGTACTTATATAAGTGTATATGAAGGCAAATAAAAGATGACGATGTAAGGTGGCAGCAGTGGCGGTGACAAAAGGTCCCTTTCATGCGGCAATTATACACGCCGTCAGCTTTGTTGTGTTGGCTCCCTGCATCTGAAGTGAATTCGTTGCTTCCTCCATCACATATTAACAATTCCGTTTCATAACTTTAGTGTCAGATTAGTGACGTGTCAGTTAAATCGATATGAAGAGATGTTGATTCTATTAATGTTATTTCTCGGAGATGAGACAGATGTTGGTATACTGCAGAGTCATAACGGATTGCCTTTGACATCAGTAACTCAATTGTTTTGATCAAGTCCTATTATTTCTATTATGTGGTAATTCTTTTCTCTTCAAATTTTAAATACTTTACATCTCATTCGTCTACTCCGTTCTTTTTTTCCTCTACAGTCCATTCCTCAGCTATGACCTTTATCAATGAATTAACTGACCACTTATGTCTAAATCTATAAGCCCCTCTTCTAAAATGCTGTCACAAACTTATTTTTTTCGCTCTTTACAGAACGTGTTAGTTTCTTGCTTAGGTCTACATTTCACTACTCCCCCTGCCAATTTCCATGTCCAAGCTTTGATTCGGTAACGTGACCAGATCTATATCTGAAAGTTCTTTTTGAGTCCTAGATCAATGTTTGATACCGAAAGATTATTATTATTTTTAACAAGCTCTTTTTACTAGAGCCAATTTGTCTTGTCCATGCCATCACTGGGAATCTGAATACCTAAACGTCGAAATTGTTCTGGCACTTCTATAAAATATCTTCCAATTTTAACATTTAATCTACAACTATAGCCTACTTGCTATTTTCACTGATCTTCGCTGATGTTTTGCTTTTTTTTCGGAGACATGTAGTTTTTTTCATTTAGTCCTCTCCCACAACCTTCTATAGCTTCTAGTCTGCTTTTTCTGTGCTATTTTAATTGCAGGCATCAATTCCACAGAGAATTTTGCTCCATATTCATAGCTCTAACTTATACTTTCTTGTCACAGATCGATACGTGATTGTAATAATTACTTCTGTACATTTATCCAAAGCTTGGATTCAGAACAATGTCATTTTATAATCAAATTAAGACTGTTTTCACTCTTTAGAAAATGCACCGTTACAGTGTGGGCTGCACTAAATTATCGGAACCACAAGTTTCTAGGAATCTATTTAAAGAGCGCTAAAGTTTATGATGGAGCGAATTGATTTAGCACTGTTTGGCGATGAGGTACAAGATTCGTAGACCTTCATCTTGGGGGAAAGTGGAAGATGTATTAAAACATCTCCAAACTTCTGTTTTCTAAAAATAACATTTCATGGAAGGCTTTGTATTCGTATTTTAGAAGCACAGTCGGATCTCATAATGGGCTCAGGGATACGAAGAGATGTTTGCCTATAAAGTACGTTGGTGGCCCAATGGCACTTACTGTAAGTCGCAAAGGGATCTCATGCTTGTGCACTTTTAGCAGCTCAAATATCTTGGGAGATAACGGAGCTTGGGACAGAAATTTTTTGATGGTGTCCTGTGGAAAACCTGATGCTTTCAGAAGGGCGACAGTCTTCCTGAGTACCAATGATATTGAACCACGGTTGAGTATGCTTTGTCATCCAGAAGATTGTTGCTTTTTCGCTTATAATTTTCAAGTCGGTGGAGTTCCTCTTATCTGCGGGAAGAAAGACGTCTTTGATTTCCAGTAATTCTTTAGAGCAGGACCGGATTAAGACAGCGCGGGGCCCGTAGCAAATGTGAAGAAAGGGGCCCTTGATTTTTGCCGTCCGGGGAGAAATTGTAGAGCTAAAAAAAAGGTCGCCCATCTAGCCTAGGTGCGAGGCCCCCTAGAAGGCGCGAGGCCCGTAGATGAATTTTTCTTGTCAGTCTTAGTTTTTCGGAGGATCCGACACTTCTCTCGTCTGGTTATTATTATTTTTTTCTCCTAATCGGCTGATTGTCTTCGAAGGACCTGCGCAACTTCGCCCACGACTTCCAAGTTCGGAACAGATGCGGGGTAATAGACTTACCGTTACCGACCCTCAACTTTCCTTCTACTAATTAACTGTGGACAGTACAATCGCGTAAATTTTGGCCCACAACTCCAAAAGACACCGGGGGACTACCCGGTCGAAAGACCATACATAGTTACACATACATCTGTTTAACCTTTTCCACATGTATGAACCTACGTTATTAGCTCCAATACTACCCTGCCGCCTCGTTTTTACTGTGGTCTACCTTCCTTTCCACAATGTTGTCTCTTTAGACAATATTTCAGAATGGTGTCTGCAGTTTTCGCAAGGTTTTACGATTCAGTTTTCCTGGTTATGCCACGAACTTGCAGTAGCTCAATGTTCTCCGCTCATAGTCCATCAACAAGCTTCCACATTCATCCAGTATCTGCTACTTTTATCCTTAAATTAAGATCAACATTTCAATGATTGACCATTATCAAAACAGAGGTCGCCTTAAGCCTTCCAGCACGTCGGATTTCTATTTACCTACTCTATAATGAACCTATAAGCATAAGAAGAGATTCTTTTACGGTATATATATAGACTATATATAAATAAAATCTTTAAAAATAAGGTCTATGTCTGCTAAACTAAGAAGATCACATAATGCTAAAGAAGATGAAATACTACGCCTGCTTAACACCATGTGTTGACACATTCAAGAAAATTTTATACAGCCGTAGACGCAGTATTTAAACATGTTGCGTCAGCATTCGCTGTAATTTAATAAAATAACTCTTCTCTTAACAATCCTGCTTATCAAGTTTTGCAACTAAAGAATTATAAAACAATTCGTAAACCGTGATTAAGGTAGTGTGAAGATTTCAATGCTTAACATCAGGCACGTTTTTCAAGATGTAAAAACTGGGAAAAATATTCTCGTATCCAAGAGGATCAAAGATACATTTGTGTAGAACCAACTTTTGAATTATACAGAGGTCTGAAATTTTGCCGAGAAATGTTTAATGAAGTTACCCGATTATTTCAGTGAAAACATTAAAAAGATTGCCTGAAATGTTTATTTTCTCTTTACATGTTCTGAGCCTTGTTAATATCTGTATTTCTCGATTCTTAGATCAATTCAAATTCATGATCTATATTTTTCTAGAATATGAAACATAAAATTAATGATTATAATACAAAATGGATTGATAAAAACATCTCGTAATTTTTTCCAGAATAAGTTACTGTAGCTACATATTAGCATCTTTTAATGTCTAATTTCTTTTAACTTTGTCTATGAACTAAACAAAACACATCGATTTCCAGTAAAATTTTACATAAAAAAGAGAACGTTTTAAATCAATAGTATAAAGGTACCCGAAGTTCAGAACTATTTCACGTATGATTTTTAAAATGTTTTTCGATTTTTATGTTTAAGCATGCAACGATTTGTTTGTCAACATACTTCTGCCAAACTTATGAAATTTAGAGCAACACCTGAAATATATACTGATCACACTTTTATTTCCATGCCTGTAGTTAGGATTTTCTTACCGTAAATGCAGAAAAATTTTTCTTCCAATGACAAGGAAGTATGATGTTGGTTAGGTTCAGGTCGAAAGAGATAATAAAAGAACACCGGATTTTTTTACCATTCTTACAGAGCATTCATTTATACAAAAGATATTGGATTATTGTGTTGCTGAATTACTATCAGCAGTTAGCTTGTTTGCAGATGACTTAACGCTATATAACAGGATCAAAACGGTAGAAGACTGGGAACAGCTGCAGAATGATGTAGAAAGGGCATCTAGGAAAGTAGATCGACATGGAATGAAGATAAATGCAAAGAAGAGTCAGCTTATTAGATACACAAATAAAAAACTTAAGATTCAAATGTAAATACCTTGGCGTAATATTTGGTAACAAACTCAACTGGGTATAACACTTTGGCCAAGTAGAAGGAAAAGATTTCAAAATCTTACACTTGTTGGAGAGAGTGATGAGGGGATGTATTAGAGAAGTGAGGGAATTGGGTTACAAAACATTGGTCAGACCACTGCTTGAATATGTTAGCGTAGTATGGGACCCACATTTTGGATATCAAATACAGGAGTTGGGGTGTGTGCAAAGAAGTTCTGCTAGATTTGTGTCAGGAAATTACCGCAGAACACAAACAGCAAGTGATATGATAAAGGAGTTGGAACTGGATTCACTGGAAGACAGGAGCAGAGTGAAGGAAAATTATGAATAATTTACCAAAAACGCTAAAACAATTTAAATGTTTTATATGTTGGAAAAGGAAAGGGGAAACATGGGTATGTAGGGAAATCACCACCGGAGCAAGCGCTCCATCACAATTAAATTAAATTAAATTAAACCTTTTATTCAAATAAGGGCGCTTTTACTTTTATAACAATTTAGAAAGACCTAGGAACAGTATACCATAATTAGATACTTTAAATTCGTTATGAATTAACGTTCAGCTATAAAGTCTAATAAAGTCCACAGCATTAAGATATTAATTTCGCGATATGTCTTTCGTGTAGCAATTAATAACTCGGAAAATTAGAAAATCTATAACAATTCGTTTGCTGAAGTCCTTTCAAAGGTGATATTCATAATTAAATTGTGTAGTCATTGATTGCTAAATGATCCATATTTACTTCGGTGATTCTACTACAACCATGTCGCCGCAGTTTATTGATGGATTTTACGTTATTCGACGAGACAAATTGAAAGCGAAGAGTAAAATTTTTCGATAGCTCGTTAAGGTCATGAGATATTCAATCTCAATATTGAGCTGGTGAAAAAATCGCCAAAGTAACAAAGAAATATGCGCTGGACATACACAACGGGCGTTTTGCGTTCTTCCTAGCGGTTGTGGTTAGGTTGAAATGCGGCCTGCACCAGAAGAGAAACTTTACCAGAGAAATAAGGAACTATACCTATAACTAAGTTTTTCAATCGATATTTCGAGAACTATGCGAGATATCAAAAAATTTTACTCATCACTTTCGATTTATTTCGTCGTTTTTAAGAGCGTGCTTGACTGTAATGGCTCAAGCCTAAGCAGTTGATCTCGTGCAATAATAATTACTTTACTTTTAACTTTTCAAGTCTACACTGACATGAAATTCAGCTCAAATATTTAAATTTTGAACAATATAATTAGTGCTAACCGTTAACAATACTACTGAAAGAGTGCAAAAGAGGACAGTTGGATCCGTTTGTGGTTATTACAGGAAGAACACTGTCAGTAACTCATGAATGAATAACTCTTGATTTCTGGGGTAAGGAAGTGGGAAACTTAAATTTATAAGTTCTAGTGTCATGTCGTGAAGCAAGTGATCCATAGAGGCGCTGAAAAATTGATCTCAGACAGTGAAAGCATTTAAAGTATGAAATGGACTTAAGACATAAGCAGGCGCATAAACTATAGAGCAATCAACATCGGGGATTAAGCTTCATCTCAACTAACAATGGTAATAATGACATAATTAGCACTGACTGCTAAACATGTAAGCATAAACTACAAGGAATGAGGAATAGTTTTATCAGTGTATAACTTTGAACCTAAAACTGTGCAAATAGAAATTAAGAGGACAGAAAATAGGAAATCTGAAAATAAACCCATATTTTAAAACATTACACAATAACACGTTATGTTTTCTAAGGAAATTAACTCACGAGATAAAGAAAAAATCTGAGGAGAAAAAGTGTTCTTTTTATCTAATCTCTCTGAAGTCATCCATTTTTATAACAAATAAAAGAAAAAACAATATCAGTTAAATGTAGTGTCCAGCACTATGGACAATATTGTTTACTTATTTATTTTATTTAATTCCGCTGGAGCACATACCCTGGTGGAAATTTTCTTACACGCCTGCTTTCCATCCATCATTTACCCTTGTTTTTAAACTCAAAATGCTTGAACTGCAATAATACAACCCCATTACTTTTCCCTTTACGAATATTAATATTAAATTCTTTAATTAATTGTGGTTACCATTTTGGTTGGTAATCTGTTCCAGTCCCTCACTTATCCATCCAAGGACATCACCAATATAAAGAAGATTGCATTCTGAACCAATCAACTGTGCGTAATATCGGTATAAGAAAGTTCTGATTTTCTTTTACTTGAAGCGTTGTGCAGATTTTATTTCTGAAATTATCCGCAATAGATTCACAAATATTGCGGCACATGTCATGCTTACTCTGAGCAAACTTTACAACTACATGAATTTATTTAATACAGTTAATATTAAAGACTGTGTTAACCTGTCATATATAATAAGAAACGTTTACCATAAGTTCAAAATGTTTAAAACAGGTCATGGAACAAACTAACACTTACAAAATCAGCAGACTGTTCATAATACGTTTATACTGTTTTTCAAGTATTAACAAACTTAACAATTATTTTTCTAAATAAAATAAATCAGGACGCTAGTATCACTTAACCTGAAGGAATTACATGTTTGTACAGTTGCGTCATACCTTCTGGCTCTGGTGCTTCTTGATTGTACTTATTCAGTTTCCAAAATATGCGTGAAACAATATGAATATTTATTTGTATATAACTGGCATAGTAGAGTAAAAGGAGTATTTAAAAGATTCCAAAAATAAATTAGGTTTTCTAATTAATCCTTATTATAAATATAATTGACTATACTCATCTTTTTGAGAAGAAATCGATCCAGAAGTTTCTGCTCGTTGCATTTACTGTTTATAACTTCCCGCGGATAATATTGGTTTTATGATCCACCGCAAGGGGCTCTAACAATCAGGAAGCAATGTTGTGTATCTCTGGTTTGAATACTCACTGGCCTTCGATGGTCAGTTGTTTGATTGAATGTCAAAATTGTTTCGTCACTATTGCACGAATTGCTTTCCACAGTGTTCCATACGTTTAACAACATAGTAGTTTTTACCAGTGATTAAAAAATTACTATAAGAAATGGATTCGCAGATTCATCCTGAGACATTGGAGGAAAAGACGCCTGCATTGCTTACAGGACCTATTTCAAATGGTATGTTGTCATTTCAAATTGCTTTTGTGAATAGTTAAGTTGTAGATTTGATAGACTGCCGTTAGTAGTTTAAGGATAATTAAGTAGGGCCTATGTTGGGGATTACTGGATATCGCGATTCCACCAGGACTTGTCATCATAATACTGCAGTGGTCAAACGCAAGAGACTACTAGAAATTATTTTCGAAGTACATTTAACAGTTTAATGCTGGTCCAGGCTGTAATACAACCAAATTTCTGCTTGATAATAATGGTCCAGGTTGTATTATAACTGAATTACTGCTTGCTACTGATTACAGCAGTATTCACACGATATTACTGAATGTTGTAGCGGAATCGCGATCTCCAGCAGACCCGTATGTAGGATAAATGTCAACTGTTTACCTACTGAAGATGTCTTTTTTTCATTTTTAGTAATTAGCGTATTCGAAAATTACGGTTGGTACCTTCTCGCTTTGTTCTTCATATGCTTATATGCTTGGAGCAAAGCTAAACCACATGTAGACAAATGGATGAAGGACAAAGAAGATAGGGAATATGCTGCCAAATATCACAAAGGTATGCAACTTGGTAAATCCTTGTGGTATAGGGAAATTTTGTTATAGTTGATTAATATCATATCCCGTTTCTTTCATTGTTACCACAATGACTTGTTGTCGTCTTTCTTTTTAGATCCAGATCTGGAATACCAAAGGCTTCGGGCTATAGAATTAGCTCGTCAAAAGATGGAGGAAAAATATAAGGCTGATGCTGCCAAAGCTGCTGAGAGAAGGAAGGAGGTTTGTCAACCTTTGCAAAAGTTTTGTTACTTATTACACTTAATTACATAAATGTAGCCCAATAGTAAAGGAATTTAATTGGAACAAAAAAAAAAAAACAAACATTGGAACCTTTGCTCAGGATTATACATTGATAAGGAATTGAACTTTTCTATCTTCAAGATTTCGCATAGTTTACCTGGTCATATTAATATCTGCTGCAAACTGTATATATTGTTATTTTGTGCAAGCATTAATGGTTACTGTGCAAAGTACGACCAGTAGAAAAAACTGTTAATTTGGGTTGAAAATACGGCTAGCTGCTACCTTGGCGCTTACTCTTTAAGGAAAGGTGTACCCGAAGGCTGTAAAATATGTAACAAAGGTGTAATTTGTGCCGAAACATACAGTTACGCACATTATTGACTAAGCGTTGATAGAAATCTTGAGCTACCTGTGACGTAATTATAGTCAGAATTTGGTGTGACAATCATTTTCTTTATTCAGAATCCACTAAGCACCATGAAATATTAGTAGTTATTCTGGTCCAGGCTGCCATTCAACATAAAAAGAACACGGTTACGTATATTACCATATAAGCGGCAATAGATGTCATAGTTAGAATTCGACATGGCGGTCACCTTATTCCCTCAAAATCCACTAACACCATGGAATATTAGTCATAATTCTGGTCCAGGCTACATTTCAACCTAACCACACCATCCACTAATACAGTCCTTTGAAAATCAACATGTATACAGCATGAGGAAGATCACATTCGCGACAAAGATGGCTGCTACACATCGGCTAATACCACAAGTAACTTGATGATTTTCACTATATTACTTCTTTCCTACCTGTTTTATCGGCTTCACGTACACTTTTTCTTGAATAGAAATGCCTAAGGAATACATTAATCATAGTTTCATCAAGAAATAACAGGTTTTTTTCTACTGGCTGTACTTTGCACAGCACCCACAATATTTCTTTACTTATGACCACCAGACTACGAGCATCATATTTAACTAAATATACTCCCCTGAAACCACTGCTTGGAATTGTAATTATATGCAGCTCACAATTATATGTTAGTATATAATGCTCAGCCATAGGAAACTTGGCTATGTTGTGCATCAGGCTGTGTCCTCTTTTATAGCGGCTGTATAGGAAAGCCGTGAGAGAGACATTGCATTTAATTTAATGTGATTATAGTTTTGAAAGAATGTAGTTAAAAGCAGAATGATAAATTTAAAATAAAAATATATATAATGGTGGAGGAAGCCATGAGAGAGACATTAAGTTTTAGTATTCTGTTCATACAATACTAGCACTGTTGACGACAAACCAAAATTAAAAAAATAAAATTAAACCATAATTTGAATTGTGATGTGTACCGTACAACCTGACTTTTACACATGATGCTTGGATGCTGCTTTAAGTCACCTAATCTGTCGCCGTTACTGTGGTCCAGGCTTCATTACAATTGAACCAGTTATGTATAACTATTTTAGATTGACAACAGTTCTCTTTCTGTGAACAATTTTCAGCTCTAAAAGCGCCTTTTGCTGCTAAAAATAGCCTCTATTTTTTGGCAGCCATTTCCAATGCAAAAACTGTGATTGAAAGTCTATCCTTGTATGTTAGTTGAGTGCACCAAATGATTTATTTTATGTACGCTAGCCACTTCATTTTATCCTGTATCAAGTCCATATAAACTTAGTAAAATTGCAGTTTTGTTTTTAAATTTGACATTCTGCTTTTAACCACATTCTTTTGAAACTACCCACAAACTGATGGATCATGTTACATTAAAAATATAACATAAATAATTTCTCTCTCATGGCTTCCTTGATGATTCAGTTGATGGTTATATGCTACCTAGCAGCATTCAGAGTAACTATGTTGGTGTACAGTCTGGTTAGGCCCTACACAGCCATTATAAAAGAGGATGCACCATAATGCACAACATAGCCAAAAACTTTGCCATTTTGGGCTGAAAATGTTGTCCACTTGTTTGTTTGGCTTCATTCTTTAAGTAAAAGTATTGTCAGACACGTCCAGTTGGTGGGAGAAAAATAATTCAGTGTGAATCGTCCACTAATGTTCAGTATTAGCCAATAAATAGTAGCCATCTTGGCATATGTGTTATTGATATTCTATCAAATTCTGACAGGGTAGACATCCTGTTACGAAAAAATGAGTGTTTACTCGACATATTCATAACATTGCTTCACAACCGTGAGAATGTTGCTAGAGGGGTCATATGAACCAACTCTATGTTTAACCAATTAATATGATCCCTATATCATTATGATTTGTATACTGATTATTTAATTACAACAGTAACTTCACACTGAGTGTGCATTTTTAGTTGAAATCATTTAATTCTATATCACAATAAAGCTTTGCCACCAACAAATTAATGCAAATCTCTTGAAATGTTTGTTAGGACATGTTCTTGACTTTGCAGCTTTTCCCCATTGCAAAAAGTTGCAATTCATTTATGACTAGACGACCCCTGCAAAAATTTCGCAAATACGATGGACACTGAGGTAGGTGGCTTGTAATAGGAGGAAAGAGGGGGGGGGGAGACCTCTACTACTGGCATAGGCTTCGGGGGCCCATCTAACAGGTGGCACCCTCTGGCTGTGGTGCTGGCCCCTAGACTACAACCTACATAGCCATACTTAAATGTGGCCCTGTATCTAGTTGCTTTGCTCTGAACTGTCTCAAATGTGCAACATTCAGTTATTACTTTTGTCCTTTAAGGGTCAAATTCTGGAAAATTTTGTTCTAAATTTATAATGTTGCCTGAGTGGAGACCTTAATCTTTTAAATGATGCCTCATATATCGATTTTGGTTAGGTATCATGGGAGATAAACAGCTTGTAACAAACAAACAAAAAACCACAATGAAATAATGATACTTTTGCCATTTAAGGATCGAATTCTGAAAAATTTCTTTCTTAAAATAAAATGTGACCAAAGTGGAAACCTATTTTCTAAAATAATACCTCATTTCTCAATTTCAGTTTGAAATTGAGGAAAATAAGTCTTTGTATAGATACTTTTTTACCAATAAGCATGCAATGATTTAAAAGTAGGCTGTATTGCTTCCATAAATATTACTTCACTCATTGCAGATAAATTTATGAGGTCATGGTCTTGTAATAGGTTTCCTCTTACAGTAAATGCAGTATAGCATTATCAGCTGGGATATCTTCGATGGACAGAGTTTTAGATTTTCCATGTATGCACCTCTTGTCCTGGCTACTATAACTTAAAGGAGACCTACAGTTTTACTTGCAATCCGAACCATGAGATGTTCCTAGCCTACTTCACATGAACAAAGCTAAACTTTACCAGAGGTGAAGAGTCCATAAACATTCTACCCAGGACCACGATTAGTAATCAGGCATGGAAGGATATTTATGAAAGAATTAAGAGAGCTACATGGAAGTGAGAAAAAGGCCGCAACTTTGAGCTGGGATTTTTGTGGATAGGGGGATCAGAGATTGGAGTAAATTACCAAGGGAAGTGATGAACAGTTACTGAAAAGTTTTAAAATTAACATTCATATAGGATAAAAGTAGTTAGGTACAAGAAGGGCAAAAATCATGTGCATGGAAATTGCCACCGGAGCGTGTGCTCCATGGAAAATAAATTAAACTTAATTAGAACCTGGGACCTTCCAATCCACAGTTAGGTTCCTTATCCAACTGAGCCACCAGCTTGCTGTTGGTTAGTGACTAGCTAATTGTAAAACCTTTGTTGAAATGATAGCTTATGTTCTTTACAGCCTATTTGTTTATATGCATATAAATTTCAAGTTTTTGTTGCTGACTTTCTTACACTTGTTTTCTTATGTTTTTTATGTAACTATGCCTTAAAAATGGTTATACTGATTTTTCACTGTTCTTATTCATCATTTGTTGCATAAGTCATTAAAAATATATATTTGGACAGTTGGAGGAAAAGAAGAGACAGGAACGATTACAACGTCAGTCGGGAATATCTTCTGGACACAGATTGAATGAGCCTTCACCACAGGCTTCTGAGGCTTCTGAACCTCCAAAGAAGAAATCTACTATGAGGCCAGGTAAAGATGAAATAAACTTATCTAATAATTTAAGGACTATAGTGTTAACTTCATCAGCCATTGGAAGTGATGTGTTGTGATATAATCTTAATTAAATTAGATATATGTTACTTATTCCTGTTCTATTAAAAAAAAATGATTAACATGTTTATGCTAATTTAATACAGAAAAGGATGAGTGAAACAATTAACTTTCGAATGATAATGAATAGAACTATGACTATACGATATATGAAATGAATACAGATGGGCAATATTTAGTGTAACTGATTAATCATGAAAGAGTATGGCGAAACATATGATTTACTGCACATATATGTCCCAGTTGGCGGATGCATGAATCGTGGTTAGTCATCAAACATTGTGTTAATCCTTTATTCTGTGTTGTCACAGCCCTTACGCCTCTAATATCGGTGAATTATGTATTTATATTCTCGTCCCTTATTTACTTTCATCTTTTCTTAAAATTATGCACTGTTTGTGATAACCATTTATGTTAGTTAGATTGCTGATAAGTGCAAATCATATTATTTTTCAGTGTGTTTATAATGTCTTAAAGCAGATACATTACAGCATGAAAAGTAGCCACTGTATTGATGAGTAAACTGCTGACTTGCATGCATCCAATTGTGAATTTAATTTAAAATTGTGTTCTTCTCTTTTTCGGATAGATAATGATTGTCTGATGCTCAGTTTGTATTAAGCCAGTTTCCACTGTATGGAATGAGCTGCTACAATGGCAGAGGATTCTGATAGAAAGAAAAACTCTCTAATCTGCACACTAAAAGCAGATCCTTGTACCTGATTGTAAACATGGAATTAAAAGGACTCCCTCTCCAGGATACATAAGGCAGCCAATCATGGAAGCTTCATTGTTGCTACCTATAGGTGCTTCTTGGACAAACTCCTACAACATTTCGTCTATGCTCTTCATTGTTTGTCAGACACAGCCTCCGCTTCTTAAAGCATCTGTTGACAGTTCCCACATCCCTACTGGCAGATTCCTTGCTGATTACCATAGGATGTTACCTCATACTGCACCTACATCCTCCATTGGCTGGTTCTTGAACACTATTCCACCTTCCACACACTCTCTCTCTAACACTGCTTTCCTAATTCACTGTCCCACTTCACCATAACCACAAATTGTTTTACTTTCCAACCCCATGTTTACCATCTGGTACGAGGTACTGCTATCGGCACTCTCATGGTACCCTCCTGTGCCAATCTTTTCCTGGGCAGATCAGACGATTCTTTCCATATCCCACAATGAGGCGGTTCAGATATATACATGACTTATGATGGGACCCATAGTGAAACCTCTTCATTGAATTCCTAAACTCTCTGATCAGTGTCCACACCCTAAATTTCTAATGGTCCTGCTCTTATTCCACACAATCTTCCTTGGTGTGGACATCTTTGTGTTGCCACGTACACATCTGTCAACCTCAAACCTATAACAGTTCCCCGTATTTTACAAAATGTGCCACCTCCTAAATCCTAGTCATCCAAAGCAGATGCATCCACTCCACCATTAATCATTTACCCTTTACTCCAACAGCATGACACAAGTCCTTATATCCCATAATTATGCTCTGGAATAGGTCCACAAACAGCTTTAATAAGCTAAAAATTGCCCACCACACGCAAACACCTAAAACAAATCATGTCTTCCTCACACAGTTCCTCCAGGTCTGAAATGCCTGAACCAGATCCTTTGTCTTGGCTACAACATTCTCAGGTTGTAGGCTGAGATGCATGACATCACCTTCAGCAAGCCAGCCAACCTAAAAAAATATGCTGATTCACAAATACCAACCCTCTGATGCTCCTAAATAACTCTACAGCTTCTTCCCTTGTAACAGGCAAAACTGCAATATGCTTCCACACACCACAAACTATTGCAGCCATTTCACTTTTGAAACCTATCTTATCATAGGTCATGCCACCTGCACAAAATCCCCTCTTATGTACTAGTTCATTTGTCTCCATTGCCACACCACTATGGAGCAGTTATTATTCATTAAAATTAATTGTCAAGACAAACGGTTTTCTCTAAAATCTATGCCACCCTGTTGCTAACATGCCAGCTCTCAGTCTTGTGACCTCAATAATTGTTTCACAGAGTCATCAGAGTACTCCATAAAATGCCATTCCCATACAAACTCCATAGTTGGGAATTGGCCTGTCAATACATTCTGGATACCATACCTCATCCTGGTATAACCATTACTTGCAGCTAGTATATTTTATTTATATATGCAGATTTTATTTAAAAAAATTTAGTTTTGCTTTGGTTCTTTTATTTATCTTTTACCTGTTATAAATAATTTTTCACCTCTTTTAAATGGCTCTTTTTATTTCATTTTGATAATTTTTTTCTGCGAGTAATATTTCTATTTATTCTGTTGTTACCCCTTCCACCACCTCCAGTTTCATCATAACATTCAAAACAACCATTCATGTGCCTGTGCTGGCAATGGGTGACCATGTGAGTTGTTAGTCCAAAATCTTGTTTTTTTGTTTTAGTGGGATATTTTGTTGTTGCTGCTGCTGCTCCAATTGTGGTGAGTGGTGGCTATATTTTAACTCTCCATCATTTCATGGCATTTCTTCCACTTCATTGTTGATATTATAACACTATATCTTAAATGCATTTGTGTAGCTTGGGTACATTCTCAATTTTATTCATTTTTTCCGCTGAACTAACCCATTCATCTTTAGTAATTTGAACAGGAATAGAAATTATTATTGATGCACTCTGTTTTAGTTACAGGAGCTGTGCGATGAAGTTTAGAGAACTTTATTTAATTGCAATGTAGCATATGCGCCAGGTGCAATTTCATTACACACCCACTTTTGTTTTATGACTTTTTGTTTTAATACAGTCGGTACAATTTTCTATGCAGCATCTTAAGAATTCTTATTTCAAATTTTTTCAATATTTGAGAAAACTGTTGAACATTTCACTTGGAAATTTATATCATTAAAAGATTGCTGTTCATGACGTGATATTAAGTGAAACTTGGAACTACAGATTTCAATTTCTGGAATCTGAGTAAGAAACATTTTGAAAACTTGAGTGCACATTACCAATGTTTGGTGATATCCTTATAGAAATAAGACCAGTCTGTTCACATATGCTTATCAAAAATAAAAATATTGAATTTGCTTCTGGAGATTCCAGGAATCGTGAATATAGAGCTAAACAGGTTAGCAATAAGATTTGAAATATTTATCATATTGCATAAAATTGTGTTGTTACATCATTGTTTTTTACCTGTAAAGATGTTTATGTTTAATTGATTTATAGTTAGAAATATGCCCTCATTGTTTTGTATTTTATAAGTGTGCATATAACCTGGTTAAAACCTATTGTTCAGACTACAACCCACTAATGGGGAGTGGAGGTTCTGGAGGTTACCGTCCACCAAGACGCTCCTGTTGTCCAAGCGGCGGATGTGGATAAGGCAGGATATTCAAGGTATTTTGCAGTCTATATTGCTGTGTAACATTTCGCCTTTAGCAATCTATTTAACTATAAACATTTATTATTTCAGTGTATTCACATATTACAGATGTGCAAAATTGTACTGTGCAGATAATTTATTTGTTGCATCTGCCATATGCTTATTATGTTATTATTATTTGTTCATCCTATCTATTTCCCATTTCATCTGTGATTTAGGCAGATTACTTATTAATTTTTACTTTGTGTAAAATATAGCTAAAAGAACATTGGGGAATATTATTTACTTATTCTGTATATCTTTTTTGCTACATTCCCTATAAGGCATAGGATTATTTTTTGAGATTTGCCTAAGGCTGTGTTGATAATAAAATACTCATACAAAAATTAAAGTTTTATGGCATAGATGTTATTAAGTACTCAGTTCTTACCTTTTGAAAACAAAACAGAGAGCATTACAGGAATATTTTAATGTTGTATCATCCAGTTCATAGTTTTCTAAGTGAGGAATTCATCAGGTGTGGAGTACCTCAGGGTTCTATATTGGAGTCCACTATTATTTTTGATACACATAAATGAGCTACATTGGGTTACAGCTGAAAACTTTTGCAGATAACATAATTAAAGGAAATACTGAGATTGCTCTACTGTATATATTTCAAATTATGTCTTGGATCTTTCTAATAATTGGTTCATAGCTAATGACTTTTCTTTAACCTTGATAAAACTTATTATATGCAGTTCAGTATGTCATGCAAATTAACACCAAACAAACATATAAAATTTTCATTCAAAAAGTAGGGAGTGTAAATAAAATATTTAGGTTTCCATATTCTAATTTAAATTAGATGGTATGTGTCTCAGACTTTCTAAAGCAGATTGGGTACATCCACATCTGTGATTTGTACAGTTTCAGTAACAGGTATGGAGAAACTAGTTTATTTCATTTATTTTCTCTCATTGTCACATGCAGTAATCTTCGGGGACAGTTCAACACAAAGTATTTAGATCCCAGAAGAGGGCAGTTAGAAATATGTTTATGGTTAACAGTAAACATCGTAAAAAGAGCTGTTCAAGGAGTTAGTATTTTTAACATTGCTGGCTGAGTTATCAATTATTCAATTTGAAGCAAAAAATAAAATACACACTTATGGCTGTAGAAGTAAAAGTGAATTTTCATGAGGATTACAGGTCATCATTATTTATTTAAAAATTGATTAATATTAAGGGATACATATCTTCAACAAGTTCCCAACACATTTTAAATGTCTTTAGTTGAATAAAATTAAATTCTGGGAAAAAATTAAAAGGATTTTTAAATGCCAACTGTAACACCATCAAAGAATTTCTTTAAAAAAATCTACAAATAATTTCCAGTGTTTTGTTTAAATGTAGGTATGTACTCAAAATAAGATAGCATAGGGAAAGCAACACACTGCTTACCACAGATGAAGTTAGGAACAAATGAACATTTTAAAAAAAAACACACCCAAAAAAGGATTCACAATATTTTGGTAAATAACCTTAGTCACGTAGGAGGTGAGACACATGCAGGGTGAAAGATGTGAGCATATCGAAGACTTGCCACAAAAATGAACCAAAGATCTGCGGGAGCATGGGAACTGAACTGGTGATGGGGGAGAAAGTTAACCAAGGATAATATTGAAACAGAAAAATCTGTGATGATTAGTCGAGATAAAACAAAATGTAGTTAAAAGTAATTATAATTAATGTAATATAATTCTATGATGGTGCATCTTTTGGTGTATAATCAGTTTTGTTGCATAATGGTTTTGCTGTAAAACTGTTCTACATCCCACACGTCAGTCTCTTACGTTGAGATCTATGGAAAATGATTGTATTGTTACCATTTGCAGAAGTAGTATAACTTGCCAGAAATGTAGGAAAAATCATATGGAGCATTTATAATAAAAAAAAATTCTTAAGATATTAAAAGCTTTGACAATTCTCTAGGGTCCATATTAGTATCCAAAGACTTGGATCACTCAAAACAAAACATTTTTCTCTGACTACAAATTAATTTTACATGGTATTCTTTTGGGAATGGATAACGTAATTTGTTTTGCTCAAGGCTTTTGTGTGTGAATAATGATGTAATCCATAGAATTGTTATTTTAAAAAAAATTGTAACACGTGCAGTAATGTTGAAAGTGTAAGGCTATGCAAGTGGGGTTTGACATGTGAATGATTAGCACAATGTGCAGAAGCAACAGCACTGTTGGAATTATTTTACGGTTGTAGAGGACAGTTCAGGAACCATATAAGTAAAGTTTCGTGAATATTTATTTGAGGAACTGCATACTGTTAGTTGTTACAGATAGTGCAGTTTCAGATGGTAGGGTTTGAACATGATTGACTGATACATTTGTTTGTAGTTGGATTTTAATCAACCAACATTGTTTCCTAGATAGAATATAATGACATATTGAAAATGCAAATGGAGAAGCAGGATCAAAGGGGCTTACATAAATATCATTCAGCATAATCAAAACATTTTAACATAATTGAATCATTGCAACACATTTAGAATTGTCTGCCTCCACAAAATGATTCAGTTGGCTTCTAAGTGCTGGTTGCATGCTTCCCTTCATTTTGGAAGCACTTATTTCTGTCTATACATTACATAATATTATGCAGAATACATTTTACACATTCATATTACTTGAACACTTAATATCATGTATAGTGATGTTGGGTACACTTTGAGGTTTTAATTGCTGTGAATTGTGGGTAGCATTGGCATCACACACTACATCAGAATTTATAGGGAAGTAGCATTTGCATGCCACTGCACCCATACCAATATAGATACGTGGAGTAAAGTGTGTTTTTGTGTGTTGCATTGACAGAGAGACAACGTGTTTAGTTTTATATCTAGAGAGAAGAAACCATACATATTATTTGAGCACTCCTGGTACTGTAGTCCAGAAGGTCAGTGCTTGACCTAGTACTGCCAGGAAATATCAATGTTATGCAGGATAGCAGGTTCTGCTTCTTCTTTTGCTGCCACATTTCAGGCATTGGCATTTTAACGTAAATCTCTCAGAACATAGATTTTGCATTTATGACAAATGTGACAATTTAAAATACAAACATGGCTAGAAACAAACCATAATTTTGGGTGGTGGCAGCTTGGTACTGAAGCATGGAAGTAATAAAAGCAATTGAATTATTTAGTTTTAACTTATTTGGCTGAGGAACCTGTTGTAAAACTTGGTAACATCAAAAGAATTTTTTTTTTAGAATTAAGTATTGTCAAAACATTATGGGTTTCTCCTATCAATGAAGTATTCAACCATTTCTGAATATTTTTGTACTTTATTAGTATGTGTAGTTCCTTTACATGTCTTTATTTACACTAGTGTACATTTAATTTTCTTGTAATACTCTTAATACTGGGTCATCTGCTAAATTGTTGGGGCCCTGCGAGTACTTGCTTAGTGCATTAGAGTATCTGTGTATAAAGTTAACATCCTGTGTTGCAAGCGCAGGCATGTGCATTAAAACCTTGGTATATCATTCACGTAACAAAAAAAATAAAAAAAATTAAGATACATCATACCAGCAAGTCAGCATTTACTTACTTATATATAATAATTTGAAGTAGTCTCAAATACTTGGTGATAGTTCCTTACAGTGTGTGCAACGCACATCTATCATAGCTGCCTAACATAACCTGACAATCCTTCCAAGTATAGGGAACCTCAGATGAGCCTAGCAAGGATTTTCCAGAGGTGAAAGTTGGTATTAAGATACATAAAATTTCCAGCTGAAACCAGGATTTGAAATGGGAACTTTTCACAAATCAGTTACACGTGTTAAACAACTGTGCCACCAGACTCCTCTACTTATTTGTCACTTTTTGTTTGAGTGTTACTGGAGTCAGTTCCTGATTGAATATTTACTCATTTTAAAGTATTTTTAAGAACACTTGATAGAGATAGCAGGCCAAAGTAAATTCTAGTCA
Organism: Vandiemenella viatica; assembly: GCA_031002005.1. NCBI lineage: Eukaryota > Metazoa > Arthropoda > Insecta > Orthoptera > Morabidae > Vandiemenella > Vandiemenella viatica. Next base: position 100,419,228 of record CM061914.1, read on the forward strand.
ACATATTTGTAAAATTATAATATTTACTTTAGATAATTTTAAATGTGTACAAAATTGAATTTCATAATTTCACTGTTAAAAACACTGTTTTTACTTTGTGTTTTGCAGTTATAATGTTGCTTTTCATTTTCAGAAGTTGAGCGACATCACCGCATCATTGTTGGGAGCGGATTGTTTAAGGATCGTTGAAAGTAACCAAAAAGTACTCACAAACTATAACACAGTTATATAAATGACAGTAAACAATGTACAGTGTACAATAAAGATTAAATTATATTTTACATGAATAACTTTGTAAAATGTCAATACTTTTGTTTTAATATCACTTTCCTTCCTGTGAGGAGAAGTCGTAACTGTTTATTAATTACAATGTAATATGAAATTGTAAACATTAATACTTCCATTTTGTTTTGCATTTTCCCCCACATGCTTTGTCACTGTATCATTGCCTTGCAATATATTATTGAAATGGATTATGTATGATGTTTTAGCATGGGCTATTGAATGTGGGTTAAATTGATATCCTAATGGATATATCTATTACCATTAATTAATAAAAATATTGTATTAAATTTTGGAATGAGCACATCAAGGATTAATAGAATCCAATTATACTAAAAGCATACAGGAATAACTTATTTACAGTAATTTTAGGAATTTATTTTTTGTTCCTCCAAGCTTATGAACATTGAGAAGCAACTTCTACTACTGCAATTAGAATTTATGGATTTTCATTTTTCATTGCAACAGAATTTCATGGAATTTACATTATTTTCGGAACAATATTCTGTATATTATGTCTAATTCAGCATCAAAACACTTTTCAGAATCTCATCACTTTAGATTTGAATCAGCAGTGTGATGTTGACATTTTGTAGACATAGTATGATTATTTCTTTATATTTCAATCTATTGATGAGGCAGATAAATTTATTTTATCTGTATAGCAAGTTAAATATTTTGTTGCGTGAATGGAGCTGCTTCTTTCATTGGCTACTAGTAGGTGTTCTGAGTGTTTCATCTCTTAAGCCTGATAGTGCACAAACATATGTTTGACTCATTATGTACATGTAATCCTATAAGATAGATGTAATCATTACCATGCTGACAGCTTGCAGCTTTAGACTGTGTCTGCTTGGAACCATCCTTTCCAATGTATTCTGTCCTTTCAGCATTCCTCTTCCACTACTGTACATTTCCTTTATCTTGCACATTATTTTTATTCCATTGTCTTCTTCAAGGTCTCTTCCCATACAATTTTAAATTATACCTTTTCTTTTTCCTATCTTGGACATACTGATTAAGCAGAATATCGTTAAATAAAATAAATCAGAAGTTCACACAGATTAAATTACTTTTATGTTCAGAGATTTTCTCACTATTTACAAAGGAAAATGCTGCTTTCTTTCATTGATCTTTTTTTTTTATTTTTACAGCTAGATCTAATCATTTAATCATCCAGCAATTACACTTAGGTTTGATTGATATCCCGGTCTCCAGCAGGAAAGTGAGCTGCCAATTTGCTATGATTCTAGTGGTTACATACAGGAGCTAATAGCTATAGGTCAATCCTAGGTGAATGTTTTTACGGTACATTGAAAAGGTCTTGGCCGAATTCCTTACTTTTACTTGGCACCAGTCAATTTCACCTCTAATGACTTCAGTATTAATAAAGTGAAACAAAAGGAAAGAAAAACGACCCTAAGATTTCTACATGTAGGAGAAAGGTATGACAACTATGGTTCAGATATGAGCAGTCTTCAGGAATCTTAGAGGAGAAAATGGTGAAACTGCTGTTCCTTACCACAGGTTTATTGACACAACTTTAACATGAGTAAAAAAATTTCTACACTGTCAGTGATTTTCAATGAGCCTTCAGCCAATGATATGTGAATGGAGGCTTTCCTGGCTTATCATTAAAATTTAATCTTTACAGGTGTTTTGGCAAATGAAGTAATTGAAAGGTGAGCTGTAAATGGTGTGCTCTGTTGTCATCCCAGAGTCCAGAATTAGTGCTGCAACAACCTGAACTGTCGTACTGGTACTAGACATTGATTCGTTTATATAGCATCACTCCCCTTCCATTAACTGTCCATTCAATGACAATTTGAGTTTAAAATGTCGGGAATTTATAGTATACTATGATAATGTTAATGACCCTAAGAATAATAGGTTGATATCTTTAACTTCAGTATTTTTCAGAATTTTTGCACATTTCTTATATTTATGTCATGTTATGTTATGTGGATCTATTAAACTCAATTCAACATGGATTCAGGGATGACCAATGCTGTGGGACACAACTTGCACTTTTTATTCACAATTTGTGCTGCATGATATATGAGCAATCTCAGGTTGACTTAGTCCTATTAGATTTTAAAATAGTTTTTGACAGTGTGTCTCATATTAGGTTGGTTACAAAACTTCTTGACTATGACATATCTAATCAAAAATGTAACTTGCTTGCCAACTTCCTGAAGGGTAAAACGCAATCTGTATTTCTGAAACATGAACTTCGTCGCCGATTGAAATTAAGTCCGTGGTTCCTCAGGGGACTGATAGGTCCCCTGGTATTTCTCATATACATCAATGATTTGTCTGTGCAATGGGTAAAATATGACTATTTCTGTTGAAGCTATTATTTATCATGAAACTAAAACCCAGGGCAGTTGCTCTTTATTACAAGCCAACGTTGTGAAAATAGCCTGGAGTGAAGTCAGAAGTTGGAGCTAAATGCTTTAAAGTGCCAAGTCCTGCATCTGATTAAGAAGGTGACACCATTTTTCTCTGAAAATGCAGTTATTAACAGTTCTTAGTACAGTTGATTCATCTGATTATCTAGGGGTAACAATGCATGATGATTTGTTGCGGATGAACATTTTGAGAAGGCTATTGGAAAAGCAAAACAAATGCCCCATTTCCTATGTTGTAATTTAAAACCATTAACACCAGAAGTTAAATCGATTTCATACAAAGCACTAGTGTGATGTCACTTAGAATATTGCCTTCTGTATGCTCCCTGTCCCCTTCAAAATGGGTTAATACAGGCATTGAGGAGGTCCAAAGAAGAGCCACCTGATTTGTGACTGGCACATATAGCTGGAGGGAAAGCGTAATTGCGGTGCTGAAAGATTTTGGTTGGGAAGAACTATAAACGCCATAGGCATTGCTGTTGTCAGAAGCTAATTGGGAAGTTCATGACTGACCCATTTCAGGATGACAGCAACTTTTATGTCTTAGGAATGACCAAGAAAATAAGCGAAGTCAGAACCAGAACTGACTCTTTTCTAAACTCATTTTTCCACAAGTGTTTAGGGAATTGAATAGGAAGGATTTATTGAGCAAAAAACTTGGAATCCAACATGAGTAGGTCTTGAGAAACAGATCTTGATTTTCCATCGTTTTCCTAGATTGCTTCTAGGCAAATGCTAGGATGGTTCCTCAAAACATCTCATGGGTCCCTCGTGTCATATCCCTTCCCACGCAACACATTCTCTGCCACCCACTTTTAGAGAATTGTGGAGTAATATTATTAGAATGTGGTAAGATTTACATTGTTCAGACAAAATACAGCATCTAGGCCCACATTGCTGGAATGAACATAATATGGTAACTGGCTGTTGGAGAAATCTGGCATTGCCGAACACATCAAGATGGTTAGAAAAGGTACTTTGAAAACAAGAAAGTGTTTGTCACATGCTATTTCTGCTGGGACTCTGTCCTTGATGGAACTGTAGAAAAACAATTGAATAATGGTAGAACTTATAAAGACTATGGCTCTGTGGAAAGTGACACTGTCATTACAAGGGTGGAATTAATGTTTCTTGGCTAATAATGATTTAATACATAAACTGATTATTGAATGGTGGGTAAGTGATTATTGATCAACTTATAATTGAACATGGGTGGCAAGTGATCGTAACCTAACAGAACACAACGGTCTTGCCCATCTGTTATAGTACTTTGTCTGTCTCCTTCCTATATACTCTACCAGCACCACATTTAATCATAGGCTACTTAGGCTGTAACCTAGTGGCCCACACCAGTAAGAGGGGCCCGCACTACAAAGGGAGGGCCTGCACCACAGCTGGAGGAAGCCCCCCCCTAGGGCAGTAATAGAGCTAAAAAAAAAAAGTTAGTTTGCCCATAAATTGTTACACTGCCAACAAGTGCCCACATCACATGTCTGGCCTAGGGCCCCACAAAGCATAAATGTGGCCCTGTACCCTATTAAGTTGCCTAGTGGGAATGTGATTTACAGCCTCATGTCTATTGCCAATGTGATGATTGGTGACTGAGCCTGAGAGTTTGATGATAACTCCTGTACTGTGTTTAACCCAATTGCCTCACTCTACTGTCACTACCGGAACAGATCTAAGCTAATCGCTAACTGCATTAATTTGTTGCGATTACAGAGTAATTCATCATTATAACCCAATGCCCACCTGAATTTCTTCCTTTTGTATTAACGATTGCTATCCATGCCAAAATATCCAACTTGGTGCTGTATCACATGAATGGCAACCAACCTTTTTGATTCTGAATATTTCTTATGGTAACTTATTGCTATTGATACGGATAGTTGAAACAGTTATCTATCGTAAATGCACCAGTAATGTAGGATGCTATACTTTTTACAGACTGCATTCCTCAAATCCACATCCTCAAACTGCTCAAATCACTGCTTCCCAGGATGGTAAGGTATGGAAACTGGGCTGCCAATTATATCTGTGAATTTTACCAATATAGAAAAGATTTGAGTAACTCCAGGTTACCCCCAAAAAACTTGAGATATCTGAGAATTTTCAGTTTTTTTAAAATCTAATATTAAATACACATGTTGCTTCTAAAATGACATGTTTACATTTCTCTTTAGCTCTTAGTGAGCATCCATAAACTACATATCTCCATTTTGGCCTCCTGTGAAACCCCCCTCCTCCCACTTAGCCCTATGTGGATTTGACTCCCCTCCCCCAACCCCGTGTGCAGCAGGTAGCTTTTTTCCCCCCCTATTTATTTCATGACATTTTCCACTGTTTTATCTTGTCAGACTATCGTAAATTACATTCGGAAATAATTAAATGGAAGAAATGGATATTCACATGCTGTTGTGTGTTCTGTACCTCTTTTTAACTGTGTTGAATAATATGAATGAAAAGCTACATGGCCTGGCTCAGAACTCTCCCCCCCCCCCCAAAACCACCCCTCCCCCACATGTAGCCCAAAGTAGCTTTACAACCACCCCCCTCCCCCCCCCCTAGACTGAGCCACATTGTTTGTGAATACTCCCTTGTGATTAAAACTAAAAAGCTCGGAATTTTTGTTAGTGAAATATAAAAACAATAGCAGTGAACAGATAGCTTGCCTTGGTGATACAATTAATCACAGGTATACACAACTTGCAGACACACGTATACACAACTTACAGAATTTGAGAGAGGTATTTGAGGAGGCAGGGTGTTCAGTCTCTCGAATTGCCTCCCACTAGGATCACTATGCTCCGAGACTGTTTTGGAATTAATGGTAAAACTGGGTAGTCAACGAAGACCACCATCAGGGAGGATTGGTTCATTGGCCAACCAGTGTGAACTCAGTCAACAGTATATCTTTTCATCATGCACAATTGTGAAGTGAAATTACCAGAGCTTCCTGTTTCCACACAAACTACTACAAGGCAATTTGGGAAAGAAAACTTGACAACTTTCTTTACAGTCTTGTAGTGAGCATAGATGGCTGTGTAATAGTAATGCATTTTATTTTATGACGAAAACAAATTTTTGTGTGTGTGGAAAAGGGGTGGGAGGGGGGCGGGGGGAGACTAAGATGACAGCCATACTTTGATATGTACGGGAATTCATTGCTGAATGACACATCATCAGAAGTTGTGCTAGTGTGGGGAGTATTATCAGAGGACCGTTAATAATACAGTGATACATATAAAAGATTCCATAGACTTCCCTTTACCACATGACTCTAATGAGTCACTTTTAACTGGATAATACCATCCCTTATAAAGCTTGTCCTGCTAAGAACTTGTCTTTCTTCATCATGTCTCCAGTATGAATTCAATTGTTAATGTATCAACAGGATCTGGAGCAGCAGTTACATCAAATGCAGCATAATATTACACAAGATTGTAAGTCTCAATGGCTGCATGTCAGAGTGTATCATTTCATGTTTCCATTCAGTGGGTGGTGCAACAGGATATTAAAGTTACTTGTGAACTAGCCAAATGAAAAACTCATTTGGCTTGAAATCGTAACCAGTTATGTGTATTACAGTTTCTATTGTCTATGTCAAGTTTCATTATCACCTGGCTGTGCCAGAATTTATTATAATGATTGAGCCATACCAGAAATTAGTTAAAATTTGACAATTTATATCACATACTAGCATACATTTCTGGAAGATTTGTTTTTTTTTTTCTTTTATACCAAAACAGACAAAAAATATTGAGGATGAAGGAAAATGGAAACTTTATTGTTTAGGTAGTCAACAACAGGTTTCAGTTCACTGATGCACATATTCTAGTTTATTTACACAGCATCAACAAATAACAATCTTCTATATTTAAAGTAATTGCACAATATTTCTTGTCACTCCAGGAATATTTCATTCAATGGGACACTAGTAAAGAATGTGTTGCCTATTTGTCGAAATGCTTCAGAATAAGCCTCTTCTGTTGCAGGTTTCATCTCATCAAGTATTTCCTTCCAGTTATCATTAAGGAATTTATTCATGTTATCAGCTGAAAGGGAAGAATGTTAATGAGTCGTAGTGAAATTATAAACAGCACTGATACACAAATTTTCTGTGGATAAAGCATTACAATGATGTGAATTATGACAGGGGAAATATGTATATATATTGGAAATACCCGCTTTCAGTTGTTTGTACATGTTATTGCAGAATACACTCAACAACAGGGTATTAATGATAGTAGATCATATTTACTTCATTTTTCTCAGTGAGTAACTCTCATGTCACCTTAAAAGTCTGGTGAAAGTGTCAATTTCATGTACATTTTACCTATGTTGTATGTTGACTTAACCTAACCAAGTAATCACAACAGATTAAGGAGACCTCCAGTTTAATATCAAAGTTAAATAATGGCATTCTCTAATGTACTTCATATGAAACAAAGTTTTGCCACAATTAAGTTCAATAGAGATCAGAAACAGAATATTTTTGTGATTCCCATTAATAAAACCATTTTCATCATGTTAACAACTCAGCTTATCCCAGCAACACTGTACACTTGATATTCTGCACACCCACAGGGATAGATGAGCAAAGGTTCATGTGTTGGAGACAGATATTTTCTCTTTTTTTTAAGTGTATGAAATGTTTCCAGTACTGGGAGTAGAATGAAATTCTTTCTGCTCTATGGAATCAGACGGTTTCTATCATATGATGAAAAAGACCTTCAGTACCAAATTTGGGTTCTGTAAATATTGTTTGAATTTTGTGAAAAGATATTTAAGAGAAAAGTGAAAATATATATTGATGGATCACTAAATTAGCACTAAAAGAAACTCAGTTTATTTTCACTTATTTATGACTTACCTTGTATGTCCTGAAAAACAGCTATTGGGTAGCAACTGAATATAATTGGGTTATACAGAACTTACTTAAAATTACATTTAACAGTCTCAGATGACTAAATGGTGACACCTGGCAAATCATGGAGATGTGAAGGATGGTTTGAAAACAATTACTAAGTAGGTTTGGTAAAATATGATCATAACATTTGGAATATTGTATTGTAACAGAATTGCAAGACTCTGATGTTCATAACCACAATAAAGAATAAAAGAGGGATTAACTGCAATGGGCTAGTACAGCAGCCATTTGTATGTGGGCCACCATATTTACCTCTTTCTTATTACTTTGTAGGTTTCTGTTAGACTTCATTCAAATGAAGCAGCACTTCCTAAAAAAAAGCTGTGCTATTGACATTAGTTATCAATGCAGATTCTTTTACATATTTGTTTTAATGTTATTCATGTTTATTCATTATGAAAATGAAAAGTTATGCAGGTGTTGCAGTATTTTCTTTTTCATGCTCTGTTTTATTGATGTTTCATTGGTGCATTCTTATTTAGCTTGGTGTCTAGATTATTTTGGTGACTCATTTTAAGAAACTTATTAATTTTACTTGGCCAAATAAAGGAAAAGTAGGCCCAACACTTTCTGTATAAACGACTACAGCGTGACAGTAATGAATAAGTGTTACAATATTTTGACATTTAATCTTATTCATGTGAATAGGTGGAACACATGGCAAGCAAATCAGATGTATATGCCAAGGCCCACAACATGAATTTCATGGTGAGCCTCAGTATGTATTCATTTGATCCAATCACCACGTGTCTTACGCTGTACCAGATTAGCCATGTAGCAAATGCTACGGGCCTTGCGCCTTTAGGCGGGTGGGGCCCTCGCACCTACTGGTGGCCCCACTCCTTCTCATTCTAGTGGGGCCTCCTCCTCAGGCCAGATGGGTGACCTTGGGCCTGTTCTTCATATTTGCTACGGGCCCCACACTGGTCTTATCTGTTCACATAAAGAAGGCTTACTACTGAAATATTGTAACATGTATTCATTGCTGACCTTCTGCTTTCATCTCTTTAAGTATTGGATCTATTTTTCCTACTCTTTCTTATTATAATTGTAAAAGCATTTTCTTTCTCATTATTATTGCAAGAGAAATGTTTCGTAGAGTTACCAATTTTCACATCTAGTAGATATTATTGCAAATATATGAATGCTATGATGTGCTGATGATACTGCTAACTAAACAAAAAGGTTTAAGACTCTATAGTTACTTGACCATAGCACAGTCGGCCAATCTAGTGTGACTACACTATCGTTGTAAAAAGATCATGTGTGTTTTCCTGCCAGACAAGGGCCCTATGCTCTCTGCCTGAAAGAAAGCCTCAGTCACTGTACTGGACTAATTTGTTCCAATGTCTCATATTGCTGATATACTACCTTCAGAGTGTGAATTGTTACATAGTTCAGCTATAGCTAATTCCTTTGCTTGCTTCCTATGAAAACCAACAATGACTGTCTTCTAGATTTTGGTGGATAAAAGAATGATAGAATTCATGTTCTCTATCAACCCTAGAATGCTTCACAAAACCTCCTCATTCGCTCAATTTGGAGGGAACAATTGTTACAACAATTAATTGCTTTGGGGCATATGTCCAAATTGAAATTTATGTACATACCTGTTTCTGCATTAAATAAATTTTCTATTTATATTATTTCAATTTTTAGGTAATGTCCTGCAATAATTTATTCTAGACCTTAAATAAAAATGAAATTTTCTCTCTACCTTATGTAGAAAACTAATGGCTAGCTTATGTCCATAGTAATTTCTACACTTCCAAGTGCCATCCTTATTTCTTCTACTAATGTCCATCCAGACCTCATTGGCAATGTGTGTCTCATTCACTTCCAGCAGTCTCTTCCCCTACCTCATGTCTTCCAATGACTGCCAAACCAGTTCCTTTATTGCATCAGGCATTGATAGTGTTTTGTGTTCAACAATAATTTTCACCAAAAGAAGTTCTAGCACTCCTTCCATCTCCTGTATTAGGAACTAATAATGTCCAGTTGCGGATCTATGAATTCCAAGCCCAGACAAAAAATTTGATATTGCCACCTTGTCAAACATGAATCTGCTGCCCTGGACAATAGTGGAGCTAAAAGAAAAGACACCACCCCATGAATTTGCCACCCCTAGGAACATGATTTTACTGTCCGCCTGAAGTAGCTGCTCGGGGTTAGAGCCCGGTCTGGCATCCCCTAGACCCTTTTTAGATCTGACACTGATAATGCCTCATATTGTCTACAAAGTTCAAGTCACATTTCCTTTAAATGTTCTATAAGATGTACCAGTATGTGTTTCATATATCAGTTTTTATTATATATACACTTTTCTTAATTCTACATTGTCATGTAATTACCACTGAGGTTTTAAAACATTTAAAATTTGATAATACAAACCTAGTTCCTTGTCTTGACCAAATAAACCTTCAAAGTGACTCCACAGTGACCGAGCAGTATATCTAAAATCATATTTTTTGATCCTCAGATATTCCTTCCCATCTACAGCAAACTTTTCCATTGTAATGTTACTGGTGGCTTCAATTTTACCTGAAACAGTGGATAAGATTTATATTTATTTGTATCCTTTCGTGTGTCATGATCTGCATGTAAAACCTAGGTACTTACCAACTGTTATGTTGCAGAGGCCTTCTCCTGTAATAGGCAAAACTAAAATTTTACCTTTAATACTGTATTTTCCTACTATGATAAAGTTATCATCTGACTTGCTTTCAATAAATAAATTGTAGGTCTCAGGGTTGAATCTGTTTGAAGAAGAAAAAAAAACTTTAATACAGATGTTGCTTATCTTTCTTAGCTTATACTTTACTTTGGGCACCTAGCTTATCCTTTATATTACCTGTCTTCTTTATTGTGAAAGTTATTGTTTGTGTCCTTAGCTGATTTGTTCAGCGTTACCCTACACCATCCTCTAACCAACTGTTTCATGTGATATCCATTGAATCAGTTCTAAACTAAAACTTTAAATTAAAGAAATTTAATCCTGATCTTATCACACTCAATTATTATTTTATATTTTTGATATATTCTATATTCCTTTTGACACTATCTTGTTTCTTCCCTCCTACTCTTAATGTGAAATATATATATCTGAATGAGAATTCAAGTTTCTTTATGTTTACTCCACTCTTCAACTTATGCATGTTCTTTTGTCGAAAAGACACGTACTAAATAATTTCAGTTTACATTCCAGATTAGGTACATGATGTAAATGTTGTCTAGCTTACTTTTAACTTGAACAACTATACAATAATTAATTGCTCAAAAGAGGGAAGATAAATACTAGTTTATGAAGCATGTTATGGGCACAAGATTACCAATCCATTATGCTTCTAGAAATTTTTATGACGGTGTTATGAAATTAAAGGGAAGTAAAGTTATACATGCAGGGCAAGAGGGATACAAGGTCAAACTGATACATGGGCTAATACCGCAAAGTTCTCTGTAATCACTGAAATAATATCACATACCCTCTCAACTCATGAAGTTTAATTTTGATTCCTCCCCTTTTTTCAGACAGTTAATTTTGAATGAAATAGAAAAAGGAGAGCAAATTCGTAGTATAGAACTAGATCTCTAAAGTATTTGACATAATGAGATATGAAATGACAATTAATAAGGAGAGGATAAAGAAGTGATTTGATGGGTGGAAGATTTCATGAATGGGAGAAATCAAGGAGATAGGGTAGTGAATGCAATATCAAAAGAATTGAAAGTGAAAATGGAAGTGTCGCAAGGTACTGTGTTGGGTCGATTCCTGGTCATTATTATAATGAATGACTGAACTGAGATTTAAATTGAGATGATAAATTGTTTGTAGATGATGATATGTTGTGTGAAGGGATTAAAACTAGAGTAAATTGTGAAGCCAGATACAGGGGGATCTGGACACAGTATGAAATGAACATAAATTTGATGGAGAGTCTGCTGATTACGTACACAGAAAAAAAGTGTTTATGATTATAGGATGGGGGAGGAAATGGTTATTGAAAATGTTAAGTGTAAATATCTTGTAACAACTTTTGATAGTAATGTAAATTGGACAGGCAGTAGAGAATGATTTAAAAATCTCTTCACTTATAGAACAGGATGATGAAGAGATTTAGGAACTGGGTTACAAAACCTTGTTCAGACCATTGCTTGAATATGGTTGTATAGAATGGGATGCACAGTTTTGCTGTAAAGTACAACAGTAATAATAGAAGACTGTGAACAGCTGTAGGGTGATCTGGACAGGATATCTTGCTGGATAGATCAACATGGGATAAGGATAAATACAAAGAAGAGTCAGCTTATTAAGAACAAAGATATAAAAGGTTGATTCTCATTATAAGGTGGAGAAAGAACTGCTTGTTGAAGACTAAAAATGTAAATATCTTGGCATAAAATGTGATACAAACTTAACTGGGCAGGTCACATTGAAGAGGTAGAAGAAAAGGTTTTCAAAATCTTTCTGTTGTTGGAGAGAGTGATGAAGAGATGTACCAGAGAAGTTAGGGAATTGGATTACAGACCTTTGGTTAGACCATAGCTTGAATGTGGTTGTGTAGTATGGGACCCACATTTTGGGTATCAAATAGAGGAGTCCAATGGGGTGCAAAGAAGGGCTGCTCGATTTGTCTCTGGAAATTACCACAGAACACAATCAGCAACTGATATGGTAGAGGAGTTGAAATGGGATTCATTGGAAGATAGGAGGGTGAACAGTCCTGGGAGTGTACAAGGCATATACTGGTGATGATAAGGGAGCATGCATAAACCACATAGCTCCATTTTGGCCTCCTGTGAATCCCCCCCCCCCCCAAGTAGCCCTACGTGGCTTTTGACTCTACCCCCCCCCCCCCCCCCCCCGCCCACGTAGCACATAGCTTTTTTCCCTTTTGATTCCAGAAGACATTTTGTACTGCTTTCTCTTGTCAGACTATTGTAAATTACATACGGAGTAGATAATTAACTGAGTGAAATAAATATTCACATGCTGCTGTGAGTTCTGTTCCTCATTTTAACTGTGAAAAATATTATGAAAGGAAAGCTACATTGCCTGGCTCTGAACCCCCCCCCCTCCCCCCACGTAGCCCAGCGTAACCTTTTAGCCAACCCTCCTCCCCCCCCCCGCTCCCCCCCCTCCCCCTGCACCGAGCCACGTTGTTTGTGCATGGTCCCTAAGGTGTGGAAAGATATTGATGTAAGAATTAGTAGTAGTGCTTGGATGGGAAAAGATGACCATGACCACAAGCTGCACTTGATAACAGGCACAAGAGTGTGGGAAGATTTTCTTTCATAGGTAAGGGTGTCAGGGATTGGAATAAGTTACCAAGAGAAATTATTAATAAATTACCAATAATGTTGAAAACTTTAAAGTTGAAATTTGTAGAGGGAAAAAGTAGGTGGATACAGGATAGGGAAAGAGTGGGTGCATAGGGAAATTGCCACTGGAGTATGTGCTCCATTGTAATCAACAAGTAACTGAAGTGTTGGAATTTATTGGAAAACGAGATGTGTGAGGAGAGTGCTGGGAATGTATAATGTGTATATTGGTGATGGTGATTGGACTGATACTAGTAGAAGAATTGGGAATAGTGTATTGAAGTAAATGCATGACCATGACCAGAAGTTCACACATGATATAGACACAAAGGAATTTTGAAAATTTTCTTTTTTTAGGTCAGGAAGTCAGTGATTTGAACAAATCACCCAATTAAATGATAATAAATTTAGCATAAAAACTGAAAAATTGAAATTTATGCAGGTTGAAAGTAACTGCCTGGTGATATTGTAATCAAATAAATTTAAGATTAAAAAAAATAATAATAATCATGAAATGGGAAAACAGGTGTGGGGGAAATTGCAGCTAAGACATGTGCTCAATCTCACTTAAATTAATTTAAACTTTATAAGTAATGATTTCTCTCATTCCTCAGGTTTTGTATTTTGTCTTTTTTTCTCCTGTTGGTTTCGGGCAAGCAAAGCTTTCAACTTAAATTAAATGTAACATATGAATCAGGTCAAATACTTAAGTTAATTGAACTGAATCTTTCATAGCAAGTGACACCAGAAAAGGATTCTTTGACTTTCATATGCAATACAGGGCCGGATTAAGACAGCGCGGGGCCTGTAGCAAATGTGAAGAAAAAAAAGGTCGCCCCTGACGGGGAGGCTCCAGAAACCTCTAGGCCCATAGCATTTGCAAACTCCTGCTACGTGGTTAACCCAGTATTGATGGAATATGTTTATGACTCCACATGATGTTTCAAAGCTGACCATAATATTTATAATCAGATTAAAAATTCCACCTGGTGAGAACTGGTTTCCAGTTGCTATTTTTGCACATAATTGGGGCCATCTCTAAATGATTGCATAGAGAGACAGACTTCACTTAATCTAGTCTGTTTCTATAACTTAACACATATATAACTTTGTCACATTAGTTTGATAGTTGCTAATGATGATTTAATACTCTGTTTTACTGACAAGAAGAGAGAAAATACATAAAGAATATAAAGAACACAGATGCTAGTTGTTGTGAAGTTCTGAAAATAAATATTTTGAAGTGTTCCAGCTCTTTTATTAGTACTGAACTAAATAGCAGTAATTTGAATAAAAAAAACTGCATTAGTTATCTTTAATTTGATATTTCATAGAAGTACTTACTGAACACCTGTGGTGACAAATTGGCTGATTCCAGTGAGCTGTATGTCTTTAAACAACAGATTAACAGTTACTGGGCCACCACCATCAATAATACTTAATTCTGTTATATTAAGGGGGTCCAATGGCAAGACTCCCAAGCTAGGAATGCCTGAAAAATAAATGGAATGTTCTGCAAATATTTTAACATCAAATAGCATATACCTGTAGTTAAAGTTATTTTCTATCTTTCTCTTAGGTAGATTATTCTGTTGAGAACAAAGAGGCATCTATACTAGAGCAGGTTGAGAGATTTGATTCATCTTTTAAGTTTCTTATTTGTTTAATGTTAATTTATTAGCTAATGATCAGACTTCATCTTAAGTATTATCTCTTTGAATAATAAATGGTATAAAAACAAAATTTCTTGTTCTACTTGCATTTTTTCCATCATCAGTCTGTTCTAATGTTCTTGCCAATAGTACCAAATTTGTCATTCAAAATAATTTACTAAGAAAGGGCAGAGAAATAATTTACTTCCTACAAAATGTCAAAACAATGCAACAAAGAATTTGAAGATAAGGTAGAATCTTGTAGATAGTGTAACAGACTCTTAGAATTAAACAGATATTTGAAGAGGAAGGATGCCACAAGTACAGTAGACGTAAAGTGGGAAGAGTTTAAGGAGATAATAAAAAGGGGTGAGGAAATGTTTATTCTAAAGCAGATAATTAAGAGAAGTACAGAACCTAAATACTACAGTAGGGAGGTGAGAAGGTTAAAGAGGTTTGTGATATGGGAACATAACAGAATTAAGAGACAGGAAGGCAGCAGGGAATACTTAAAACAACTAAACAAGAAATTAATAAGAGCAAAGGATGGGTGTATGAAGAATATTATTGGTGCAGGGGGACCACTGAACAATGTATCTAGAAATTTCTATGGTTATGTTAGAAAACAGGGGAAGAACAGGTATTCAGACAATTATAGATATGAATGGAGTTGAAATCACTGACAATTTTAAAATGGTAGAGATATTGAGTGTCTTGTTTAATGAGACCACTATGGACTATCATCTTGTAATGGGAGGGAATAAATCAGAAGAGAGTCTTCTTATAAGTATAAATGAGGGAACTATAAAATTTGAAATAATTTCTTAAGAAATTATGAAGGAACTCGGAAAGCTAAAAAATGCCAAGGGGCAGGTGTAGATAACATTACTACAGATGTAAGACTGGAGATTTTCTCGGCGTTGTAAATGAATAAACCTGTTTCTTTCGTTATGTTGACGACACGTTTATAGTATGGCCGCATGGTATCAATAGTCTACAAGAATTTTTACAACATCTTAATGGGATCAACGGAAACATTAAATTTACAATGGAGATGGAGAGGAATGGCCGCCTTCCATTTCTGGATATTTTGATCGAAAAGAGAGCTGATGGCACTGTAAGTCATTCTGTGTACAGGAAACCAACACATACTGATCTATATCTCAACGCGCGCAGCCACCACCACCCGGCCCAACGCAGATCAGTACTGGAAACCTTGGTGCACAGGGCGCGAACTCTATGTGACAAGGATAGTTTGCAGGCGGAAATGTGTCATTTACGGGAAACTTTCCGCAAGAACGGTTTCAACAAGGCGTTAATAAACTCGGTTTGCACACGAGCAGGAAGGAGGAAAATACGACAGCAGGAAGACCCGAGCCGCTTCGCCTTCCTTCCTTATGTCGGAACGACTACCGCTAAGATTGGCAGAATTTTAAGTAAATGTGGCATTAAAACGATTTTCCGACCAACGGCCAAAATTAGGAATATACTGTGGTCACCCAAGGACGATATAGCCTTACGAACACCTGGCGTATATCGCATTCCTTGCGAATGCGGAAAGGCTTACATCGGACAAACAACACGATGTATTGACCAAAGGTGCGCCGAACATGCGCGCAACGTCCGCCTTGGCCAGATCGACAAGTCAGCGGTTGCTGAACAGTATTGACACGGGACATGGCTTTAATTTCAAAGCAACAAGAATTCTTGCGCGTACGAGAGGTTATTGGGACAGTGTTTTCTCGGAAGCTATCGAAATTCGTATCTCGAAGGACCTCGTTAACAGAGATACTGGATTTCAGTTAAGTAAAGCCTGGAGCCCAGCAATCCAGAAAATGAGAGTGCAGCAGGACAACTGGGAAACGCGCACCTCTCTTGCGCGCCAGCAATCAGCGGAACCCACCAGCAGCTAATGGCTTCCGCCAATAGGAACGCTTCCCACTAGTGGCCAATGTTTCCCGTCACTAGCCATTGGCCGATCGGAAAAAGGATGACGTAGCGCGGACTTCGCGTGATATATAAGCACCTCAATAACCTACCGGCAGCAGTCACTTGACAATGGCGGCAGAGATTGTGACCGCCGAAACGTCGTGGTCAAACGATGGACTAACTCGGCTAGTTACCCGAGAAAATTTTATTCATTACTACAGATGTATTAAATGCTGTGGGATAAAATATTGTACCTTACCTTGAAATTTTATTTAAACTGAGTCTGGAGTCTTGCTGTCCTCCAGAGGACTGGAAAAGAGTGATAATAATACCAGTTCATAAAAAATGGGGGGGGGGGGATGACATATAGGAATGAAAATACAGGCTGATTAGTTTGACATTGGTTATAGCAAAAATGATGGAGAGATCAATATGCAACTATATCAGAAACGTCTGTGAGAAAAGAATCTGGTTTGCAGATCGACAACATGGATTTAGATAAGGATATTCATGTGAATCTCAGATGGTGCACTATATTCAAAATATTTAAGATGAATTGGACAAGGGAGGCCAAGTTGATAGTGTAGCACTAGATCATTCTGAGGCATTTGACAGAACGAGCCATAAAATGGTTTTAAATAAACTGAAAACTATTAGAGAGGATAAAAAAGTTACTTGCTGGGTAGTGGAATTCTTAAAAGCCAGAAAGCAAAGTGTTAGAGTAGGAAATACATTATCAAAAGAGGTAGAAGTAAATATGGGAGTGCCACATGGTAGTGTATTTGGAACATTGATGTTCATTATTTTAATGGATGATTGTGTTCATGGTTTATAGTCAAAATTTAGGTTGTTTGTAGCTGACGTAATGGTGTATAATAGGATCAAAACACAAGATGACTGTGAACAGCTGCAGGGTGACCTGGATAAAATATCTAAATGGGTAGGTCAGCTAAATGCTAAAAAGAGTCAGCTTGTTAGGTACACAGATAGAAAAACTAGAGATTGTTTATGATTATGGAGTGCTTGTTGAAGGTTTAAAATGTAAATATGTTCGGATAATGTTTGACAATAAACTCAACTGATCAGAGCACATTGGGCAGGTGGTAGGAAAGGTTACAAAATCCTACAATTTACTGGAGAGGATGATGAGGGGATGTACCAGAGATGTTAGGGGACAAGGTTAGAAAACTTTGGTTAGACTATTTGTTTAATATGGTGGTGTAATTTTGGGCCCACATTTTCGGTATCAAATACAGGAGTTGGAGGGCATGCAAAGAACAGCAGCTAGACTTTGCAGAAATTATCGCAAGACCAGTCAGTGAGTGATATGATAAAGGAGTTGGATTGGGAGTCATTGGAAGACAAGAGGTGGGCAAGAGAGTGCTGGGAATGTACAAGGCATATTTGATGACAGGACTTGGAGGCATATTGGTAGAAGAATCAGGAATAGTGCATGGAAGGGAAAGATGACCATGAACTGGAACTCAATTTCATACATAAGGGAGTGGGGAAATTGTAATGAAATAAAATAAAATATTCATTGTTTATGTTCAAATTTTATATGGCCTTAGCGATTCTGCCAAAGTTTATAAGGTACTCTGGGGTCAAACAGTAAAGAAAAAAAATATAATAAGCATAGTTAATATATGTGTTATAATTACAGTATTTAGCTATGTGATCTTTGGTCAAACAAAACAGTCCCATAGAGTAGAGATTAATATTTGAACTTATAAAAGGAACATTTCAGAGAGGAATATTTTCTATATAATAGAGAATTCGACATGCTGACTGATAATTTGAATTGACTTTATTATCGTCTAATACTTTCTGCCAAAAAGAAAAGTAATTTGGATTGTTAGTTAAAAAAAAGTACTTACATTTTATTGTTTAAATGGTTTACCTTTGGTTAAAGGCCTTTTGATTTATAAACCCTGTCTAAATTTCAGTAATTTCATTACTTAAAAAAAATAAAAAATAGATATGTGCACCGACTTCCATTAAGCCTTGACATAGAACATTAACAGGTCGGAGTGAGAGACAAAGAAGAAGGAATACCCACCTGTGTGAAATTCAGAATGATAATAGACCAAATTTAAATAGAGAAAATAGTGCACATATTGTTGAAATTATTTTGATTGATACATTTAAATGCACAATAAATGCCATTCCAAGAAATAGTTTCTATTGTGGATTATTGCATTTAAAATGCAGGTTTGCAATTTCATATTAGAAGTCACTTCAGGTGAAAGTATTGCATACACTTCATGTTGTCATAAGAGTAAATCTGTGTTACCAGCCATAAGTCAAAATGAATATTTTAAATCATTATATGATGGACTAAATTCAAATGAACCATTGATAAAAAGAAAGTGAAAAAATTATTTTGTAAACATTCGTAAATACAATTCATCTTTTGCTATGGTTAGTTTGGAAGCTACGATTTCTGATACAATCACGCGTGGAGTGTGTCATTTTAAAATACATGATACTTTTTATCATAGATCAGGTCCACTGACTGCTGCAGGACTCACATTTTGGGTATCAAATACAGGAGTTGGAGAGGGTGCAGAGAAGGACTGCAAGATTTGTCTTTGGAAATTACCACAAATTTGTAACTAATATATAGATGAGAAACTCTGTTGGCACGAACATGTCACTTCACTACTGAAGAAGTTAAGTGGTGCCACATTTGCAATACGAACACCCTCTCTAACAACAGATCTAGAATTAACGAAACAGGTGTATTCATATTTTAATTCAGTGATGTCATATGGCATAATCCTTCACAATGTAAAAAAGTTTTCAAAGCACAGAAAAGAACTATTAGTATCCTGTGTAGGGTAAAACCAAGAATTTCTTGCAGACAACACTTTAATAAGCTCAATAATCTTATAATGACTTCTCATTATATATATTCCCTCATGTGCTTTGTCATAGAACATTTTAACCTGTTTACATCTAATTCATAGGTACACAATTTCAATACAAGGAACAGAAATAACTTGCACAGAAAACAAACATCTCTGTCATTAGTGGCTTTAGGGTGCATTGACAGCGAGGTCATTAGCGTCTCTGTCATTAATACAAAGAGGAGTTAATTGTTCTGGGATACATCTGTTTAATAAACTTCCCAGGAGTATAAAACAGTTTTCAGATAATAAAGATAAATTTAAAGAAAAACTGCGAGATTATCTTATTGGCAACTCCCCTTACTCCATTCAAGAATTTGAATAAAATAATTAATTGTATTCAATATGACCTTTTGCAATACTCGGTTGTAAACATTAATGTTAATTTGTATTCTCTTTATTTATCTTTTCAATGTATAATTGTTTTCACTATGATTATGACTCATATTGTATGTATGTGTATTAACCATGACATGTTTCACATCTCAGAGGTCCTTCCTTAGCAGGGATCCATGGAACAAGATTGATAAATAAATATGATAAAGTAGCTCGAGTGAGACTTATTGGAGGATAGAAGGAGGGTGAAGAGAATCATGGGTGTGTACAGGGCCTATATTGGTGATGAAGCATGGAAAGATATTGGTGTGAAAATTAAGAGAGGTGCATGGAAGGGTAAAGATGACCATGACCATAAGCTGACACTTGATCTAAGGGTGTGGGGAAATTTTCTTCCATAGGAAAGGGTGTAAGAGATTGGAATAAATTACCAAAAGAATTGATGAATAATTTACCAAAAACACTGAAAGAATTTAAAGTAAAATAAGTTGAGAGGTGTGTAGTGAGATTGCCACCAGAGCATGCGCTCCATCGCAATATTATCAGTTATATACAATTATATTATATTTTTATGATATTGACACTGCCGTCCATTATAGATTACGTGAACATTCTAATCAAACATGCAATAACAATATAATGCGCAAGATCCCCATTGAGTTGGAACACATTAATCTTTTTGTTCATTCGTTCACTGCAGTGAAAGATCATTGCCAGAGAGCCGAAAATCAAAATAAAGAAATTTGATCCAATAATAATGGTAAAAAAATAATACTGCCAAGAATTGTATCAAAAAATAAATATCAATAAGATGTTAATTGTGCTTTTTCAACTGTTACTTTAAATTTTATAGGTATTGCAGGGAATTAAGGCAAAAAACATAAGCTAATGATGTGTTGGTACATGCTCGCAGCCAACAACGTCGATGTAGACAGTATATGTAATACAGTATGTATATGCTCACAGTAAACACAATAGAACAAATTCAAAAAATTCATGAAATGGTTATTACTCTTTTACAAAAGAAACTAAATAACAGTGAATCACTATCAAATTTCGACCAGTGTCACTAGTTTATCAAAAACACTGATGGAATTTAAAATTTGTAATTTGCAAAAGTAGATGTGAGAGGGATTTAACACTCAAATTATATAAGTTAATTTAAAAAAAGAAAGGAAAAAATGGGTAATCAACCAACAGGGAATTGCCACTAGAGCATGTGCTCCATCGCAATTAAATTCATAATAATAATAACTGGTAAAGAAGCTTTCACAACAAACTATGTCTATATATTCTTCAGCAACAAAATTTCTGTATTTGAATAGTATGTTTTGTTTGGTTTATTTTTTCCAATACTTTAGTAGATGTTATGAATCACCAGCTGTTATTTTTAGCTGGAAGTTATTGTTAATTTTTCTATTTTTATAGTCTTATGTTATATATTTCTTTTAAAATAAAATTCAGTAATATTTAATTTGAAACAATGTAAATGTTATATTAAGAAGTTAACAACAAAAACTTTAATAGTTGTTGAAATATTTATTCCTAAGCTAAGTACTTTGTTGTTGAAACATAGTTTTAAAAAAAGGTACATAGTACAATTAAGTAATAGAATTATGTAGTTCTATTTCTTAAACTGGAATTTCCTAGCAAATGAAACCTACAGTAAAGTTTAATTTAGTGTGATGTATTGATTCACTCATAAATATGTCAGTGTGAGATTACCTTTCTTGAATGTTGGGCCAGACAATTCCAAAGCTTTTTTCAAGCATTCATTCACCTTTGGATCTCTTCTTTTACACACAGGAATCTCTGGTGCTGTAAGGTATGAAAAACTGTTAAAAATGTGTGCATGAGAAACTAATTTATATTGATTCTATAACTTTTCTAAAAAAAAAAAGTATTTCAGTAGTTTTTATTGAGGCTATAGTTTTTTAATATTATTTTTATTGGATAAAGGAAACAAAGAAACTGCCGCGAGGCACTGAAAATAAGATAGGATAGGGAAAATAAACAGTTACCCGTCACTTACCACAGATGAGGGCAGGAGGGCGAGACACGTAAAAACACAAAAACAAAAGAATTACACAATATTTCGACTTTTTAGTCTTACTCATGTAGGAGGCGAGACATATGGCAGGGGGAAAGATGTGGTCACATCCGAGCCCGCCATATTCATGTGGCGGGCTCGGATGTGACCACATCTTTCCCCCTGCCATATGTCTCGCCTCCTACATGAGTAAGACTAAAGTCGAAATATTGTGTAATTCTTTTGTTTTTGTGTTTTTTACATGTCTCGCCCTCCTGCCTTCATCTGTGGTAAGAGACGGGTAACTGTTTATTTTCCCTATCCTATCTTATTTTTAATATTATTTTTATATATGATATTAGGGTTGGAATAAAATACATTAGTTTTCATTAACAAATGTGAGGGTAATAATAACAAAAGGTTAATTATGATTATAGGGTGGGGTCAGAATTGCTTGTTGAAAGCTTGAAGTGTAAATATCTTGGCATAACATTTGATAACAAACTCAATTGGGCAGAGCACATTGGGCAGGTGGTATGAAAAGGTTACAAAATTCTTCATTCACCGCAGAGGGTAATGACAGGATGTGCCAGAGAAGTTAGGGAATTGGGTTAAAAAACTTTGGTCAGATGACTGGTTGAATATGGTTGTGTAGTTTGGGTCCCACATTTTGGTTATCAAATACAGGTGTTGGAGGATGTGCAAAGAATAGCAGCTAGATTTGTTTGAGGAAATTATTGCAGGACTCAGACAGTAACTGATATGATAAATGAGCTAGGTTGGGGCTCATTGGAGGAAAGTAGGAGGGTGAAGAGAGTGCTGGGAGTGCACAGGGCATATGTTGGTGATGAGGTTTGGAGGAATATTGGTCAAAGAATTACGAATAGTGCATGGAAGTGGAAACACGACCATGACCACAAGCTTGCACTCAATCTCATGCATAAGGGAGTGGGAAAATTTTCTTTTTTTTGGTAAGGGTGTCTGGGATTGGAACAAATTACCAAGTGAAGTGATGCATAATTTAACAAAAACGCTTAAGGAATTTAAAATTAAAATTTGTTTATTGGAAAAGTAAATGGTGAGGAATTTAACATTCTATTATAAAAGAAAGTTTTATATATATATATATATATATATATATATATATATATTTCTGTAAAGTTCACCGTTCTTATGTTTTAATATATTAAATTAATTTTTTACACTGAACACGCATTTTTCATTGATCATATCAAGTCAAGTTATATGTCATATGACTAGGTTATGATTCATGATCATTAATAATATTCAACTTTGGTAGTTTTTTTAATGACCACAGCAGTATGGTCAAGAAGTCACTTTCCTCAAATAGGAAACACTTCAGGTCTTATTGTAAGTGTAGATAATAGATAATAAAGAGTTGATGCTAATTCTACTAAAACTTTAACTTTATTTAAGAGTTCTATTAAGGTTAGCTCAGATAAAAGATTAACATTTTCTGACAAACCAGTATGTATATATAACTGTACATTACAGTAGGAAGACTTAGGTTATAAGAAAAAGATAATGGAGTTCAGGAGTCGTTTGTGGTAGCTATGGTAGAAAGAGCTTGTTAACTTATTGTGAGAATGTATTGGTATCAAACAAGCCAGTATTAAATTTGAGGTGGGGTAAGGGTTATCATGGAGCAAGACCAAATATTGAGTGAAAACTAAGGCAGGGGAACGAAGACGGATCAAAGAAAGCAGATTCTAACTGGCAGTGAATTTTAAACGATAAGAAAGACATTTATTTGCTAAAGAACAGTTATTTTGCATTGGAAGGAAACAAGTTGTTTCAAAAATCATCACATAGGCAAATGTTTTGTGTTAACGAAACATTTGCTGTTTTTACATTACTCACATAAAAGAATTTGTATTATACTTATTCCAATGTCAAGATTTTGCCTTTACATTTTGACGTTGTGACTTTCTTAGATTGTTGATATTCTGTTCTGTTTGACTCTTAAATTTTTGAGAACAAGATAATTACAGAGCAGAGTTAATCATTAGAAATAAAAAAAAGGAATTTAAGTTCTTAATCTCGGAGATTCTCCTAAATAGATTTTGCCTTTGTTTATGCAATCTGATTATTTATTTAAGCTTACTAGTTCCGTTTCTTTTCCTTAACAAATCTGATTTTTTTTTTATCTCTGAATAATAACTGTGGTGACAAAATTAGATGACAATTGTGACTAATGTATCATTAATGGAAATGTATAACAGCGACATTTCTTACACTTGGACAAACGAAAATATTTAATTCTGATGGTGCGCTCGCTTCGGTTGCAATTTCCCTGCACACCCATTTTTCTCCTTTCTTGTAACCGCCTGGTTTTACCCTACACGGATTTTAATTTTAAATTCTTTCAGCGTCTTTCTTTCCCTTGGTAATTTATTGCAATCTCTTACTCCCTTACCTAAGAAAGAATATTTTCCCACACCCTTATTTCACAAATCAATTACCTGCTTGTGGTCATGCTCATCTTCCATGGACCTCTCTTTATTCTTCTCTTTATTCTTTCCTCGCCTCATCACCAATATACGTCTTGCACACTCACATGGCTAGTATTAGCACTTATTTGCAGCTGAACATTTTCACTGCTAGAAGATAATTAATTGAATTACATCACGATAAGATTATGAGGGTTACAGTAAGAATACCAGTCTCTATGTTTAGAATTTCAATTTAATGATTTGCCCCTATTTTGCTTCTCAGTTTAGTATATTTGAGCAGAAAGGACAGTTGAAAGCTGGTAACGTTCTGGCCTCGCATTCGGGAAGACGCGGGTTCGAATTCCCATCCGGTCACCCAGATTTTGGTTTTCCATGGTTTCTCCAAATCGCTCTAGGCGAATGCTGGTATGGTTTCTTAATAATTACATGGCCGATTTCCTTCCCGTTCCTTGCTCTCACTACTTTCCCGCCTCTAACGACCTTGACGTCGACGAGGCGCAAATACCGAATTGAATAAGTTAACAACACTGGTAAAAAGGTACCCTTTCTTTTAGTTGGAAATTAGATATCTCTTTTCCAATGAAGTATGTCTATTTTCCTTTGCAGATTAGCAACTATTCGCTTTAATCAAACAATTTGAGTTAAAAAAGTATTTTCATAAGTAAGTTTGTTTCTGAAGCTTTAATGTATTTCTGTCTCTTTTTACCTCTCAGCTGTATCTGGCCTTTGAATTTCTAAAATGTAGATAGAGGAAATTCCATTGAAACTTTTAGACGTTGATTTATGCGAATAAAATCAGCAAAAACGAGTTTATACGGAAACATAGCTGCTGCTTTATTAGTATTCTAATATGAATTCGAAAACAGCTTTTCTGATTTTACAATTTGTTTTGTGCCTGTTTTCTTTGTAGGTTACTTGTTTATTTATGTTTCCATTACACCTATTCTAGAGACTCTTCTCTACTGTTATCTGTTTCCGGACATAGACCAAATCTGTAGATTGGTAGAAGAATTAAACGCAGTAGGTTGAAGGAAAGTGATGATATTACCACAAACTAACAATTGATTTCAAACTCAAGCATAACATAGATATTTTATTTTTTCTATTAAACTTCAGAATCACAGAGAGGTTAAATTGTTTTTGTACAAAATTTTAATTAACTATGAACTAGCATTTCTAGGACTTTACCGTTCATCGATGTCGAGGTCATAAGATCTGGTAAAGGATGAAGAATAAGGAGCGGGAATAAATTTGGCCATGGTCTTTTGAAGGAACGATCCTGGCATTCACATGAAGTGACTTCGGGAAACCATTGAAAATCCTAATCAGAATGGCCGCACGGGGATTTGAACCCACGTCTTCCTGAATGCGAAGTCAGAGAGTTGACCATCGACCACCAGACTTGAAAATCTGCTGTAAAGTGGTCATAAAATGCTAGTTTTATGATTAATCTAGAATCTAAAATATTACATTTTGCTGACAAATTTCGTATACTGCCTTTCGATTGAACCTAGACGAAAACGAATTATTTGCACCAAACCAAAACGGATTTTGGAAGAACAGATCGTGCGAAACAAACTGGCCCCATTTTCGCAAGAGCTAATGCAGGATCCCAAGTTAATGTAATATTCATCGATTTTTTTTTAAAAAAAACTTTCGAGTCTGTATTACATAATCGCCCTTTTAGCGATTGTTCAAGCGTACGGTATATCGGAACAGATTTGTGAATGAATATGAGATTTTCTGATTAGTTGGTCACAGTATGTCGTTGACGGGGAAGCCTTAATTAATCTAGATGTTACGTCATGTGTCTCTCAAGGAAGTCTAATAGGGCTTTGTTTTCTTAGTTTTTATAAACGATCTTGGAGACAACGTCAACAGCAGTTTGAGATTATAACGGAATGACGAAAGTGGTCTTCCCGTACAATTTTTTGTTATTAATATTAAATACAATCAGTGATAGCAAGAATTTTCAAGGGTTGGATATTTCTAACTACTTCGGCCGAGCGAGGAGACAATATTTTATGTAACTGGGCACCTGACGGACTGGAGCCAGAATCTCATGGACGGACGAAGGTCAGACCCCTTGTTATCAAGTAACGGTGCAGTAGACCCCTATGCAACCTCTGGGAAATATCCAAGCGAGTGTGGGTGACCAACCTTTGAATTTTGCTTTCCCGGGATTTTCGAGAAGCTCACGCCATGACTGCTGTCGAATTTAGCTAATTCTCACGAAACGCCAAAACATGACTTTAGCCAATAGAATAGCTTTTTGAGGAGGAGGTACCATGGCAGAACCTATCACCGACCTAAAAATCTCCGTGTGATAATAATTTTTACATATTTTGGTCATGTTGAAAATACGTCACTGAGAAGCGCGTGAGTTCCAGGAGAAGAGAGAGCTACGGCGGAGGATTTTTTTTTTTTTTTTTTTTTTTTTTTTTTTTTTTTTTTTTTTTTTTTTTTTTTTTTAAAGAATCTCCGTATTCGGACTTGAGAGCGCCAGGCTGTACACTCCGTACCAGATCTCGAGAAGGAGAATTCGTACGCTTTGGAGTCGCTTTGTACAGTGTGTACAGGCTAGAATGACTAGGTACCCCACATACTTTACTTTCTGAGGGGGAAAGCAGAAGTTGATTCTGCAGAAGGCAGAATTGCTCAGGTCAAGGGTGACTTGAGTGTTTGTAGCTAGCTTATGCTGCAACAATTCTTCGCCGTTTCGGTAAATGCACAACGAACTTAACAGAGTGTATTTCAAATCATTGAAACTTGTCCTGTAACGGCCAAACGGCAAAATAAATTAACTGTTCTCGCCTCCGATAAACTGGGATAGTATTTACTTAAAGCCAAGAGCTATTTTAACAATTTTTATATTTGAAAAATGAACAAACTATTGTGAACTTTCAATCACCAAATTTGGTGAGCAATGTAAAACTACCCTGGCACCGGACAAAGAATACAAATGTAATTTGTTTTAATTATTGCGTATCTTCATTAGAATCGTGAAGATCATTCCATGTTGTTGTTTTAAAGAGAAAATCGGTAAGATCAAATGTGGAAGTTAGTCATTCATTGTAAAATTTCATAATGTTGAATTTGTTTAACTAATTTTTAATATCTTCTTAATGATCTTCGTTTAAAAAAAAAAAAAAAAAAAAAAATTATTGGCAAATTTAAGAGGAGGCAGTGCATTGTATTTATTTAATTTAATATATTAAAATTAAAAACTACTCTGTCTGTACGCCCTAAAGAGAATACAATAAATGGCAACCTAGGGCAATTTTAGTTATGGTAAAGAGCAAGGGCGTATCCAGGATCAGAACTAGGAGGGGGGGGGGGGGGGGAACATCAGAATTATGGGGGAGCAGCTCATATTTTTTTCGAGGAAGTTCGGTGGGGGACTGAAACATGACGATTTCTTGCAAAATAAAACTCAAATCTATTGAGGAAACTATTTTTATTATTGATTAACTTAGTAATCCAAGGACATACCATGCAGTTAATCACGATCGTAACTCAGTTACAGTTTTTTTATGTAAACATTAATCGTTTCGTATTTTCAGAAAAATTTTCAATAACTTTATTTGTCAATATCTCACGGTGTACTTCGCGAAATTTCGATGCACACTCATCAGGCATAATCCAGTCAATTTTCCTCTCCCATAGTGCTCCTGAGCCAGTTCTTCACTCGTCGAAGCGTACTGAAAGCAACTTGATTTTTCTTCTAGAGGGGGGCAGCAGCCTCCTCCCCCCCCCCCCCCGCCCCTCGCTGGATACGCCCATGGTAAAGAGAACTATGACGTTTTCACACTTACCAACCAACCATGCTCTACAAGATTGTTCATTGATGATGCAGTCATTTAAAGGGAAGAAAAAATCGGCCAGTTACTTAAAACTTCAACGCTATCTGGACGTTATTTCGGCATGGTGAAATCAATGGAAACTTGCACTAAACTGCAAAAAGGGCAGGCAGTGTGCATAACTAAATAATAATAATAATAATTTGTTCAGGAGTACGTGGTTGTTTCAATGAAATATTTAAAGTGGGGGGGGGGGGGGGAGAGGGTAACAGTACAAAGCACCATGAAATAGGATTAACACATAACTTAGGTCGTATGTAGAGTTAATAAGAACGATTCATAAGTATAATTTCGAGGAATCGTGACCCACATACAAAAGAGATAATGTACAACTCTCGTGTGTCTACATTCGGACTACTGCTGTGCCAATTGGAATCAGTACCGCAAGGAATTGATGGACAATATAGCGAAAGTACAAAGAATGACCGCTCAATTCGTGATTATTTGCAACAGTCATTACGAAAGCGTCACAGAATGTAGAGTGCATGCGAATAACTCCTTTCATTCATAAGTACGATGATATACTTTGTCCACCAACGCAATGACAAGAGATATAAGATTAGAGAAATTATATGCTGTATATAATAGTTTTTCTTCCTTCGCGCTATTGGAGATTGGAATGTACAGAGTTAGTTTTGGTACAACGCGACCTCAGCCACTCACAAGTGAATTGGAGGGTTAGATTTAGATATAGAATCTGTCGAGCTGTCAACGCAACGCGACGCAGTTTCGTTGGACGCTGCTACGGAAGTTAAGTTCTAAGTAATTAAAAATCACGTGCGGCTATCCTTCGAGATCCGGTTTGGTTGGTTTGTTAAGGTTAACCGGTTCGGAAATTTGTTTTAGACTAAATCCAGTGTTATCGCTAGGCGCCTGTCATATCAGATTCGAGAGATTCTTTGTCATGGATTTCATCATTTTCAGTCACAGTTATGAGAACTGGTTATTTCGGAGTTTTCCATTGAGAGAATCTGGATTTCCTTGAATTGCTAAGAGCAGTTGCATAAAATTGTGGCCACCTGTATTCGATTAATTCCAACACACTTTTCAGTTGCGGTACACCGTGCTTAACATATTTTTGAAGATATTCGTCTGAAAGATCTTGTTAAAGGCGTTTGACAGAGTGAGTCATAAAATGGTAATAAATAAGGTAAAAACCATTGGAGTGGTTGAGAAAGTGATTTGCTGGGTAGAAGAATTTTTAAAAGGTAGAAAACAGAAAGTTAGGTTAGGAAATGTAGTATCAAAAGAAGTGGAAGCAAAAATGGGTGTGCTGCATGGTAACGTATTGGGACCGTTGCTAATCATTATTCTAATGAATAATTGTGTTGATTGTTTACTATCTGAAATTAGATTGTTTACAGATGACATTATGCTGTATAAAAGGATCAAAACGATAGAGGACTGTAAACAGTTGCAGAGTGATCTGGACAGGATATCTAGTTGGGTTGGTAAACACGGGATGAAGATAAATGCAAAGAAGAGTCAGCTTATTAGATACACAAATAAAAAACAAAAGGTTAATTATGAATATAAGGTGGGGAAAGAATTGCTTGCTGAAGACTTGAAATGTAAATATCTTGGCATTACATTTGATAACAAGCTTAACTGGGCAGGACACATTGGACAG
Source organism: Vandiemenella viatica (assembly GCA_031002005.1). Lineage (NCBI taxonomy): Eukaryota > Metazoa > Arthropoda > Insecta > Orthoptera > Morabidae > Vandiemenella > Vandiemenella viatica. Next base: position 100,448,989 of record CM061914.1, read on the forward strand.
GTGGTAGGAAAGGTTTCAAAATTCTGCACTTGTTGGAGAGAGTGATGAGGGGATATACGAGAGAAGTAAAGGAACTGGGTTACAAAACTTTGGTCAGACCATTGCTCGAATATGGTAGTGTAGTATGGGACCCTCATTTTACGTATCAAATACAGGAGTTGGAGAGAGTGCAAAAAAGGGCTGCTAGATTTGTTTCTGGAAATTATCGCAGGCAATTAGTGACGGATATGATAAAGGAACTGGAATGGGATTCATTGCAATACAGGAGGAGGATGAGGAGGGTCATGGGAGTGTACAGGACATATACTGGTGATGAGGCATGGAAAGATATTGCAATAGATATGAAAAGTAGTACATGGAAGGGAAAAGATGACCATGACCACAAGCTGGCACTCGATTTCAGGCACAAGGATGTGGGAAGATTTTCTTTATTAGGTAGGGGTGTCAGGGATTGGAATGAGTTACCAAGGGGAATGATGAATAACTTACCGAAAACGTTGAAAGAATTTAAAGATAAAATTTGTAGAGGGCAAATGTAGGTATGATCGTTTTCGCTGTGGCTGCGTGTTTCTGCATACGAAACGTTTGGCTTCAAAAACTGGTATTACATATTACTAATATAAAAAAAAGGAAAATTTCGCGTCAGTCTAACCATTTGAAGTTGCCAAATGACAGATTTGTTTGACTAATGTAATGAAAAATCGACAGATTTTCCTGAAATAATTTAGTGGTTAGTATCCAAGTTTTCTATATGAGTGTATTTAAAGGACCAGTTAACCTTCTACAACGATCAAGTTTGGCTTGGGGCATGGATGTTTTTAGTTAAATGTGATATTCATACATAGTATCAACTAAATCATGGACACATTCATTTGATATATTAAGCAATGGGTACCGAAAAAACATTTATTAATATGATTTTAAACAAGCTGTTTGCAATTTCACTGGTATCGATAACCATGTTATTAACTCAAATGTTTATGCCAGTTTTAAAGTCATTTGGTCGCTAAGATGGTACATCCAACCACTATATTCATTTGATCTTACCGCCACGCGTATTCCGGTATCTAGAAGTTTGCTCGGAAGAAAGTCAGACAGTACAGTATTTATTCAACACTTACTTCAAAACGTCTACACCCGTGATCGTAATCGAAGGAAGTCTCCAGCAACACAGTAATACATATGTTACCAGTATCAGCCTGCTGAATTTCTGATATATTGACTTGAAATGAATCATTAATGAGATTGCAAAGGGAGGATGATGGTTGCTATCAGTATTTTTTTGCTGCGTTACTCTCACACCATGTTTAACTAAATTTTTATGGTTGAGTTCCGGTGAAGGAGAATTTGAAGTATATGAAACGTGGTACTACAGAAGAATATTGAAAATTAAAGGGACAACTAATGTACGAAATGAACTTCTTCTGGAGCTGATTGGTAAAGAAAGAAACTTTTGGAAGAATCTCAAAAAAAAAAAAAAAAAAAAAGAAGAGGTAGGATGGTGGGCAAGATTTTGAGACATGTGGGGTGGCACAATATGTGGCCCACATTTTTGGCATGAAATACAGGAGTTGGTGCGGATGCAAAGGAGAGCAGCTAGATTTGTCTACAGAAATTACCACAGAACACAATAAGTAACTGATGCCATTGACTGGCAAGTGTTGCATGCCATGATGAAGGTGAAAAAAGGAAATTATTATTATTATTTAATATTGTTTATTTTTCTCAACTAAAAGGAGACAGCTATTAATTTAAATTCTTTCGTAAGATATAAAAACAATTATACAGGAGGAAATAAACTGTAAATTCATAGAACAAAGGAGATTTAATATACAGTACATCCTCAACACCGTATTGACCCGAATAGGAGTTGGGATTCACATTCACCGGAAGCCGGTGGCAACCCCTCCGAAGACACTAAACCAGGGGTGACCAACCCGCGGCCCGCATTCAACATTTTTCCGGCCCGCGAGATTCATCACACTTTTACAAAATATTTTTTATATTTAATTTTTAGTATTATGATTTCTTCACTATTTGCGTTTAGTGTAATTATTGTTATATTATCTATGTTTACATGTAAGAATAATTGTAAATACAATAATAATAAATCATTATGTTTCAACTTTCCATCCAAAATATAACTAAATCTAATATGGGGATATATATAACTTTATGTGCGGCCCGCGGAGTTATGATGCATTTCCAAAGTGGCCCGCAATATCATTTGGATCGGCCACTCCTGCCTAGACGGTCTTGGCCATTCCAGAAATCGCATCTGATGAGCGAGACCTCAAAGAAGTCCGGAGAACGTAGATCCCGCTGAAGATCTGTCCTAAAAAACTGATTTTATACTGTAGTTAGCAGTAGTGTAGTACAATTTGTAATAAAATAGCGGTGGTGGGTTAATTAAGGGGTTATGTTAATAATATTATTTTTTATTTTATTGAAATTTAACCTACATGTAGTCAAGCACTTAATTTTTTGTAATAAAACGCCTATAATTACAACAATATTCTAACTATAAACAACAATTCCTATGATTTCGCTAGGTAGTTGAAATCTATGTAACAATTTAATCATATTCTTATTGCAAATATGGCCTAATTTAATACTAGATGTTAGGCTGTAAAAAGTTGTAATAAAAAAAAAAAAATCAGTAACTGATACGACAAAGGAACTGGATTTGGATTCATTGAAAGATGGAACCAGGCCCGCCGCTAGCTGTTTGAGCGCCCGCGTGCAATACCGATTATGCCGCCCTCTGTCTAACTACAGCCAGTGGTGGATCTAGGAATTTTCCGAACCGGGTCAAAAAACTGCGAGATTTAATTTAATCTAATTGCAATGGAGCACAGGCTCCGGTGGCAATTTCCCTACACACCCATCTTCCCCCTGTCCTGCACCTACCTAAATCTGTACTCTACAAATTTTATCTTTAAATTCTTTCAAATTTTTCGGTAAATTATTCATCATTTCTCTTGGTAACTGATTCCAATCCCTGACACCCTTACCTAAAAAAGAGAATCTTCCCACACCCTTGTGCCTAAAATCGAGTGCCAGCTTGTGGTCATGGTCATCTTTTCCCTTCCATGCATTACTTTTCATACCTATTGCAATATCTTTCCATGCCTCATCGCCAGTATATGCCCTGTACACTCCCATGACCCTCCTCATCCTCCTCCTGTCTTGCAATGAATCCCATTCCAGCTCCTTTATCATATCCGTCACTGATTGCATTCTGTGATAATTTCCAGAAACAAATCTAGCAGCCCTTTTTTGTACCCTTTCCAACTCCTGTATTTGATACGTAAAATGAGGGACCCATACTACACTACCATATTCGAGCAATGGTCTGACCAAAGTTTTGTAACCCAATTCCTTGACTTCTCTCGTACATCCCCTCATCACTCTCTCCAACAAGTGCAGAACTTTGAAACCTTTTCCTACCACCTGTCCTATGTGTCCTGCCCAGTTAAGCTTGTTATCAAAAGTAATTCCAAGGATTGCCGTCCATTCGAACAATATTTACCGCCCCGCCAAAATGGTAGCCCGCTACATAATACGCTACAAATTTCGTCGCGGCGACAATGGAGTGGCAACTATCGCGGGGCGGCGACTGTCGATCACTCGTTTTGCCGCCCCCCTCGACGTGCCGCCCGCGTGCGGTGCACGCCTTGCACACCCGCTTACGGTGGCGCTGGATGGAATGAGGATGAAGAGAGTGATGGGTGTATACAATACATTCATTGATGATGAGGATTAGAAAGATATTGGTGGAATAATAATAGTAGTGCATGTAGGGAAAAGATGACCATGACCACAAGCTGGTACTTGATTTCAGGCATAAGGGAATGGGAAAATTTTCTTTTGTAGGGAGGGGAGACGGGGATTGGAATAAATTACTAAGGGAAGTGATGAATAATTTACCAAAAACACTGAAAGAATTTGAAATTAATTTAGGACTTGTGTTGGAATGGCTACGTTTAGATGAAGAGATTAGCTCAAAATATGATGAGATAGGGGGAAACAGTGATGGAACGTGTCAATAGTCAGAAAAACTGGTAACAATAAATAAACATAACTCATCATTTCTGGCCTTTAAACTTTGAGCATTAGCTGTAACATTTTTAATAGAATCTTCTATTAGAATATTGAGAGCGACAGTAAACTTTCCATGCGCAAATCCAACTTTATCAAAAGATGGCTGAGGAGTGTATTTCCTGTCTACATTGTTGTCCAACAAGTAAGACTCACGCAGTTTTCCACCGTCTACAGCCCCAGCAAACAGAATTGCCGCCGCTATCACAAGCTGCAGCGTCTTCCCGCTGCCCATGGTGATAAGACCACCGTGTTGCTGATCAAGACACCTGTTGGTGCGACGACCACCAACGTCTGACTGCCGATTTCCTCTCAGTGCAGGCGAACTTATTCGGTTTCCGTCGTCCTCAAGGTGAACTTCCAGCGAATCAAGGGAACCAAGGTGTTACTAAATCTATAGTTTCACACGATTACTTGAAAACAAACGTGTAACACGTAACGTATGAAGATTTGCCAATACCATTCGTTATATAAATTCCATGAAAGTATTACTTTTTTTTTCTTTTTAGCAGCAAAAGAACCATTTCATGGTCGAGGTTGTAAAATGCACTAATATCCTTGACTTAGCACTTGACGAGAAAGTTGCATCAGAGGGCGTGGTCAATTCCAAACTAATGGAACAGGTAAGATCCAAAAACACTACAGACTGCACTGTTGACATTTAGCCTTGCGGACTTTTGTTGTCTTTCGTAAGTGTAGAACATAAATGTCGAAGCATTTTTTGACTCTCTTTCTCTTCTTTCCTTCTAGTTCATTACACAAACTACCCATTATACAACTATTTATCACCCATGTACGGATATAACACGAATTTTCAGGAAATGGTACCTGTGGAAATCTAAATCCTGTCTTTGGATGAAGGATTTTTTATTACTTCATCATTAGTAAATATTTTGCTATCTTCGAGACTATTGAAGGAAAGGTAAATGCTAATTAGGGTTGGGCGATAAAAATTTTCCACTAGTTCTTTAACTGCTAAAACTATGTGCTTATATTTGTTTCTTGACTGTTCGAAAAACTGGTTTCTTTACGATCAGCTTTTAGCTTGATGATTACGTAAAACTAGGTAAAAACCGAAGGTCGTTTTTTTTGTTTTTTTTTTTTTTTACACTGCGACTGTCGTGTGTACCCAAGTTCAGACTAACTGTCTCTCACAACTTCTAATCACACATCTGGTTGACATGAAATTTCTACAATACAAACTGGAACCAGTTTCTGGGAGGGTGACAGGGGATTCCTCTTTCTCCACCGGTCCGAAACTGGTACTAACCTTTTGAAATTTGGATTAATTTCACGTTTTGAGGTATCCTTTTTCGGGAAAGTTACCACAAATTAAATTAAAAATGCCGAAATATGAAAGTGACGCGCAGCTATTAGATGCCGCTGGCACTGCAAAATCAGTGACAATCTCTTTAAAAGATGGTTAAATCCTTTGTTGTAATGTTTTCTTGCCGTTTCAACTATCCTCCGTTGTAAAAAGTCGCACGAATTATGAAATAGAAAATATTTGTCCGATGTAGCACAACAACGCTCGTTATCTTAGAATCGATACAGGCGGTCGGAGACAATCGATCGCTTCCGTTGTTAACAAATACGACATTTCCGAGATGGATGCCACGGAACGAATTTTCCGTAATTTTTTCTTCTCTTGGTCCAGGCAGAATTTCAACTTACCACGACCACTATAGCAAAACGAAAATGTTTACGTTCATATGATCCCTGTACCGATAGTTTTGTGTAATTTCTGCAGTGGTGGTAACATTTCGCGGTATTGTTTTATTTAATTTGTGGCGACTTTTCCGATAAAGGAGAGCACAAAACGTAAAGAGGACATCGTGTGGAAGCAATTAATCCAAATTTCAAAAGATTAGTACCTGTTTCGGACCGGTGGAGAAAGAGGCACTCCAATCCTCATATCATCAGTCATAATGTTCATAGCAAACAGTATACTACATTAGAATATTAGATATTTTTAACATTCACACTGAAAAACATTTCTGTTTTCTGTACATGAAATAATGAAGAACAAATATCATGTTCCTGAAAAATTACAAGGTTTCAGATCTTCACCTTTCTTGGTTCACAGAGGCCTGTCAGAGCTATTTGTGGCATCTTATTTGCGTTGGTATTTGTAGAATATAGTGCTAAATTACATTTCTGAAAGAGGGTTTACCATCTATTGATAAACTTGGGAACTATTACATTTTTTTCAGTCTTTCGACTAGTTTGATGCAATCCTCAATCCCTTCCTATCTTGAGCTAACCTCTTCATCTCTACATACCCCCTACAAACCACGTCCTCAATTATCTGCTTCATATATTCTATCTGCTCCTCAATTATCCGGCTATTGCTTTCAGTCTTCCCCAGGACCAAATAGAGATGTTTTTTCTCTCCCAGTATATAGTCCAATTTGAAGCCCTCTCCGCTCTATGGAATAAGGTCTTGATCAGATATCTTTTTTTGAGCCGGGCGGTGATTGGCCGCAGTATTTAAATAGCGATCTGTAGCAGCAAAAAATCTGTTGGAAAATCTGAACAGTGCGTCCAGTGTGCTGCAAAACGACGTCGTTCACAGCATATATATAAGCAGCACTGAGGAAGGCCCCCTATTGGAACCGAAACGTTTCCAGCACCAGTAACACGCAGTGTTAAGCCCGCAAAGTAAGTACAATTTTACATAGTCCTACCTGGCAAAAAAGCCGTCTTACTCATTGACTTCCATGCAGGTGAGCGCTCCTCTTGAACAGCCATTTTTGCATTACTCCAAGTGAATTATAGCTCATGACCAATGTAACGTTAGAAATGGTAATTATGGGATAATAGTAATTAACTGAAAGTGATACGTGCTATATGAAGAAATCATACACTAGAATCAGTTTTGACAGCGGTCGCTAAAATGATATGATATCCGTACTCATGATACACAAAACCAGTTCAATTACCCTTCACTTCTCAAATAATAGCTCGTTTGTACCATACTGATGTTTAGACTGACTAATATTATGCATTCCTTACATTTTCAAATACTTGTATCCCATGCGTATATCACATAGCTGGAGATCAAATTGCGTCGTAGAAACTTTTCTGGCTTTGGAAAGTTACTTAGCTAGTCAAGTGGGAAAACCTTAATTCAGATGAACTAATCCATTTTTATTTTTTTGCATCATTTACTAGTTGCCAACCCTGAAGATGAAAATCGTTACTTTATTACGTAATTTTACGACTCACCAGTAAAATACCATTTGATATCCGACCATTTCAGCCAACACTTTGGCTTCATCAAGTAACCTAAAAATGTTTTTCACGTTCTCTACCACTTAATCACTAAAGCCTCAAATTCTGCAAGCCTGAAAAGACACCGAGCGTTGTGGGAGAATGGTTAACGCTCTGGGTTAGCTCGCATTCGGGGGGACGCCGGTCCGGGCATCCAGATTTGGGTTTTCCATGGTTTCCCCAAATCACTCCAGGCGAATGCCCGGATGCTTCCTTCAAAAAGGCCATGGCCGAATTCCTTCCCGTTCCTTGTCCCCAGTCCCATCCCACCTCTAATGTATTTTTTACTTTAATTTGTGGCGACTTTTCCGATAAAGGAGAGCACAAAACGTGAAGAGGACATCGTGTGGAAGCAATTAATCCAAATTTCAAAAGATTAGTACCTGTTTCGGACCGGTGGAGAAAGAGGCATTCCAATCCTCATTTCATCAGTCATAATGTTCATAGCAAACACTATACTACATTAGAATATTAGATATTTTTAACATTCATACTGAAAAACATTTCTGTTTTCTGTACATGAAATAATGAAGAACAAATATCATGTTCCTGAAAAATTACAAGGTTTCAGATCTTCACCTTTCTTGGTTCACAGAGGCCTGTCAGAGCTATTTGTGGCATCTTATTTGCGTTGGTATTTGTAGAATATAGTGCTAAATTACATTTCTGAAAGAGGGTCTACCATCTATTGATAAACTTGGGAACTATTACATTTTTTTCAGTCTTTCGACTAGTTTGATGCAATCCTCAATCCCTTCCTATCTTGAGCTAACCTCTTCATCTCTACATACGTCCTACAAACCACGTCCTCAATTATCTGCTTCATATATTCTAATCTCTGTCTTCCTCTACAGTCCTACTGTTCCCTGCATGAACAAATTAACCAATCCCGCATGTCTCAAAATATGACCTACCTACCAGCCTTTCTCTTCTTTCTGTAAGCTTCTTCCACAAACTTCTTTCCTCAACCATCATTTCCAAAACTCGTTCATTTCGACTTTGTCTGTCCACTTAATTTTCAGCATTCTCCTGTAGCACCGCATTTAAAATGCTTAAATTTTCTAGGAAAAACCTAGAGGTGCGTAAGGCGCATCATCACGGACAAACCATATTCACTCGAAATTTTATTGACGTGGTGCGTCCAGTGTTTCATCAAGGGTGACGTTATTTACTCATACGCAATGGATTTTACGAGGCGTATTCCAAAAGTAAGGTCCGTTTGATCATAATAAAAACATCGTTCAGGATACAAGGTTTTTATTAACGTCAGTATATAACTACATATCTAGTTCACTTTTCCACATAATCGCCGTTCATATCTATACACTTTCTGTAACGCTGTACCAGTTTCTTTAACCCCTCGGCATAAAAGTCTGCCGCCTGGGACCTGAACCAATTGGTAACGCTCGTCTTGAGTTCTTCATCGGTTTGAAATCGTTGTCCACCAAGCCACCGTTTCAAATGCAGGAAGAGAAAATAGTCGCTTGGTGCAAGATCTGGACTGTAAGCAGGGTGGTCTAGAATTTCCCAACGAAACTCTTGAATCTTCTCTTTGGTTTTGGAAGCGGTATGCGGGCGTGCGTTGTCGTGCAGGAGGATGATGCCAGACGACAGTTTCGCGCGGCGTCGATTTTGGATGGCACGTCTCAGTTTGGTGAGCGTTGCACAGTACACGTCAGCTGTAATGGTTGTCCCACGGTCCATGAATTCGATCAAATGGACGCCCTTTTCGTCCCAAAACACGGAAGCCATCATTTTGCGATTCGTGTATGGCGATTGCTTACACTTTTTTGGTTTTGGTGAACCGGAATGGCGCCACTGCATTGATTGTTGTTTTGATTCTGCGTTGGTGTACGCTATCCACGTCTCGTCTCCCGTAACAATTTGGGAAAACAAACTGTCTCCATCTTGTCTATAGCGCTCCAAAAATTGTCGTGCGCTATGCATTCGTCGCTCTTTGTGCTGAGCGGTGAGCAGTTTTGGCACCCACCGCGCACAAAGCTTCCGATATCCAAGCTCTTCAGTGACAATCCTGTAAATTGAGGTTCTAGCAACATTTGGGAATTCCATAGCCAGACCACTAATCGTCAAACGCCGATCACTTCGCAGTTTTTGGTTAACTTGCTCGACGATGTCGTCGGTCCGAATACCGGGCCTGCCACTCCGCTGTTGATCGTGCACATCTGTGCGACCACTTTGAAATTCTCGACACCAGTGTCGAACTTGTTTCTCACTCATTATGTTTGGTCCATACACTACACACAATTCGCGATGGATGTCCGCAGCTGACGATCCTTTTACCAACAAAAATCTAATCACACCGCGCACTTCACAACTGGCGGGAGCTACGATTGTCGCGGCCATTTCGAACTGCTCTCAACAATAGATATACGGCTACTGCGGCACGCCAACAATACTGCATATTTACCAGGAGTTGGTAAATGGCGCTGCAGGTGGGAAACGTCATTCAGGCCTATCATCTGTGACATCTTGTACCCCGGACCTTACTTTTGGAATACGCCTCGTATATATAAAGATGAGGAGCATTCTGGCAGTTAGTGCTATTTTAAATTCTGCAGTTCTATATGGGTTTTTATATCATAGTTTAAATATACTTGCAAATAAAGAAATTTGTTCGTACACAAGCCAGGCAGCATATTGCTTACAGAGAAGCCATGTGGACAATATTGAAGATAACTGTGGGGCATCAATAAATATAAAAGCTGTTCCAATTAGTAGTAGTTTCAAGGGTGATTAAAGCACTGCTTACAATATAGATTCAGACCGAGAGGAGAAGATCCAAGAAAATGGAAAATATGGGTAGGGTTGCTCCTCTGCCTTAACCTACCCAGCCAATATTCCTTTGCTAGCGAATTAACAAAAAAAAATTATCAAATTTCGCGGGTGCAGCGAGTAGAAATATAAGTGTCGTATTATTCATCTTTTCTACAGATTCAAAAACTGTACCAAATGCCTGTGGGTCTGCTAATTAATTTACAAACCACAAATGTGTTATATTAAAGTTGAACACATACAACAAAATTTAGTATTAATTACCTAGTTACAGACGAAATTTTAACAGGCTGCATAATCCGTCTTTATCATAACCAATTAACCTCGCAATGTAATCCTAACGTATGAAGTGGATCTAGAATTGATGATGAACTCATAACACAAAGTAAAGATTAACAGTCGTGAGTAGTATTGCAAACTGAAAAAAAAATGTTTTTTTTTCAGCTTTGTGAAAAAAAACATGAAAAAAAACTTAGCACCCGTATTTTTTTTCTAAATTTTGTTTTTTTTTTTTCTAATTTTTTTTTTTCTTTCAGAAAACAATATATTTGATAAATTATAGTTTTATTTAAGGAACTTCCATTTTACAAGTGTGTTTTAAGTCTTACTGAATCATATAATGTCTCACATAATGATTCATAAGTGTATCTATATAGGTAACATAATTTTATTCATCCTCTCTGTCAGTACCACATTCACTAGTATCAGCACTACCAACACTAGTTCGATCGGTGTCGGAATTTTCTGTCTCTTCTTCTGTCTCCTCTAGATCCATAACTTCAGAAATAGTTAAATTTTCTTTTACTGGTTGTTCTTGTATTGTACGCAAAAGATTTTGAGATTGCAATTTTAAATTGTGAGCAAAGTACACACTGTGCATAAAGACTGCGCCGATAGTTCTGTATTACGGTCTTTTAAGTTTGAATTAAAATCTATTATCGAACAAAATAGGAGCTTTACTTCTTTTAAATCGTTTAATGAGTCAGTACCACTATACACTATACTCTGAGAGTTAACAAGTATACGAATACGGTATAAAGAAAGCCCAATAAGTAATAAAAAGAGGTAAAAAACCGTGGAGAAATTTTAAAATCCCAATTTTTTTAAAAGATCTGTAGATAATTTTGTAGGGCTGGCAGCACTATTTCAAATAGCAAGTATCAATCCAAACAATGGGGAATGGGGATTCCTTCTCGCGCAACCTAATCTCTTAGGGAAATCCCCGTTCATAAAGAAAATTTCAGTAAATTTTGCCAATATTTTCGTAATTTTTTTTCCTACTGAAACAGAAAAATATAGTAGATTTTAAACTAAGATAAGTACTTAGAATAAACTCTAAAACAGTCATTTTAAACGATAACTGCCTTACAAATTTGAGATTTAGTAGTTGTGAAAAAAAACGTGTTCCAGAAAAAAAACATGTTTTTTTTTTTTCAAAGTTTTTTTTCATGTTTTTTTTTCAAGCCAGAAAAAAAACCGTTTTTCTACAACACTAGTCGTGAGTATGGGTTAAGATTAATACCGAAGGCCTATGAATCACCAGTTATCCTCCTCACACTGCAACCACACTACTCTGTAACGAGATATAAGCTCGATGGCAGTACTGATAAAATTCTAAGGTGTAGAAAGAAGCTGAAACATCGTATTCGGCATGTTTAAAAACTGGATGATCTTGCAATAGTTACATTCTTCGCTACCGACAGATACTGGACAGGCTACACACCCACCAGCTTGTACAGCTTATCATGGCAGACTGGATGTTACATCTAGTGTGATTTTGGCAATGCAGTTTTTAGCGGAGTGAAATTTTTCGCCACAAATTGTCAATTCCTATAGCAGAATCAATTGTACACTAACATCCTCTATCTATCTGCTTAACTCTTTGCAAGTGTGAGAGTGGTCATCTCCATTACATGATACTGTTTACTTTGCATACAGTAATTACCAGTAACTAATAGTCAATATGAACTCGAAATCCCCATGCTACTTGTAGTATATCTGCAATTAGTCAACTAGATGTCTAAAAGATTTTTCAAGGCACATGAATTTAATAGCGCCCTGATTTTCACTTCTGTAGATGCGTCAAGCAACATTTCCTGATGTAAATCATCTCGCTACGGTTTGAGGGATATGGGCAAGTACTTGAATCTTCATATGGGTAGCTGTACGCGTGAAGATATGGAAAAAAATGTCTTTTCAGGGTTTTTTTCTTATTGCTTTACGCCTCGTCGACGGCTAAGCTCATTAGAGGTGGGATGGGACTGGGGACAAGGAACGGGAAGGAATTCGGCCACGGCCTTTTTGAAGGAAGCATCCGGGCATTCGCCTGGAGTGATTTGGGGAAACCATGGAAAACCCAAATCTGGATGCCCGGACCGGCGTCCCGCCGAATGCGAGCTAACCCAGAGCGTTAACCATTCTCCCACCACGCTCGGTGTCTTTTCAGGCTTGCAGAATTTGAGGCTTTAGTGATTAAGTGGTAGAGAACGTGAAAAACATTTTTAGGTTACTTGACGAAGCCAAAGTGTTGGCTGAAATGGTCGGATATGAAATGGTATTTTACTGGTGAGTCGTAAAATTAAGTAATAAAGTAACGATTTTCATCTTCAGGGTCGGCAACTAGTAAATGATGCAAAAAAATAAAAAAACATGGATTAGTTCATCTGAATTAAGGTTTTCCCGCTTGACTAGCTAAGTAACTTTCCAAAGCCAGAAAAGTTTCTACGACGCAATTTGATCTCCAGCTATGTGATATACGCATGGGATACAAGTATTTGAAAATGTAAGGAATGCATAATATCAGTCAGTCTAAACATCAGTATGGTACACAAGAGCTATTATTTGAGAAGTGAAGGGTAATTGAACTGGTTTTGTGTATCATGAGTACGGATATCATATCATTTTAGTGACCGCTGTGATAACCGATTCTAGTGTATGATTTCTTCATATAGCACGTATCACTTTCAGTTAATTACTATTATCCCATAATTACCATTTCTAACGTTACATTGGTCATGAGCTATAATTCACTTGGAGTAATGCAAAAATGGCTGTTCAAGAGGAGCGCTCACCTGCATGGAAGTCAATGAGTAAGACGGCTTTTTTTGCCAGGTAGGACTATGTAAAATTGTACATACTTTGCGGGCTTAACACTGCGTGTTACTGGTGCTGGAAACGTTTCGGTTCCAATATGGGGCCTTCCTCAGTGCTGCTTATGTATATGCTGTGAACGACGTCGTTTTGCTGCACACTGGACGCACTGTTCAGATTTTCCAACAGATTTTTGCTGCTACAGATCGCTATTTAAATACTACGGCCAATCACCGCCCGGCTCAAAAAAAGATATCTGATCAAGACCTTATTGCATAGACCGGAGAGGGCTACAAATTGGACTATATACTGGGAGAGAAAAAACATCTCTATTTGGTCCTGGGGAAGAATGAAAGCAATAGCCGGATTATAGCCCGTCCCTTGAGCACTCAAAATATGAACAAAACCGATGGCCAAGGAAAAGAACAAAAGAAGAATGCCTTTCTATCTCTTATATAAAGGGAGTTGATGAGAGGATAGATAAAGTGCTGACGAAAGTCAATATTCGCCAGTAGGAATAAGGAGAGAAGCATTTGAAGATCGACTAGATTCCCCATGATGTGGTCAAATTAGATTGAAAGAACATTGTCGTCACGCGAGCAGTGGCGATGGAAGATGTAGAACTTAAGGCTCTTTAAGACTCAGTTCCCATTAATTGTTATCCTTGTAAATAATTGAGATTGTGTGGGATAAAGAAGAGAAGCGATTTGTTGTAAGCTCATCGATGAGCCAAAATCTTACAACCATCTATTTAATAGCGTGTTTGCGTGCTGTCCCACCTTTGTAATGAAATACAGAAGCGATTTGGCATGCCATGGATTCGAAAAGTCCTTGATTGTTTTCCGGATGTACCTGGCACCAAATGTCTACACACAGGTACTCAGTTCCCTTACGGGCTGATGGTTTGTGGGCGCCGAGCTGGTGCCCGATAACGTTCCATATGTATTCTGTTAGGTTGAGATCAGGCAAATTTGATGGCAAAGACTTCAACGTGAGTTAGTTATCACTTTCTCAAACCACTGTTGCCCGGATCTGACCTAGTAACATAGATAGTTATCCTTCTGGAAAATGACATCGCTGTCGTGGAAGACATGAAGCAAGGCAGTCCACAGTCCATTGCGCTTTTGATCACTACCACAGGTCCCATGGAAGCCCAGGTAAACGTCGCCCACAGTGTAATACTGCCCCCCCTGAATGAGGCTGTGACTCGGATGCTGTCTTAATGAGCTGTAGACCTGGAAGGTGGCGTATCCGTCCATCGACCAGTTGACACGTTTCCATTAGATCTGCCACAAATGCCTCCACCCTCCTTTACAGAGCGAGCTCACGTTTTTCACAGATTTTATGCGGTTAAATTTTGGCATCTTATTTGGCGTTGGTTTTAGCTCCTTCTTGATTAATCTGGATCAACGTCGGAGTTTCGCTATGCCGAAATGCAGCGCGGTCGCTGTTGTCTACTATATAATTTCGTATGGTCACCCACTCACCTAGATAGCTGTTGGCTGGAAAACGGTGTCACGTGTCAGCCTTCGCTCACAAAACAGCGACCAGAGAAACCATTAGAAGGAATTCGTCGTTATACCTACAATTTAATAACCAAGCAACTGCTACCAAATTAATTGGCATAATACATTCTTTAAGTTTGTTTTTCATAGCGTTTCATAGTTAAAAAGTTTTTAGTAAATTTTGCCGCTGAAAAAACGCGGATATGCTTTTCAGTAACATGTTACTAATTAAAGCAACTTAAAAAACTTAAAAAATTAATAAATTACTCATAGTTTCTGCTGTAACCACGAATTCCAATTGTCATTTCGGCTTAGAATAAATTTAAGTTTAATTACAACTTTCACTATTGTTGTTGCTTGACCAAAATTTATGTATTACGGTTTATATGCTTTTTAGGCATTTTACTGACCACTTTAGTTATTGGTGAGTTATTAGGTTATTTTAAGTGGACATCAGACCAATTGTGTCACCGAATCGACTATTCTGACAACTTATTTCTGCGGATTTGCTCAACTGTTTCATAATATGGAATGTGTATTAAGTGCTCTGGACGTCACAGATACTATGACCAATGTTTACACTATGGGTGATTGCCCAGTCTCAATAATAAACAACGTGATGCTTCCGAAGCAAACAGGATTTTTTTTTTTTTTTTTTAATTTTGTAGAGTGAACTTTAAGGGTCAAATACTTGTTCGTATTTAAGCAAGTTCGAGTGTATGACCTTTGAAATAGTTACACGATAGCGCGATCGTTCCTGTCTGTGTTTAATACCTACCTCTATTAATGTTTCTGAGTTCTCAAAGATCAAGAGATTTTATTCATCCTAAGGGTGAAACACAGGTCAAGCTTATATTTGGCCAGATCAGATCAACCTGTCATAATCTTTCATCGTAAAAACTGTAACTATTATAGATCCGTGACGATACGCAAAAACAGTCATGGGCTTACACTAGTTGTATTTATAATAAAGGATATTTTCGCATAGTCTATCAGCCACAGTTCGAGCAGTCCCATCGGTGTAAACCAGGATACAATTGCTGAGTATTTCATTTACTTCTATAACTTGGAGCTGGTATAGCTGGCATTTTACTGTAATCAGCTAGTTACCAAGTTTAGTGTATGTTTTTAGTTTGTTCGCACTTTCACACACCTCTACGGTTTTTCATTAGTTACACTCTTCACTTACAGAACAAAACACCACTTTTTGCGGCATACTGGAATAGGAGACAAATCCCTCTATAACAATCCGAGTCGAGACTATGTAGCAGAGTTTCTCAACGAAGACGGGGCAGGTGGTCCATCGGTAGAACATGAAAAATTTAACTTAAAAAAAATAAGTCAGCTAAAATTGCTTACATAAAATAGTTACAGTTCTTGTACAAGCCATGAGCCTGTAAATCAAACTTTGTAAATGCCATGAACATTTCAACGACCGGGAAAAAATCTGGGTTTTCCAGATTATGAGAATATGAGATTATGAGAATTTGATTACATTGTTACTATGATAAAATACGTTTCCAGCTGGCATCAAAGAGATCAGCGATCTTGTAAGGATTAGGTTAATGTTGCTAGCAACGATATTGTGCATTCATCTGGTTCTTTACATATGAGATTCACATCCATGTTGAGGAATCACGATGTCTGAGAATAGTGTTCGGACTTAGGCTTTTGATATTTGCAAGTATATCTTCTCTGGTGCGAATGGGGGGGAGGTCAGGTTGGAAGGGGAACTTATCGTCTCGTCAACACACAGAGAGTAATTAAGGACCATTTAAAATCACGAAGAGTAATGAGTGGTATCATTTATTTATATAAACTTTGTGTAAACGTGTTTTGTGTTACTCCATTTGTTTAATACACAGGTTTTGTTGCTGTCACCTAGCGGACAGCGAAAACCCCCTGGAAATAGTGGTCTGGAAGCCCATGATGAGTCTAAGTTTTAATTTGCATCTGCCGCACCTTCTCAGTGCGGCGTCATTGCTTAAATATTAGTGTCCAAATTGTGGAGCATTTGAAAAGTGTAGTCTGCTGTAGTTGCCGTCTTGAGTTCTCAGTTAGAAGCATCAAGAGACTTTAATTGCATTCAAAGTCTTCATCCATTGTAACATTTCCCTCAAAAGTTCATAAATAATCTTGAACTGGATTTGTGGAGTAGTTCCTCGTTGTAGTAGTATAATGAAGAATCTTTTAACAAGATTTCGGGATCTCTACGTATCTACACTGACCGAACTTCGGAAGTATTCAGCCAAGTAAACGTGCGAACTATTATTATTTTTTCAGTTGGTAGAGTAAAACGTTGGTTATCCGTTTCAAACCTAAATGAAGGTCCCTGCAGTTGTCGCTGTTTTACATCGGTGGAAAGGTTTTAAGAACGCAAAATTGATATAAACACTAAAGCATCAACCAGAGCTGTTTATTTCGACTCCAGAAGTGCCTTAAATTTCGAAGACTCCGGGCTACTAGTTAATGAAACGTGATTATGGACCATACAGATCAAAGAGCCTCTAGAAATATTAAAAAATCTTAATTAAGTATAGATGACTCAGCAGCATGTACCTGGAGCGCTGTACTACGGAATGCCTGAACTTGAGATACCCTTCACTACCATGACAGAGTTTTCTACCTGCTTTAGTGAAATCAAAGCACCAGATACGAACGTGTGACCGAGTGTGGTGGGTAGGCGGTAACGTTCTGGTCTCGCTTTCTGGAGGAAGTTGGTTCGAATCTCCGTCCGGCCATTCAGATTTGGGTTTTCCATGATTTCCTCAAATGACTATAGGTGGAGGCCGGAATGGTTCCTTTAAAATGCCTTGGTTGAATTCCTTCCCGTACTTTTCCCCCAGCCTCTTCCCGCCTCTAATGACTTCGACTTCGACTAGGCGTAAAAAAAAATAAAAAAAATATGGTTCAATATTGTATAGTAACAAAACTTGGTTTCCATTTCTCATTAATCAGGACTTGATCTGAGTGGAATTTGATATTTGAGTTTGTACATTTCAAACACAATCTCATTAACTGTCGTACGGAAACTCTGGTTTGTTTCGTAACAGTATACTAGGAGGAGCCCTAGAACTCTTGTTTACTGTTGTTTGCCATGGCTACATATTTGTGTGGATATACAAAATACGTAGGAACCACAGAAATTTTTTTAAAAGAAAAGTAGAAAATGAAAGCTATGTAGCAACTATTTCTGGTATGACGGGAATATCTACATGTCTCTGACTGCTTGTAATATCTAAGAACGATTTTAAATTTTATATATTTTTTTCGTAATCTGTCAGTATTTGATTTTGACAGTTCGTTTTACTCCGCGGTAATGTTGAACATTTGATCAAAATTTGAAGGAATCTGTCTGTTGTTTGTAGTTGGCGCAATTAATCAACAGTGAACTATCATATCTTCTCCACTGAAGCCTTTGCTGAAGGAACATAAGAACTTGCATTCCGGTCAATGTACGGATATAATAAGTCACATTTACATGTTCATTGTTGAGACATGTTTTTAAAGAAATAGAAAATTCTGGACAGAATATTTTATCTAAAGGCTCTCTTAATACTTCTGCACATTTCAATGATAGTTTAGTAACTAAAATTGGTAGAGGAATTTTTTTGTTTATATTTTAGCCTGTATATGAAACACTTATGGGTTGTAGGCAAAATTATTAAAAATAACTTCCCCTTTACGCTGTAAAAGGTGGAATGGAAGGATGAAAGAAGGAGAGGGCAAATAGTTCAGTGTTATCGTCATTGGCTGACACCTTCTAAAGACGTGAATGAACTTGCCTTACACTTGAAACTGAAAGGTGTGTTATGTAAGTTAACGTTAATGCAAGATACGACACTACGATAACGAAAACACAAGGATAGATACCATAGAATTTATTGACTACTGTTGGAGTCTGTTGGAAAATTTTTCCTACATACATTTTAACTAAAATATCACAGTTGTGCAACAGATCGATCGAAACTAACACTTCACATGAAACCTTCACAGTTGTTACAGATTTACGAATCTTTGGTTTCCACTCCTCACTGGCGTCGGGAATTGAAGCCTGTCCACTTCGGTGGCTCAACTAACGTCCGGCGATAAAGTGGATGGTTGCTTTTTTATGCGTCTAGATAAATCGCGCTGACTGGGCATTTGTCGAACACCAAGTTAGCAATGTTCTTGAAGGCGGCTGCAAACGCTGCTGCTATGTAAGACTTCAGCTCATCCAGCACTACAGACCAGTTCTCGTTCAGGAACTTGTTCATATTATCACCTGAAACACAACGGAAATTTTCATTAAATACTTCTGTAGAAACCAATTAAGTTTCAAATGAGACAGCAGAAAATAATCTACGTAACATGATCTCCGTAGATACGGACTGATTAATTAAACTGTTGTGGATTTATTGCAAACACTCTTCATGTCGTAGTTGGAACAATGTCAGTACTTTCTTTTTAGTTATTTAAAGAAGACATATTAAAACTGGGTAGTCGTATAAGACTTTCGTATCAGGTTCTTTCAAATACCAGATCCTAACATTATTCATCGACCTTGGATCGTTTTTACGATCACAATCATTAAGGCAAGAAGGCAAAGACAGTAATCCAGAAACTAACATGAGAGTGTATTGTATAGAACGAAAAAAACATGTGACATACGAACTGAAGAGAAAGCAGAGTAAACTAGTGACATATTTTTAAATATTTCTCAAATAGATTAAATTATTTTGCAGTATAATTTTACAGAAGCTTCTATTTTGAGAAAAACACCCCCAACCCTCCAGTATTCCTGAATAGATAGAAAAAATGGTAAATATACGTCTTTCCAGCGATAAAATGAAAATATTGGAAAAAACTGTTCGGTCATATGAGAAACCGCTGACAATATTCTACCCTCGGGAGGTTGCGGGTTGGAATCCCCGTACGGCCATCATGAGTTTTCCATGGTTTCCCCCAATCACTCCAAACGAATTCCGAGAGGGTACCTTCGAAATACCATGGTCAAATTCCTTCCACCAAGTCCTTTCCCACCTCTGGTAACTCTGAAGTAAAGCAAGGGGGAAAAAAAAGAATATTCTACGATAGCACAAGTAACCTGCCGTATAGAGTACAGTATCTGCATTAAAAAAAGGGGAAATATTTGGTTCCAATCCCCTGTAGGAGGCCAACTGACAATATATCTGTTTCGTGACTGAAAGGCGAGGAAATATTTGTTCCCAAATTTTTTAAGCCAATATAGATTTTAGTACTTCCGTCTCGTACATCATTAGGAACTAACCATTATAGGAACGTTTTGTTTAATATGACCTATCATCTGCTTTTATTTGTCGTCCTTAACAACTCACCCAGTTCCTTGTTGCCGCTGAATAAATTCTCGAGGTCGATGTGCAATCTGCTGACCTCGAAGGTAAAGTCAATCTGTTTGTTGTGGATGTACTCTTCGCCATCCTTCGTCACCTTCTCGAAAATCAGCTTACCGCTGGCCTTGGGATCCACTGCAAATAAACGATAAAACAATCCTATTAGTCATATCCAAAGAAACTTTTAGCGCTGTAACTACTTCACAAAAATAGTAATGGCAGTTTTGAATAATCTCCTTTTTATAATTAAACTTCTTTTACATCATTGGATGAATAGTTGTAGCGTATTTTCATTTCTTTTTAGCGGCTTTGGCAAT
Source organism: Vandiemenella viatica (assembly GCA_031002005.1). NCBI lineage: Eukaryota > Metazoa > Arthropoda > Insecta > Orthoptera > Morabidae > Vandiemenella > Vandiemenella viatica. The sequence continues at coordinate 100,469,419 of CM061914.1, forward strand.
GCTATATTTCGGTTATTGTCTATAAGTAACGGATAATGTGTCTTAATACCCAATAAATGGCGTTACAATAGCTTGATGACAGCCATCTACTGAGTAAAGTTACCAGTCTTGGTAACGACATGCGAGAAGTTTATGTGAAAATATTAATTACCTAAAAACAGAAATTAAATTCAGTGCGAAAAAAATAAAAGCGGACGAAAAAACTGTAATGCATAAAAGTGTCGTTGATCATTACCTACTCGTCTTTTCCTTCCGCAACAGTTAATTGATTAATTGGAAGTATTTTAACAAAGATTCATACAAATATAGTAGTTATTTCTGATGTAAATACAAAAAAGATTCAACTTTTCGCAACAAATGGGAGTTTTATGAGTTAACAAAATTATTTCCTCCCTGAAAAATTAAATTATTCTTATAAATGCAATAAAAAAAAATTTTTGTGAAAGGAAAGAAATCGTAAAATGTTGTAAACTCGTTAATATAGTGCTTGTACAGGGCTTGTCAAAATGATTGCAGGGATTTAAGAAAATTACTACAGATTTATTATTTGACATATACTTAAAAGATTACACAGATATATAGACAAACTGTGAAAGTTTTTGAGTGTCTACAGATGCTCTATATGTGCACCTTCAGTGACTCTACACACATGATGTTTATAATCGAGTTCTTCCCATACCCGAAGCAGTATGTCTCTGTCAATGAGAGCTAATGCATTGGTGATGCGAACCTGCAGGTCTGGCAGATCAACTGGTACTGGTGGCACGAACACTGTGTCTTTTACGAAACCCCAAACAAAGAAGTCGCAGGGGATTAGGTCAGGGGAACGAGGAGGCCATGGCATCAGCTGCATCACGCTGCATCGGATATGGGAAGAACTCGATTATAGACTTGATGTGTGCACAATCACTAAAGGTGCACATATTGAGCATATGTAGACACTCAAATGAACTTTCATAGTTTGTTTATATATCTGTGTAATCTTGTAAGTACATGTCAAATAATAAATGTGTAGTAATTTTCTGAAATCAATGCAATCATTTTGACTAGACCTGTATATATAACCACTTGCACTGTTTTGAATTTACTAGTTTATATTATTAATAAATTAAACACCTTGCAGCTATTAGTATCTAACTCTTTGTGTTAGCAACGAATCAGTCAAGGTGCATTTAGTATATATGATTCTTCTTACCCGTCGCCTTACAAGTCTCTAAACAGGGAAGGTGGGGGAGGGAGCGGGAGAATGTGAATCGTCGTGTGTGGAGAATGTGACCTGGACCAGAAGCGAATTTGGTGTTGTGGCTTTTTTGGGTTAGCCACAGCGCGTTCCGGCTGTTTGTTGTAAGTGCCATAACGTGAATAACGCGTTGTGGCCTTTAAAGAAACCAGAACACGTTGTATCCGTTTTTTTTCGCTCAATGAGCGTTTTCGGTCTTTGAGCCTAACATATACAGGGCCTCCAGGGTAGTCGCAGATAGCTTACATCATGTCCTAATCTATGACAACATTTTATTTTAGTAAAAATTTCACCATTTTCGAGATATTGATTTTTTAATTTTTTTTTCTAAACACATGACTTTGTTCAGTTTAGGGCTCGCATAAGAGCAAATGGCGACCATTTTGATCAATTTTTATAATTAACGAAATAAAAAATATTACTTGCATTTATTGTGTCTATTATTTGTATGCACATCATAGCAAAAACATTTTAAAAAAATCATTATCATCATTTGTTACTACATGTTTAAAATTCACAATGGTCTCTTTAGCAGATTGAACTACGATAAAACAATCATTTTAAAAGAAGTATAAAATATTGGTACCATTAAAGCTTTTATAAGGTTTTTAAAAGTTTTAAGACCATTGTTTTACAATGAAGTCTTCACGGATTAACTGCCGGATTGTGTTGTGAAGACTTCATTGCATTCGTATGCCGGGAAAGTCTTCGTTCTTACAACATTGTTTTAGATGACTCAAATATCTTTGAGTAAATTAAAAAAAAAAAAAAAAAACTGGGTTCCAAAAGTCTTAATTTGTAGAAATGACATGGAATAAACTGAACAAATCACATGTTTTGAAAAAATATTTAAGTAATCAATATCTCGAAAATGGCGAGACTTTTACTAAAATAAAATTTCGTCATATAGTAAGAAATGTTGTGACGTGTCTGGGGTTGCAGGATAATCCTCCAGGAAAACCTTGGATTTCAAGATGGAATCCTCAACGACGGTACATTACTTCTATTATTCGTATGAGATTCCACCACGGCGCCTTCCGTAGTCATCTTTTTCGCATCAAGGCGGTAAACACACCTTACTGCACATGCAACGGACAGGCACTACAGGACCTTAATCACTTATTTTTCAATTGTTCTAATTTTCAGCAACAACAATCAACATTCATCAAGTCTCTTGTGCGAGCACAGCAGCCACTTCCAACTAGCATTACAGTACTACTCGCTACAAATAACAACCGAATCTACAGGGTGTTACAAAAAGGTACGGCCAAACTTTCAGGAAACATTCCTCACACACAAACAAAGAAAATATGTTATTTGGACATGTGTCCGGAAACGCTTACTTTCCATGTTAGAGCTCATTTTATTACTTCTCTTCAAATCACATTAAACATGGAATGGAAACACACAGCAACAGAACTTACCAGCGTGACTTCAAACACTTTGTTACAGGAAATGTTCAAAATGTCCTCCGTTAGCGAGGATACATGCATCCACCCTCCGTCGCATGGAATCCATGATGCGCTGATGCAGCCCTGGAGAATGGCGTATTGTACCACAGCCGTGCACAATACGAGCACGAAGAGTCTCTACATTTGGTATCGGGGTTGCGTAGAAAAGGGCTTTCAAATGCCCCCATAAATGGAAGTCAAGAGGGTTGAAGTCAGGAGAGCGTGCCATGGAATTGGTCCGCCTCTTCCAATCCATCGGCCACTGAATCTGTTGTTGAGAAGCATACGAACACGTCGACTGAAATGTGCAGGAGCTCCATCGTGCATGAACCACATGTTGTGTCGTACTTGTAAAGCCACATCTTCTAGTAGCACAGGTAGAGTATCCCGTATGAAATCATGATAACGATACTAACGAAACTAAAATGAGCTCTAACATGGAAAGTAAGCGTTTCCGGACACATGTCCACATAACATATTTTCTTTGTTTGTGTGTGAGGAATGTTTCCTGAAAGTTTGGCCGTACCTTTTTGTAACACCCTGTATATGTATGTTTTTACATACTATTAATATTATTACCTTGTAACTTCACCAGGCTGACTGTATGGTCTATTCAAGACCTAAGGTCAAATAAATAAATATAAAAATTAAAAAAAAATAAAGGAGACCCTCTATAATCGCAGCTGCGCCTATTAGACATGCAACCAGTATTGCTCTGGTGTGCAGTAAGTTTATAACGGAGTGTTTCGATTGATGGTCGTCGCATAGAAGGAAGATTATAAGTTTTTTTCGCCATGCCGTACCTGTCAGTATTATGAATGTACTCACCCAGGGTAAGGTTGCTGTTTCCTTGTCCTTTGATTGGCAGCACTAGCACTTTCCCGTCGACGCTGTAGGGTCCGACCACTGCCACAGGGTTGGTCGTGTGTAAATCTGCATTCAGCTCGTAAGTTTTCGTGTCCAAGCTGCATTACAAGAGCATAATATTTGGAATGCACGAGGTAAATATTTTACAAGCAAATAAGTGGTTTTAATTCAAATTTACACATTAAGGATACATGCTGATGTGATAGTATATTTTTTTCCTTGAGCTAAATATTAAGATAAGAACGTTAGTTAATAGTGGGTCAAATAATACGTTTCTAAATACTAAAACTTTATAAACTTTAGAAAGTGTGGAGGTAAAAATATGTTGAAGAAATACCAATGAATAGACGTTATACGGCTATTCAGGCTCTCAGATCCCGCTTTGGTTTCCGGCAGGTATAATTTTAAACCTTACAACTATAGTAGTAGGCAAAAGAGTGGAATTGAGGCTACATCATAAAGGCGTATATTAGTCTAGAAGATGATGTGGGAAGGAAAAGTAGCCCCGATTGCTTGGTATACGAAAAGTACTCTTTGCAAAGAAGTCATAAAAATGGATGCAACTTTAATTTACTCTTAATTAGTCTTTCGATATATCCTGTTTGTTGTCAATTGCTATTTCGGATCCTGCACGCTAATGTAGTACACAGAAAAGTAAGATAACAGTTATTTCTCTTTTTCTGGTATAGTTTTTTATTTTATGTAAAATAGTAAAATGAATGATTTGACGAATAATAAGGAAATCTGTTATTGTTTTAGGTACAGTACGTGTATTCAAACAAAAAATTTCTACAAATCACTCCAGCAACTTATTCCGTCACGATGCCTTAAGAACACTGATTATGCTTGCTGCGGATTTTTTTTTTTTTCAATTTCAATCCTCCCAGCTCACGGGAGGCGGGCTGCTGGAGAGTCACCGAGACTCTTTTCATCCAATCTACTCTACGGGGAGGGAGGGGGGATGGAAGGTCGGCCGTGGCCTTGTAGGGAACCATCCCAGCATTCGCCTAGAGTGTCTGAGGGAATCCACGGAAAACCTCAGACAGGATGGCCGAACCGAGTTTAACCCCAGTCCTCCCGAATGACAAGTGGCAGTGCGAAATCGCACTGCCCAAGCCTCTGTGAATTGCACCGCGGTAAAAGTAACTATTATATCTTATCTGTAAAAATTTTCAACTGGAGATACAATTACTGTCTCTTAATACGGTCCTAGGAACCTGAAGATCAACAAACAATATATACAATACTTGTATACGTAATATACATCTGGTATGTCGATGTAAAATAGAATAATACACAATTATTCTAGCTATCGATGGACAGGTTGATAAAACTTGCGTTTTCTTTTACCGATCATAGAATAGAAGTGAAATAGCAATCAGTTGGCTGGTAGGAGCTAGAGATAAACAGAGATAGTTCTGCAATTAACATCAGTCCATCCATACACCCTGTAACTCACACTGCGCATTTAGCCGTAAAAACATTAGTCAGAAGAGTCGTAGCCATAAAAGGTAATAACTTTCTAACTTTTATTTTCAGTGTTTGGAAACCTGAAGAGTTGATTGATGCCTTAACGATCTGTTGTTAGAAACTTCGGCGACTTGGTGTTTCGTTTTGTAAGCTGGCAGAGAGATTCATTGTTCAAATTCCACGTCAGGCAAGGAATTTTATTCTGTATTTAATCTTATCTTCACTTCTGGAGAATCTTTCTTTCCTACGTACACTACGATACGATGCTCTATATCTCTCATTAGCTGATACCCGCGACTTCGTACGCGTGGATTAAGAATGTTTTTGCCAGAATTGAATATAGAAAGTTGTTGGTAGCGAAGGATTGGTTTCAAACAACACCGAGTCGGCATAATATGACAGGAAAGCTATCATTATATCATTCTACCGTCGAACCTGTCTCTTGAAGAGAATCAATTTGCAACATATTTCTGTCACCATTCGATAAGGTCTCAAAATTTCGTGACTACAACTGTTAATCATACTGGAAAAAATATCCTGTGCCCTTCATACAGATTTTCTTGTCCAATTCCATTAATATCGATACAGCCATTTAGTCGTCAAAACGTAACAAAAAGACAGAGACTTACTTCCGTATTTATAGTATTATTACTGCGGTTCACCCACAAACACACTGACTGCGAACAACCCCTGAGGGATCATTATAATGTAAAAAAGTGTACACCTACGACATTGCAAGACTACCTACGATTTGTCTCGCATTGCACCCCGAACTTTGTAATATCTACAGTTTAACATTCAATCCGAATAACTGACGGTCCAGGCGTGACTTTTACGATCAAAAAGAATTTTTAAGATCTTAGCCTCCACGGAGATCTGAACCGGAAACCACGACCAAAACATTAGTAAACAAGCGCTTTAGCCACTGAGCTGCACGACCGCTACACGGAAAAACAGTAGAGAGACCTCCATATCCTACGCGTCTGTCTATCGGCGTTCTGTAATATTTCGAAATTATAAGACATTATATATTATTTATACAGATAATTTTTCAACCAAATGTAGACAGTATTTTTCTCCTTGTTTCAAAGGATAAGTTTCATCGAGATCAGATGAAAACTGTGGATTTGTGTGAAGAACAAACAAACAAACATACATACATACATCTTTATATATACAGATTCCGCGTTATACCGTGGATCCAACACTTCCCAATACGATTACTGTGTTAGGTCAATTCACGACAAAGCTGCATGGCGCGTAGAATTGAAATTGATTTAAATTAATAAATCCACAAAAAAAAAAAAAAAAAAAATATATATATATTACTTGCTACAACGGGTTCAAATTCTGCCAATGGATTTCAAAGTCCGGGTAAAGTCTTAGTCCAGAAAGATGGATTATTTGTGCTAACTGCAACGGAAGTATTAATGCACACAATTCTTAGATTTTGTAATTGAGCGTCGTACCTATTCTAAATACAGTTTAACGAAGAAATCTGATACTTTCAGTGTATGCAAAAGCACATACGAAGGTATTATGGGCCTGCTGAACATGTTACGTCGTTACAAGATACAGTAGTACTGGCAGGAAAAATACAACACCTTCATCTTTACATATTTTAGTTAGAGGCTGGTGTTCCTTGCTTACTTAATTCGTTCCTTTTTATAACAAACTTCCTATTCACTGAATGATTTCTCTTTCATATCCCGAATGTTACCGTGATTTTAATTCGTCTTTAGTCTTCCTCTGTTTATAATCCTTGTAACCTGCAACTTGCTTGCCATTTCTGCAATGCAACTAATATCTTTCATCATAATATGGAAAAGGAATGCCAACTTCTTTCTGACTTAGTGTCATAATTGGTTTTAGTATCGTCTCTGGCTTTCTGTTTATTTTACTGATTCTGTAACTTCATAATATGGGAAAGAAAGGATTGTCAATATTTACTGAAAAAGCAGAAGACTGAAGTTCTTTCTATGACTTTCTCTTTATTTGACCAAATTTTAAGGCCCTAATTTGGCAAAGGTGAGATTATCACAGCCAAATGAAATGGCAGCTTTATATTTTTGTATATTTGGTTGATCCATCAAATTCAGCTGACTTAAATGTATGCACAATGTATTCGACTAAGAAAAATATTTCGATGGTAAGCTCTTTCACTTTTAACAGGTACTGACCTCTTCTTTACTCAATGTTACAACGTTTGAACGGTTAACACTGTTTTATTGGATTTGGTAATATGATGTCAGTGAATAAAAAAAAAAAATTCACAACAACTTACGTTATGCCCCATAGTATTGGTTTTAATCGTGGTCTAGGCCACATAGATCACGATATATGTGGAATACTTTTATTCAAACCTAGTAATGTTTTCATTAACATGGCTCTGATAAAAACCACTTAAGTTATTTTTAAAAAAAAATCACCTACACCCTTTGCTGTAACGCCAAATGCCAGTTGTCATTATTATCCTGCCTAAAATTCAATCTAATCAAAACTTCCATTAGTATTGATTCTCGAAAAGTAAAGCATTTGTCTTTCATATCTGTGTGCAAAGAATTTAACGAAAACAGTTACATCGAAGAATATAAATAAATAAAAAGGAACTAATAATTAAAATGTTGATTTAAATCGAATACATATTTTATTTCAGTGTTTTGACAATTCATTTCTTCGTGGATACTTAACCAAATAGAACTGTTACTAAATAACGCTCATAACCTCGACTCTGTGGTAACTTCTGTGGCTGTTGTTAATTCAGCAAGGCATGCTGGGTGCGTTATAGTCATGCCTACACGATGACCAAGTGTAGCCTTTTATTAGTATAGGTAATTAAATATTGCTTCCCAAATATTATTTCATACGGATATAAATTGATCCCACTGACACCAAAATTAAATTGACAGTATAATATTCAAGTAGTATAATTTTGGGAGTTCTTTTTAAATTGTTAGTTCATACACGTTCATTACCGGGTACTATTTATTTTTCGACGAAAGTGTATATTTTACATAAAATTCAACGTTAAAGTTTAAAGTGTTTAAGAGCCCGCCAAAACACTCCTTTGCAAGACAATGACACCTGTGACGTCACTTGGCAGTAAGCGCTCTCTCTTGATAGGTGCGGCTTTATTTGTTTCTCTCGTGTTGTGTATAAATTGTTGGAAATGTGGTTTGTAAATAGTGTTTAGTACACCAATGTACAAACACAACAGTAAAAACTCCACGAAAAACTGCAAGTGTTCCCCCAATAACTGAAATATGAAAGAAAGTCGCTGCAACTTGCCCGTAGGTACCTAATACTAATTCACTTATCAATTTCTGTTAAGATCAGATCATTTACATTGTTGTGAGTTAAATACAGTACTAAAACAAAGCAGTGACATGTACACGAATTAAAAAAAAAAAAAAATAAATAAAAAAAAAAAACGATTGAGAACTTTATTGTAGAAATCGGCATATTCGATAACGAAAAAGTGTGATGTATAGAATATCCTAATACCAAGGGCCAGGTGGTTTAAGTCGAATATCTGTCAGGTTAGGTCCTTAAGTTCCATCTTCGCTTCGGAATGTGTTTTCTTTCGGTACTATTTACTGCTGGTAGAAATGCATATTAATTTTTTTTCTAAAATTTTCCAGAACATTAAATTTCCCTTCCCCCCTCCCCTAAGACGTCACAAATTTTTGGATGTTAAGAGTATTACGCACATTCGAAACATAGCTGAAGCGTTGCTTGCACACTGAAATGATTTTCTGGAAGCTGAAAATTGATGCCAGTAAAGCGTTCCGGAACTGTCACAAGATTAGCCTGAGATTCCTACAAATGATGGTGCTGTTCAAATAAATTCCATAATTTTCATGGTGCGACTATGGTTCTTTTTTTTTTGAATGATAAACTATGCTCACCGACAGTGGTGGGCGAGCAGTAATACTATGTCCTTGCATTCAGGAGGACGAGGTTTCGAAAGCCCATCCGGGCATCCAGATTTGAGTTTCCCATGGTTTCTCCAAATCTCTCCTGGTGATAGCCATGATGTTTCCTTCAAGAGGTCGCGGCAGAATTCCTTCCAGTTCCTAGTCCCCAGTCTTATCCCTCCTCTAATGACCTCGACGTAGAAATGTAAATGAAATAAGCTTTTCCATTTCAAAAATAAAACTTGTTTGCGGTTATGGTTGGATATCTATTGATAAAGATTTTTTTGTATCTTGTATGTCAGCAATTTATGTTTCAATCATTTGCGACCGAGAGTGGTGGTGTAACGGTTAGCGTTCTCGCCTCGCATTCGGGAGGACGGTGGTTCGAATCCCCGTCCGGGCATCCAGATTTGGGTTTTCCATGGTTTCCCAAATCACTCCAGGCAAATGCCGGGATGCTTCCTTCAAAAGGCCATGGCCGAATTCCTTCACATTCCTTGCCCCCATCCTTGCCCCCATCCTTGCCCCCCATCCTTTCCCGTCTCTAAAGACCTCGCTGTTGAGAAACGTAAAGTAGTTAAAAAAATTATTTGCGTGATACTTATCATTGAAAAATTAATGACTCCTTCGTATGAAACAAGTTAATATTTTGGTGAATATTTCCAAAAATTATTCTTTAATGCAACAGACAGCAAACAGATATTTTTTCCTGTACGAATCCAGCCAGAAACTTTCTAATGTCAACCGCACTCTTTACCAATCCATGTAACCGGACACATTTGGTTTAGTGGCTTTTCTACACTTAAATAATAAGCACGTAAAATGTCACGTTTTTGTAAGAATAAAGTGAAACAAATTCTTTTGCGTTGCCGAAAAAGATTTATAATTTATTTATAATTTTTATAATCTCTGCACTAAGAAAAATGGACCACAACATCCAGTTATTTATTGCTGTGCCTACATTATACCTGAATTATAACGCATTTTTCACGTCACTTTACACGAAAACAATTAATTTCATTTATACTTTTGATCATTCTTATGAATGATTTCTGTTAATCACTCTATGATTCTTAAACTGAAGTTGTTATATTTTTAATCTCCGCAAAATAAAACTCAGGAAGTTTTATTAAAGTATTTTTGGTATTTTCCGCTGCAGACTTCTACAAAATTGTTTTCAATTTTGTACTCATAACGAAATCTCATTAATAACAAGAAATAGCCAGCTAAAAACTATAAAAATAACAGAAAATTTGGAGAATAAGGTACACAAAACTCGCCGACGCTACGGTTGCTGACATGTGATGTGACTAAAGTGACTCCAAATGGTAGTGTGTTCACTGTCACCGAAGGCAAGAAATCCAGGAATTTAATACTGTCAAAAATAATTGATATTTTATTTGAAAATTATAAAAAATAATTTCCTTAAGCAGCAATCTGTGCGCATATCAACAATTTAGTATATTTTCGATACAGTCAAATAGCTTATTGAAGCCAAACGAACTCTTAAGCTACTAACTTCCAAGGCAGCAGGGTACTGCAATCGTAGTATTCACTTTACGTTGTTGACCGATTCATTGGGGCGCTCTGGCCTCGCATTCTGGAGGACACCTGTTCGAATTCCCGTCCAGGCATCAAGATTCGGGTTTTCCATGGTTTTCCCAAATCGCTCCAGGCGAATGCAGGGATGCTTCCTTTAAAAATGTCATGGCCGAATTCCTTCCCGTTCCTTGTCCCTAGTCACACCCTAATTACCTTGACGTCGACGATGCGTAAAGCTATAAGTAAAAAATAATAATAAAAAAATAAATGCCGTGTGAGATTGAATTTGCCAAATGTGCATGTGTCGAGCGGGAATAGGTTGAGCTGAGGATGTTTTGAATAAAATCACCGTATGGACCATGTGAGAGGGTGATCGTATATTCTGGACCTGAGACTATCATCGGGTGGTGGAGCTGATGGAGTCCAGCGTTTGCAGGAAAAAAAAAAACAAACTTATGTCTGAGGCAATTGTAAGGGTAGCATTGCAAACACAGAATCAATGACCTCCACTTGTATTCGAGGTGAAGTTGATAATTTCTTTACAGGTTTCACATTCTGTATCAAGCGAGAGATTACATAATATCCTGAACTGAAAATGGTTCTTGGTCAAGTTTATTGCGCGAAACAAATATTTTCGCTGTATTGTGTATCCTGACTTTGGGCACCAGCACAGATCATTAGAGCCTAGAGTAAATTCATTTTGACGAAGTGTACTGCTTAGTCAAGCAGTTTGCGTAGTACTATACATATGATGTGTCACCACCTGAATTAATCGATGCAACAAGTAGTCCACTTACTGAATACGGTCTATGACGACACCGCTGAGTCCTACGATATGGAAGTTGTTGAACTTAAGGTTGACGCTGACTGGACCGTCGCCCTGTGGGATCTCCAGTTCAGTGACCTCCAGTGGGTCCAGAGGCAATATTCCCAGCGACCTGATACCTGCACCATACAGACGAAACACGTCAAACACTATGTCTTGTAACAAAACACAAATAGTATTTCACTAAGTCTAAAAGAAAATATTTCATTCATGGATTAATAGATGACATTATCAGTATAAAATAGTAGCCAGTTGGTCACTGAGTTTTTAACATTTCTGGTTGACAAATTTTGTAACCGGTATTGTTACTCCAGATTCTGTTAACACCTCAGAAATATATTCCTGTTTGATTTGAAGAAAATCTAATAAATCTGGCAGTAAAGTTAAGTAAAGTATTCTTATTAGATGTTTATGAAGCTTCCTAAGATTGACTAGAGGAATGCGATAGCAGTAGAAGAAGAAGAAGAAAACCAAGAAGAGATTTACCCAATTAATTGTTTACTACTTTTCTTAGTGAGAATTAATGGCATGGGCAGCAAGTTTTGGCACAGATGTATTGAGAGTTATGACTGAAAACATCCTATTCCAAACAGCCTATTCCAAACACTTGTTTTTAAGTTGTAGACTGAAGGCTTAAATAAAACAGTAACTATAACATTTTTAATTATGGTTTTAAAGGGAAAAATCGTATTGTATTACTCATAGTGAACGAACAGTCATCTTCCATAAGCCAGTTATCCGCGATCATATGGTTACTCCGGTTATAAGTATATTGATTCTTCAAAACAAAAAAGTAATATTTTAGTTGTCAGAAGGCCACAGTATTTTTATAGCATTTAGGCATAGTTTGCAATGGTTTTCGATGTTTGAAGTTCAACACACACTTTGAATGGCTGTGGCCAAAATCTAGCAATCCATGTGTAATTTAGCTCCACATTTTATATTTCACATGGGTTGAATCACTGAATGGTCAGGAAACATTTATGTTTAAAAAGATTTAATTAAATATCTTTTCTCGACGAGTTGTAGCGTAACTTACAAAAAACGCAGATTTTAACCAAAAAATAAATGGTTATTTGTAGTGTTTAGGATTCGAAGCATATCGATAGGACGTTAATGTTCATATGCAAAAGTAAATTATATTAAGAGAAATAATCCTCAAATGTCTATAAAGGCAGTGTAAACTTTAATTGTAAGAAAAATTACAAGTTCAGTGTAGATTAAATTTGTTCGGTTCTTTGATTTTATTGCATATTTTAAAAGTTTAGTTCATGTGTGTTTGTCTGCCACAAAGCAACATTAGAAGACAATAGAGGTATTCCTTGAATTTCAACACAGTACTCATCAAACTAGAGGTATTTAATGTGTTATGTGAGATATGAATGAAAGATTTGTTCGAATGAACAAAATCAATCCCACGAATACCGATTCGTACGTAAACACAGCGATTTTATGACAAAACTAAATTAGTAGTTGTATTCTGCAGTATTTTTATTTTTATCTGTATCCGTATCTCTTCCTCTATGATAAGTACAAAAACATACACTTAAATCAAGGTGAAAAACATTCTGGAAATTTTATGATAGGAGAAACGAAGGATTTACATGATATTTCTACATTACATGTATACACAACTGACATATTAAAAATATGAATGTAACTGTATGGCTGAAGAATTAAATCCTATTCACAAATTATTATAAGAAAGTAGCTATGTTGAAACTGTTATAGTAACATCATGTTAAGTAACATTATAAAATGAGATTTATTTAGTTTAATTGGAAACTGATCTACTAAGCTAAAGAACATCAAGTGTCGCTATGAAAATAAGCATTAACAAGTCGAGAAAAGTTTGGTCGAACGTTATCTGGATAAACGTTTATTTATGAATCGGAAAATGTATAAATTGTGCTGAGATTGTGTTTCATGTTGTAATAACCGAACGTTATACCCTGTAGAAACAGTTTCACAATCCTAATGAAAATAGTTCGGATAATTGCACTTAAAAAAACCATGATCTGAGAGCGAGGAGCTACAATGAACAAACTTAGCAATGCTGTCCTCGAAAGACGGGGAAACAAATTAATGACTTTACCAGACCCATGTTCTGACAGAATAAAAACCTAGAATCGACGAAACCCCCCGTTGTAACAAGTTGCCACCCATTACTAGTATTTGACATGGAGGGCATTAATAGAGGGGATGAGGGCCAATCCCGAAGCATTTTTTGTGTAATATTCTGCTGGTGTTAAAAATGGTTCCAGCCTATGAGATGGAAAAACGACTTTGACAGATGATGGGATAGGCCTATGTCTTTGCGGAGGAGATTCATGGTATCCTGGAAAAAGCAACACGGAAGAAAAAAATGATTTTGTTTTGAATTGTGTTTCTGGCTGGTACACAAAGCAAACTCGCCGTGGTTATATGGCTACCAATACACAGCTGTGCCCAGTCAACACGCCTCGGCGGGGTGCAGACTCCCTAGGCGCAGAGAGAACGCCGCCGCCACTTGGCCGAGTCTATAGTGCGGTTGTATAGGTTCCACATTACAACAGTAATCCCCCACTGTATATGATAGACGTTGGCAACAAACTTCTCCAACCCGCCGGCCTCGGTAGCGCAGGGGCTAGAGTACTAGCTCCGCGTGCTGAAGACCGCCGGTTCGAATCCGGCCGCGTGCATGGATGTTAAGTGTTGTGTGTCTGTGTGAATGTCCTGTCCACCCTGTAGCGTCCATACATTGGAAAAATACAATATATATACTGGATGACGACTTATACACTGAAAGCAATAATAATTACTTTGAGCTGGCTGTATGGCCTCCGTTGCCAAATGCCAAAAAAAAACAAAAACAAAAAAAAACACAACTTCTCCAACCCCATCTGCGCGACCGAGAGAATTCTCTCTTGCTTCCAACTAAGTTACCTGCTGTGCAAAATAATCATTTTTTTGTTTGTTCAATGTCTTAATTATTGTAATTTTGTTTACAGAAAACGTTTCATTTTTACTTGTTAATAAATTCAGTGGTTGTAAAATATTTTAAGCCTAAATACATTCAACCAACCTGCATAATCTCGCAGCTTTATACATTGGAATCGTAGCAAAATGATCTTTTTAGCAGTATGGTGCCCACTAATAAATGATCAATAAGTAACATCAGACCAGAGAGGCCATTACAATATGTATTGTGGAACAGAAAGAAAGGAACGTATTAATGTCGATAGATAGAATAGACGTAGAAACAAAAGTAACAATTTTATTATTTACCCCAAAACACTATTCGATCTAAAGAAAGTGTTTTATTATCAATAATTAAGGACAAGCAAGACCTAGAATCATTACAACAGGTACCGACTGTATACTCATACCTTTGGCCAATGTTGGCACAGCCTTTTGGATTGCATTTTTCAGGCAGTCATCCAAGTCAGGTTGTTTCAGGGAACACTTCTTGAATTCAGGCGCTGAAACAGTACCAAAAAAAAAAATCAATAAGTATACAGATTTTTTCAGCCCGTATGGAATAAGATGGTCCTACAACAGTATTTATTATCGATATAGTTTCTTTGATGCAAATAATGGCTGGTAGATTTGTTTCTGGAAATTACTTCAGAGAACAATCAGTAACTGATATGATAAAGGAGCTGGAATGGGATTCATTGGAAGGCAGGAGAGGTGTGTGTGCTGGGAGTCTACAAGGCGTGTATTGGTCATAAAGCGTGGAGAGATGTTGTTTGGAAGAATAAAGAGTGGTGCATGGAAGGGAAAAGATGACCATTACCACAAGCTAGCATTCCATTTCTGGCATAAGAATGACGAAAAATCTTATTTCGTAGCTGAAGTAGTGAGGTATTGGAATAAATTACCAAGTGAAGTGATCAATAATTTAAAAAAAAAACGCTGAAGTAATTTAAAATTCGTAGAGGGAAAAGGCAGACGGATAAAAGAAAAGAGAAAAATGTGTTTGTACGCACCATCGCAATTAAATTAAATTTGGATCAGAAGAGATAATTGTAAGGACAAAAAACAGATTTATTAAACAAACTTCCACATATGTCAGTAAGTTATATGTGTATATAAGGTTTATATGATTAAGTTACACAGGCTGAAAATTAAGCTGGAACCATGAAACTTGAGAACACTTCAAAATGTTTAACCGTATAACAATTTTTCTTTAAAAAAAAATATTTAACGTACACCATTCACATAATTATTAAATAATGTAAAAAGATCTACTCAAATGCTCGATAGTTTGCGTGTAGTAACTTCAATTACTTAGAGTTAGATGATATTACGTGAATTTGTAAAAATAGTAAATAAAACTAAAATTGTAAAAAATGTATAAAATTACCCTGGAACATATAATTTTGCTTAAACACCTAAGCAGAAAGGTTTATTCCTGAATAAACCATTCTTTCCGAGACTGGAAATTATTATTTGTCCTTATATTCATAACTTATATTTTTATAAGATAAGTAATGTTTTGACATAAGTAGAAGTAGTTTTTCTTTAGATGATAATTGATGGAAGTCTCTGAGGTTAATATAAAAGGCAAATCAGGATGTAAAATTAGCAGTAGGTTTTGCGAATTTTCGTAGCGTCCTTCCTAATTTATGACTGCATTACTAATAAATTTGTACTAAGTTAAGGAAATATCATGTAAGATTATTGGCCTGTAGACATCGAAGGACATTTCGAAGGCTTAAGCAGCAGAAATTGTATTGTGCCGCCCAACTCACTTCCGTCTCAGCAGCCTTTCCTAACTCGGTAATACTATCGGTTAAAGGGGCTTTATGGTTTTACAGAACCTTTCGTGCATACTTCACACCCACCAAAAGGTATTTGGCAGTGGTGGAGATCTGATTAATGGCTGGATTCGAACCGGGGAACTTTGGATCCCCAATTAGACACTTTGTCAATAAACTACCAGGCAGCCGATGAATGTTGTAAGAGTATCATGTGACTAATTTTTCTTTCGAGGATTTTCGAGCATATATAATGTGCAGCTAGCAGGGAAATAAGGTAACTCAGAAACGGGTTTTAGAATCTGACGTAATTTATCTCCGAACGGGTTTGGGTAAAGCTATTGCATGCCTCAAGGTCTCGACCATTCCCCCATTCAGGTTCAGTTCAAGGTTAGTTAATTCGCTGCGATCTCTTTCTTTCCCTCTTCGCTGTCTTCCAGAATCCAGTTGATAGTGAGTCAAAGAATTGTCTTGATTTTTTAAGCTTATCTTTATTTGAATGAACTATTAAGAAACCTTGAATTTCTTTATTAACAGCAGCTAAACTGGAGACTTCTGCAGTATTGTCGGCAGTGTCTGTCCCCTCCATCAAGGCACACAGATGTGTGATTCTTGACGCCGTAAGAATTTTACACTATCCGCTACTTGGAGGGTTAGAAGAAGCAATGGTGGTAAATAAATGAGTCTGTAGTCTTTCAGTTGAATTCCAAACTAACCCTCAATGCTTGTTGAATGAAGATGTTCAACACATCGTAGGACTGGGATATTAAGCCTGGCTTCAACATGCTCTTTACTCTTTTTCAGATCCTCACGTGCACCATGATCAATTCACTGCAACAACTTTTTCCCGTGACTAATATCGACACATGTAAAATAATACTCCAACTCTGAAGAAAATAATTCGCCACGCTACTTACGTATATTACGATTGTGTAAGCTATCTGACCTCGCACGGGATACCTCATCGTATTTCAAAGGATCTAGAAAGTGAATAAATTGGGATGTTTGTTTGTATCTGAATAAAACTGCTTTAACTGTTGATCAGAGAAATGTGGAGAAGATAATTATCATTATTTTTTAAAACATTCAGTCAATTCATCGAACGCAAAATATGAATTTCGCGATAATGGCTAGTCTTCCAAGTGAAAATCACCGTAGAAGTAGTGGTAGTAGGAGGAAATCTACAAACATTAAGAATTCTGAAAACAGAAGCTTAATTAATTAATTTTATTCGAATGTAGTGATTGATTCATGAATGTATTTCATATATTAGAACATTAAACTTGAATATGAAGGTTACTGCGAAGGAAGTGACAGTAAAATTTGGAAAAGTATTACAAATAATTTCTTGCTGCTTTAATGACCTATCACAAGTTGTAACATACTGTGTATTCTGCAATTCTCGTTTCCCATGAAGTGTTTACCCAAGACAAACCAAGATTTGCCATGCATAATGACCAATCTAAACGCTTATGTAGAATACATCCAGATAAAACACTGAACATTCTTCTGCCACTCTGAATGTAGACTAATGTAATGACCCAGTGATGTAGGATTACAATGTCGAAATTTTTTGATGATAATGTTCTTTCAGCTGACAAAGGAATATGCGATCAAATTAATAGAATATTTTAGAGGTGATGTAGTGGAAAGTTTAACAGATAAGGCAACCAAACTTTGACTACATACTGAAACTAAGATTAATACTGTGACGTAAAAGAATTATAGCAGTTAGTTTGTGAAAAGTAGGTTAGCAGCCAAATAAGGACATCTGATCTGGGACAGAGTACTGTTAGAATAGAATATTAATTCAGAAATCAGAAAAGACTTTGTAGTTCTTAATCGAAGTGAAACATGGTTATTTGAAAGACGGAAGGATAGAAATAAAAGTATATGACGGTTGTCATACAAGAATGATAAAAATATGTAAATCGATAAAGTTCAAAACGAATACGTTCTGTGAATTTTAGTAAAAGGAATCCTATTATATAAAACTCTAACGTGGCGTCTGCGTGCGTCGTCTATAGCTGCTTCACCTATTGGCTAAAGAACGGCCAATCATCAACCACCATATTACATTCGTACCACCATCTTGCTTTTCGTTTATTTTCAGCTAGACGCAGAAATTTATATAAGGAGAAGAAGATTCAATATTTAATCTATTTTATCAGTTAGACGCAGAAATTCATTTAAGGAGAAGGGGATTCAATATTGACGCTATCTGTATCAGTTATCAAAACTAGGTTAAACCATAACCTAAGAATTTTTTTGGCAGACAGTAAGACACAATGAAGTTTATTAAAAACTAAGAGAAACGTAAGTAATCGCGCAATGTATCAGTAAAATAAATAACAGTTATCCGTTTTCGAAATTATAAAAATGCATTTATTTAAATAAAATATAACCAAATATTCTGATAATCTAACCAGAATAAGGTACTCATATCACGAAAGATATAATTAAAAATGATTTCAATTTATAATTCGCAATTCAACAAAGATATTCTTGCAGCCAAATAGCGGCGGGCAGAGATAGAAAATTAATGCGAGGCAATCATACGTTACTAAGCTCTGTTACTAAGTTACAGTTGGTACGTTCGTTTAAATTTACATGTTGCTTTTTGTTTATTTATGACAACTAGATGCAAAAATTAATGCAAGGAGAAGAGTATTCCATGTTTGCGTTATTTTATCTGTACCAGTAATAAGATCGAGTTTAAACCATAACCTAAGAATTTTTTTGGCAGATGATAAGACACAATGAAGTTAATTAAAAACTCGAAAAAAGTTTACACCATATTTACGAATCATGAAATGTATCACCGAGATAAATGACCGTTATCCGTTTTTGATATTATACTTTCCGTCATTAAAGTAAAATGTATTTATTTAAATAAATCATAGTCAAATACTCCGATAATCTAACCACAGTATGGTACTCATATCACGATTTAATTAAAAATGGTCGATATTCGCTTTTTCATGCAATCTTTTCCAGAATAAATTCAGACTATCACCATAGGTGCTGCCTGTCGTTATTCATATGAGGGTAATAAAAGCTATGATTTTCGAATGCAATGTTAATGTAGATTGGGGCTAAATTGACCAGAATCGCAACTGACACATTTTGTTACAGCATAATTCGCTCTGAAATGAGTTTTACAAACCATTTAAACTGTTTTCATAAGCGCCATGTTACTGGAAGTATTATTTATTACGGGGGAAAGAAGTTTAATATTTATCGTGCTGAATTGTGCCTGGACCAGGAATAAAACTGATATTACATTGACAGCAAAAGTTTTTGTGGGATTCCTAATTTGTTTTCAATTTTATTGGTTCTATACTTCCATCGTCAATAATTCAGTAGAAGTTACTACTGTATCGCTATGTGAACTGCAAATGAAATATATAGAACATTACAAAATCCAGGCCATTAGCATTATGTAATAACAATTCCATATAATTAACCAACTAAAAAAAATGAACTGCCAGGATATTGCATTCAAACCGTCATTTTTGACGGGCTCGAAGCTAGTTATAAATGGGAGATTGTTATATAAATAAGAGATAAGCTGGGATGCAATACTTTGAGAACTAATACATTCGTCCAGTCTTTATCTCTGAGAAAGCATACTAACTGCAAATTTACTTCTTCAATGTCTATAAATTTAGATAATTGTGGATAATATTTTTTCTTGGAGTGTAACTTCCTGTTACCAATTGCGACCATTAAGAATGATCTGTTCTGAAATTTCAGTGTGGCCATTCTTCTGAGAATCAAATTAACTTTATGCTGTATTCTTGTTTTTCTATTTGTCCGAGGCAAAAGTATGAAAGCATATCCTGATTTGCCTAGAAGACTATGGGAAACCGACTAAAACAGTAACCAGGCCAGGCAAGGGTGCGGTTCGAATCCGAGCCTACCGTAGCTCCTAGGTTCATCCATCTAAATTGCTTGGTCGCAACCGTCTACGAAGCCCAAAACACAACCATGAAGGTGCTGGTTTAGGTGCCCAAATGGATAATTCCTGTATCAACTAATTCAAAGTCTTAAGAGTCACACGGATAATTAATTCGGACTATTAAATGTAGTTATAGAATAAATAATGCAGCACGAGATACTCAGAGAGCTACAATTTTCACAACCAGCTTTCGAAACTTGATGACGCTTCGGATTCTCTATCGCAGTTGAAGTTTCGAGCCACACCGAAAGGCTATGTGGCCTACTATCGAATGATTTGTAGAAAACCGGTTATACATGCCACAAAACTGGGTAGGGGCAACCTGCACACTTTTTAAAGATACGCTATTACGTTGTTGGTGTAGTAACAAAGTAGCTTTCGAGTGGATGTCTCCTAAAGATGACATTATTGTCTTGTAGTAATACCGTTTATACATATCGTCACTAGCATATAAACTTTTCTCCAAACGTGTTGTATCTTATAATTCTTGTTTAATGAACAACCTGGGAACAGATTTTCTTTTTTGTTTGACTTAGGACAAATTCAAAAAAAAAAATCATAAAATTCTTAAAAATGAATTTTACAACAGTAAAATAGTACATGTATCGATGAAACAAAATCCAGTCGAGGTGCTGACAGTCAGCTTACTACAGCTACAAGATAACTGATGAAGACGGCAGAGCCAGCTGTCGAAACGTCGTGTTTTTACAACAGTACGTTTGCTCAATGTAACTGGAGCTTACATTTTTCCCAAAGAAACAGATAAAAATTGGAGCTGTTCTACCAAAGAGTGGTGTAGAAAATCTTCATGGGCATCTTGAATATTTTTCCCCATGAAGAGAGCATTAAAGTAGATACATGTATGCAGTGAACGTTGAAAATTTTTTCCAGCTGTTACTAAATGAAACCGAACACGCTACGCATCTTATTCAGACTTTCTCGGCAGATATAACTTACCCGTAGATTGTAGGATTTCTTATCCCATTGAGAAGGTTACTTGTAACTTCTCGTAATTCTTCAAATTGAAAATGGCAATGGAGCGGTCTTATATTCTGTAACCATCAACTGTGAGGATCGAGTTGCACTTAGTTCACGTAGAAGCCATCCCATAATGTTTTATATGTGGGAGAGTTGTACTTTGAAACGGCTTGAGGACTGACAACTCCTTCTAATTTTTATACATTTTACCTGCTCATAGATAACTCCATTAAAATCCATGAAATTTCATGTACCTCTCACTTTATGAACGCTGAAAAATCTAAGATTAGTATAATTTCTGCCCTGAAAAATTAATTGCATTGGATATAGAGAAAACCAGATCAATACAGTTAAAAACGAATTTTTCGCGTCGATGCTGTAAGGTAAAATGAAATAGGTAATGATTGTGGTTTTTTTTTTTAGAATCACTGACATCAAATGGATTTCCACCTACAGGCTCATCTGAATGTGAATCTTCAGGCGCAAATACGATGTGATAAGAACTCGTTCACCATTAATCATATCTTTAATGTAAAACCTCCGTAAAGGTCTTGTACATATTTTTACCGACCAATAGTCTCTATCGGAAGGTGATGTTTACATTAACGAAGTTCTGTTCGGGTTCAAAGCAAACCTCGCTTGAAGCCCTGCAGCCCTTATTGGTATGATATACTAGATGACTTACTCATGAAACTACTTTGAGCTCAACGCGTGACTGACAACGAAACCGAACCCGGTAGGTAAGCGGAAACGCTCTGGTCTGACGTCAGGGTGAACGCGTATTAATATTCCCGTCTGGCCATCGAAATTTCTGTTTTCCGTGTTTTCATGAAATATCTCAAGGCGAATACCGGAATGGTTCCTTCCAATGTCCATGGCGACTGGCGGCGACTGGCGGCGACGGGCATCAAACTGGACTGGCTAACTCTACTGAACCGGTTTGAAACAAACGTGTGTGGATACGTCACGAGGTGCACGTGCGGTCAAGGATATCGATACGCAGTGAAATCAATCTCTTCTTGTCCTTGACTAGGGTATCAAAGCACACGTTCAAATCTGACGTTGGGACTACTGTTACGCAAGGCCAAAAAACAATAATAAAAATCAAGTGATCGACATGATTATTTAAGGAACTGGTGTTATAATCCTTGGTCAGACCCTTGGCTGAGTATTGTGGTACAGAATATGAAGGAAACTGTTAGTATCAAATATTGGAGTTGGTGGTTGAACCGAAGAGGAGTCTTTTATTTTTGGTTATGCTTTACGTTTTGTCAACGTCGAGGTCATTAGAGGCGGAAAAGGGCTGGAGGCAAGGATCGGGAAGGAATTCGGCTATGCACTTTTGAAGGAACCATCCCAGCCTACGTCTGGAGTGATTTGGGAAAACCATGGAAAACCCAAATCCCGATGGCTGGACGGGGATTCGAAACCAAGTCCTCCCGAATGCGAGGGCGGAACGAGAACACTGATAGTATGGGAAGATTTGAAATAATCTATCACAATCTATCTCTCGATTTCTGGCATAAGTATGTGGAAAATTTTAATCTTTAGGTAAGGATGTAAGGGATTGGAACAATATATCAAAGGAGTGCTGAACATTTCACTTCAACAATTTAAAATAAATATTATGTGTACCGCTAGTGTTAAAGGAATGTGTAGGAATATTGAAATATTGCCATTTGGGCGTAAGATCAATTGCAATCAATTAAGAATAATAATGTGAGGATTTCGAGTTGTTAGGAAATGCTTTTAATGTGAATACAGTCATTAAATAGATAGCGTATAAATTACAGTTAAAACAAAACAAAAAAGGTTTTACTTGTTTCCTGCAGGCTTAGTGTGAAGCTTTTTTCTCTGTGTGTTTCTCAATATATTTGCTGAGTCCTGCATTGTAGTTCCCTTTGAGTATTTGTCCTACTATTCGTGCAATATTATTAACATTTTATTCACGTAAACGCTACTTGCCATTATCTTGTGCCATTCTTCTCTTAATTAGTCAGTGTTCACTTTATAATTCCACCTTACTTTTTTTTTTACTTAACACAACATGTGGCCTTCAGTTAAATTAATACACATACACACTATTCCTGTTAGCATTAATTCATAGATCACAAAAAATTTGAAAGAATGTTATACAATATTTTTGTGTATTCTTAGTTTTGTTTATCCTCTATTCACTCTCTATTCTGAATCTTTCAATGTTTCATATTCAACAGATTTATTTTGAGGAATAAACTCAGTTAAGAAGCAAGATTTTTGGAATGAAAGTTCTGAGAGGTATGTAATGAACTTTGTGGAAGAAAACAGAAAAGATAAGCTCTGCAATTATTATCTGATAAATTGACAAAGACCTAAACTAAAAGAGAAATCAGTCATTCGATTGCAAAGAGATTACTACTGAAACTGGAGTATCGCCTTTCTTTTTGTTGGCAGGAAATAACACTCGTTCCGGAAACCACTGTGGGGAAAAAAATTTGGAGAACAATCTTGTCTTTTGTGAGTGGATATTCTAGCTTGTGCTTCTGAAAATTATTTACTTGATTATTTCTTGTCGCTTTATGCTCAAGACTACCCGATTAACATTGGTGCAGACATAATTTAGGAAACTTCATCACAGAAATGTTCTTCGGAGCTTCAACAGCATCGCCGTTAAAACTTCATCCACAATATTGAAAATATTCCATTTTGATATTCAACGAGCCACCGAACCTCTGCAAGAAATTTCTTACCTCAAAACACTACGTTTTTCGGTATCACTGTAAAACGAAACAAACTATAACAATAGATCCCGAGATTATGTTCTCGAAATTAGCATCATTTTTGTACATAAACGCTGACGTTTTCTTGCGTTACAGCACTACCGTGTCAAGTCCTTGACCATCGTTTATCATCTGGTATGAAAATAAAGCGGTTGTCAACTTGTCTTACATTTTGCTGACCTGAAAGTAATTATTGTGACCTAATAAGACGAAGTGTCAAGTGTAACGAAGCCATCACTTCAGACTTATTCGTCTGTCTAATTTTAACAGAATAGTGAAAGTAGTGATTAGGGATTGGAATGAACAACAAAGAGATTAGCTTTGGTGCTGAGCACCTTCTGCAACCCACAATTTTGTGAATTGCAGATTATGTATGTAGATGTAGATGAAAGTATCAGTACAATTTGTGACCTGTGTAGAGAATGCTATCGTGGTAAACACTGATGGGAAAAATGTTTAGCTCTTTCAAAGAATACCACTTTAACGAAGATGTTCTCCATGTTCAAGTGAAGCATCGGTCTCACATGAAGACCGTTTCAACACTTTAATCATCGATAATCCTTGTCAGCGAAACAGGGATTTCCTATATCTGACAGGCTGTGGCCAATCAAACACGCTGCTAAATTTGCTTTCTTGAGGATGATTAGAAAATACTGTCAACTTATACCACAACCAACTAAATTTATTGCGATGATTGTGACACAATACTCCTAGTGCTATACTTCGAAAGCAATGAGAATCTGTTTCCATCTTACCAGGTAGTAATGCTAGCGTAAGGATGATTACACCAAAGAAGAACCGTCGTATTTTTGACCGGTATATGTAAGCTGGTGGAAAAACGTTAAGTGTGATGTTGAAGAAGTTAGGTGGGGAAGATCTGGAATACCGTAGCCGTTGCTCACGTCAGCTAATTGAAAATTTCGTGACAGACCTATTTCAGATCCATAGAAAACATATTGCATATAGAAGTGACCGAGGAAATAAGAGAAATAAGAGCCAGAGCCGATTCTTTTGTATACTGATTTTTTATGCGAGAGATTTGGGAATGGAATAGGAAGGATATATCGAAAGAGAAAACTTAGAACCTGACAGGAGTGGTATAGAGAAATCTCTCCGGCCATCCTGAGTTGTGGTTCGCACAAAGCGTGGTGGGTGAGCGGTTAACGCTCTGGTCTCGGAATCGGGAGAAAGTGGGTTCGAACCCAATCCGGGCATGCAGATTTGGGTTTTCCATGGTTTCCCAAATCACTCCAGGCTAAAGCCGGAATGTTTCCTTCAAAAGGCCATGGCTGAATTTCTTCCCATTCTTTGTCCCAAGGAGAATACCGTCCTAGATAACAGGCAAACGCCGGAATGGTTCCCCAAAATAGCCTACGGGTGCCTCCTGCCATATCCCGTAATTCCCTTCCAATACATAAACGATTATTCATTAGTATAGGTGCAACACACATTCCGCCACCCTCTTCTAGTGGAACACAGAGCAATAATAATTGTAGTAATAGATATGCCAGCAAGCGTCAGTATAATGAATGATTATTAGAGATTTCAGAAACGAAAGATTGTAGCAAATGAATTCAACTTACGCAACTTGCATGATGCGTGCTCCGTCGACGAGTACTGCGGCTGTAAAGCCACTACCAGGACAACCACCAGAGTAAGTACCGCCATGTCTTGAGCTGTCTGCTAGGCGCCGGACCCTCGTTGTATATAGCAGACGACCTCGCGGGAGCGGTTCTCTTATATACGCCGACTGGTTGCAGCCACGAGCCTCAACCACTGGTGGGGGCCACACCACGGCCAGTGACCATAATTAATCGGCCTGGACTACTACGTAAACCCTAGCAAACGACCTTTCCTTTGATGATACGTCTTAATACCAGACAGTTTAGCCGTACTCATTAAACCGCACTTTACGGATTTAAACCTAGGTAACGATTGTCCTGATCACGGTTTTTGCCTATTTGTCTACAGCCACTTTGACTAAGGCTGTTTTCACCTCTAGAATACACAGAATAATACACTAAGTTAACGTCATTCATAGCCAGATACAAACATTAAAAACTCTCCTAAGTTAGATCAGGCTCTAATTGCGCTACAGATGGTCGTCACTAGTTTAAGCAATAAACCAAACTTTTGGTTATAAGTATATAGTGAATAATGACCCCAATGTAATTGATTTCCATTGCATTCGGAAGGACGAGAATCCCTCTCCGGACTTCCAGATTTGGATTTTCCATGATTTCCCAAACCACTTGTAACGTTTAAACCCTTGGTGTCTTCGTATCTTCTTCTTTCCGTTCAAGTTAGACAACATTTGCTGAGTCATTTGCAAGCTACTCAACATTTTACCGCAAGGGCGGGCACGTCGTAGATTTTGAAAAACCATTTGGCCATGATATCTTTGACGAAAGCCCACGTTACACGAAATTTAATAGTTAAACATGAAACTTAAATTACTCATGGGAAGATAATTGAAATAACGATGATCATTTGATGTTTCACAAAGCGAGAGCAATATTGATGGTACCCAAAACAATGTTTAATTTCGAGAAATTAATTACTTTTATACGGTTGGTAGCATTTGTAACAACACTTCCCGTCTTTGGTAATATTAATCTAATTGATGGTAATAAATTTGCGTGAAATACATTTAGTTCTTTAACAAATGACATGAAGAAATGTTTGAAAGTATATCGTACAATACTGCTTCTATACGAGTTTTTAGTCGGTTATTACTTTCTGGTGCGAGAGAGGAAATACTTGTTTATGTTTAATGGAATCTCGAACAGTTTTAACCCTGTTAGGTTATCTCCTATTTCTTGATATTTATTGCCAATCGTTTGGCTTCTTTAATTCGTTTTGTACTTAAAAGAAGTCTTGTAACGTGGCTTCAGAAGATCGTTAAATCTACTTACCTTCCTCGTAAAGTCTTCTTTTATGGCTGCAACAAATCTTAATACTTGTCAAAATACAATCCGTTTTATTTCTTTTTATTCGATTGCAAACCATTTTATGGGGAGACATTATACCAAATACCAAGAAGTATATCAAATTATGTTCACAGCAATTATTTTAAAGGTATCATTATTGAGTAATTATTTTAAACCATCATAATTTGTTATTTATAGGCTTGGCTTTGATCATTATTTTATTATTTGTATTGCACTGGTAATGGGTAGTCTTTAATAACATCACCAGCCACCTTCAGACATATCAGAATTAAAGGCAGCGTCTTAGAAACTTAAGTAACAGCAGAAACATGAAAATTCTATTGGTGACTGAAATATCTTTGTATAGTTTAGATATAAATGAAATTGCTTACTTGGCTGACTTTTCTACCAGTCGACCATATGAACATTTTATCTTATCCTGCCGCAATTTTTTACTTTTTATATAAATTTTTATAAGTTGCGCTGGTACACAAATCAAACTGCTTTCTTCAGAAGCTATGTTGAACTATTTGTATATTAGGTTTCCAACACTATACTCTAACTTTAACTGCAAGAAAAATCTACTAAGACGCCATTTACGCTTAAACACAACTTCGCTTTAACTTCAGTAGTTGTCTTCGTCTCAGTGGTCATAACTGGTATAGTTACGGCTATGAATTTAACACGGTCATATTTCTTTCTCTAGCTACAACGACGTTACGATTTGGTAACACCTGGCTGAACAGACATTGTAGCAACCTCCATTTCATAAATACTCTTTTAGTTTCGTATCTTAAATGCGAAACTAAATCAGAAATTCTCTGAATATGGTATTCACGCACCATCTTAAACAATATATTTTAAGCACTCTTTGTGTTTACAAATTAGCAACTCTTCTTACGTACCGAGCATGGTGGGTGAGCTGTAACGTTCTCGCCTCTCATTCGGGAGGACGCAGGTTCGAAACGTCGTGCGGTCATTGAGCCTCCAATTTTCCATGGCTTCCAGAAATAACTACAGGTGAACGCCGGGACCATGGCCGAATTCCTTGTCCCATAGTCGTTTCCACCTCAAATGATCTAAACAATCTTCCTACGTATAGCACTAAAATCAATTTCTCTCTTTACTACCCATTTACCACAAAAATTGCCTTCCATATATTATAAAAAGTTAATAAAAAGATTCATTTAGTAGAAACTGACCTAATTAATTCAAATTTCGTTGAATTATTCATGCAATATACAGTCAAGATTATTAATACCAAACACGACAGGCGAATAGTAATGCAATGCCACGTTGCCTGGATACCTCGGCTTTTCGTGCTTCCTGGTTTGCGGGTTTATGTTCGTTACGGTATATCGGAATCAGTTTTCAAATTCTGATGTATACGTATGTGCGCGAGTGTACAAATTAAAGAATAATTCATCCCCCAGTTTTGGAGCGCGCTAAGGCGCCAAGACACTGGGTGTGGGAGGTTGAACGGGACCAGACTCGAGTTCTGTCCCCCGCGTACCGTGTTCTGCTTGCGGTTTCTCGCAGTCACCTAGACCAGTGCTGAGACGGTCCCTATTACTAACTTTTTATTACTAGGGCTTAGGGAGCGTCCATAAACTACGTGGCCTGGTCTGGGGAGGGGGGTGGGGTATTTTTATTTATTATTGGCATTTGGGCTTGCACCCATACAGCCATTTACAATTACAGATTAACATCTCTGGTATGACAATACTAATATCATGCAATTAGCTATTTGATTTTGCAGAATAACATTAATAATATACCGATAATAATATCCCACAATTACATCCAAGATATTTACAATTAATTTAGATTGTGGTGCAAATATTTTCCATGTGCTGGTACAAAACCTTATAAATCGCATAATCTTCAGATGCAAGGAGTGAGGCAGTGCAAGTGGGCAACGGAATGCCTTCTTTCATGAGCGCATCTAGGAAGTGATCAATCTCCATCTTCTTCCGTCGGCAGCCAAATAGCAGATGGTTTATGCCTTCAATTTTTCCGCAAGAGCAGTTGGGAGAGTCTACAACGTGTAGTCTGTGAAGGTGTTGCTTGAAGCAACCGTGGTTGAATTATAATCTAGCAATACAGGTGCGGAGTCTCCGAGAACATTTGTATACCTCATACGACTGATGTTTGGGTATTTCTGGGTGAATGGGTTGGATGGAGAGCTTACGTTGGGCTACTTGGAGGAGGGGGGTTCCGAGTCAGGACTCGTAGCTTTTTATTCATATTATTTGTCACAATTAAAATAAGGTACAAAACACACATCATGTGAATATTTATTTCCGTAAATTAATTATCTAGGTGTGTAATTTACGGTAGTCTGAAAATAGAAAACAGTACAAAATGTCTTCTGGAATCAATTGGAGAAAAAGCTACGTACAGAATTGTCATAAAATAAAGCTCAATGTGCTGTAATTTCTCGTCCCTTGTGATGTAGCAAAAAAGTTTCAGTTGTCAACTTGGTCCAAGTTGCATTTCAATCTAACCACAATCTTCGCTAATATTTCCGCTAGAAAATCAAAGCTTTAATCACATGCGAATTAATATATTCCCTGTATCGCATTTTTGTGTCATCATGAATGGCGATAGAAACTTGATCAATTTTCTTCACGTGTCTTACATCTTTATTTTTTATTATCAATGATGAAGATCGATGTTTTAACTGATGACAGAGCTTACATGCGGTTGAAATAATGATCCCAGTGAAAACGAAGGATGCTAAAATAAATCTTAACAACTTATTTTATGCCACCTAATATTAGTTTTAACTGTGATTTAGCCCACAAGATCGCGATCAATCTGGAACTTCTTTCATTCAAACCAAGTAATGATTTCAAATCAAGTGATAATTAATATGCCAATTTAAACGAAATACGTACTTTTCTTTCATTGTTCTGGCAATTCATTTCTTAGCAATTGCTTAAATAAATACAAAAAATAAATCATAATGTAATTCCTATTGCCTTGCGATGTAACAAAATGTTTGTGTTGCTATCCTGGTCCAGGTTGCGTTTCAATCTAACCACAGGCAGTTCAATCATTACCGTGGTGCCACAATCTGATAATGAATTCTTGTAGAACTCGACTAAACCTATCGAAAATAAAGACTAAAATTGTTCGATATATCTCTTGGTTTTCGAGATATGGCATGTTAAAAATCAGTTATAGGCATAGTTCTTTGTGCTTTTGGTGAGGTTTCTTCTGGTCCAGGCCATATTTCAATCCAACAACAACTACCAGGATGAAAATAAAACACCTATAGAGCATTTTCACCGTGTAGCTATAGTGGATTTGGTGAATTTTTTTTATGGTCCAGACCAGATCTCACCATAACCTCCTCACTTTCGAGATACAATATCTCGAGAACTAAGCGATATATGAAAAAAAATTTGTATTCTTTATTTTCGATTTGTCTCTTCGAGTTACATACGATTTCATCATCCGATTTGGCAATGGCGAAATTTTTCTTCTGGGCCAAGCCGCATTTCAACCTAACCACGTCAATTTTGAGATACAATATCTCGAGAACTAAGTGTGATATCAAAAAATAAATTTATTCTCTACTTTCAATTTTTTTCGACAATTTACATAAGAATCCATCATCAAATTGCGGCGCCACGGTTATCGTAGAATCCCCTAACCTTCAGTTACACGCATATTAAAATATGTAATCATCACATTCTAGTGGAAAAAATGCATCGCGATATAACTAAATCAAAAAACTTCACTGGTGTTTACATCTGCCTTTCACGTTATCCATGATTCAGATCGGTTTTACTACGATTGAATGGCTAATGCAGCTACATACGGCTGAAATATGTCACCAGTAAAAGCAAAGGAAATTACAAAATCTGAACAACTTACGTCTTGTCAGGTAATATTGGGTTTAATTGTATAGATTGCGAACTGCTTTCGTTCAAACGAAATAATGATTTAACAGGACACTAATGAAAACAATTCAGTTTTTTTAAAAAATAGTTTACTTTTGCTCACTTTAAAGTCAAACGTTTTATCTTACATATCTATAGCCAAAGATTTTTACGAATTTATTACATCATACAAATAGTAAATATATATAAGCAACTAGTAATTATTATGTCAATTTAAACGAAATACGTACTTTTCTTTCAGTGTTATGTCAGTTAGTTTATTCGCGGATGCTTAGAAATGTTATTAAATAACGTCCATTACCAAAAATAAGGGAGCAAAGCGTGACGTCATAGTGTTATGTCATACATAGACGTCATGCCGTGACAGGTGACGTCATGCCGTGACAGCTTCCTTATTATATTAATAGACATTTTTCCGTCAAAAAAATGTCCTTGAGATTGATAGCATATTTATGTAGATCTGTTGAATTGTAATACACACGATCTTCCTCACAATAGCTTGAGGTTTCAAATAAAAAGACTTTTATATATCGTTGCATCTCAAGGATGTCTGATACGAAGCCGCCACAGAGCATCAGCAACATGTAATTCAAACTGTCGCTCTTACACATCTTAAATGCAGGAAATATTTATATATAAAGATGAATGTATGTTTCTTTGTTTGTTGGTTTGTTTGTTTGTTTGTTTGTTTGTTTGTTCTTCATACAAATCCACAGTTTTCATCCGATCTCGATGAAACATTGCACACGTATCTTTTGAAACAAGGAGAAAAATACTGTATACATTTGGTTGAAAAATTATCTGTATAAATAACACATTTTGTCTCATAACTTCGAAATACGGCGATAGACAGACACGTTGAATATCGACGTCTCCGTACCATGTTTCCGTTTAGTGGACTGCCAGCTAAGTGGCTAAAGCGCTTGCTTACGAATGTCGTGGTCTCCGGTTCAAATCTCCGTGGAGGCTAAGATTTTTAAAAATTGTTTTTCTTCGTAAGAGTCAGGCCTGGGCCGTAGGTTATTCGGACTGAATGTTAAACTGTAGATATTAGAAAGTTAGGGGTGCAATGCGAGGCAAATCGTAGGTAGTCTTGCAATGTTGTAGGTGTACACTTTTTTACGTTATAATGATCCCTCAGGTGTTGTTCGCAGTCAGTGTGTGAGTGTGAACCACAGTAATATTATTTATAAATACGGAAGTAAGTCTCTGTCTTTTTGTTACGTTTTGACGACTAAATGGCTATATCGTTGTGATGGAATTTTATAAGGAAATCGGTATGAAGGGCACAGGATATTTTTTCCAGTATGATTAACAGTTGTAGTCACGAAATTTTGAGACCTTATTGAATGGTGACAGAAATATGTTGGAAATCGATTCTCTTCAAGAGACAGGTTCGACGGTACAATGATATAGTGTTAGCTTTCCTGTCATATTATTCCTACTCGATATTGTTTGGGACCAATCCTTCGTTACCAACAACTTTCTATATTTAATTCTGGCAAAAAAATCTTAATCCACGCGTAGGAAGTCGCGGGTACGGGCTAGTAATGCATAAAGTAATTGGTGAAGTGAAGTGGTAGAAATATAAAATTAAGGCTAGTTTAAAATTACGGAGTACCGTGGGAGAAAGAAAGAAATTCTGGAGATACGGTTGAAATTAGTTGAATCTCCGGAGAGTAAAAATGGCACGTTATTGACTTTGGAGTGTTTGAACAACGCTTTTGATATTTCTAGAAGGAAAGGTGTTTATTATACTAAAATAATGCACTATATGAATAATATACGAATCTAGTGTCATAAAAGGTAGAGAATGCTAAGTAAGACAAAAAAATTTAAACCGTTGAATCTAAAAAGAAATGATGGAGACAACAAAACCTCTACGAAACAAAAATTCAACGAACGATATTGAATCAGTATTCTGTTACTTGCTGATGCTCTGCTATTTACGGGTAAGTCTGAACGTATAACTGCAGAATTGTGTGAACAAATATTCGGAGAGGAAGTGGATCCGAAAAAATGTCATGAAGTTCAAAGATTACAACATAATATTAGTATGAGATCAAGTGTGGTAAAAGTGAAAGAGTCCTGTTATTTAGAAATCTGTATTTTAACCATCAACCGAAGATAGGAGGGTAAGAAAATTAGGGGTTGAAAAGAAAAGTCTTATTTAAAATTAGAAATCTCTTATCATCAATCATCGATCCACAACTAATATATGCTGTGGGCATGGAAGGAAAGCTTGGACTTTAGGGTACAAAAAACATTTAAGCACTTGAAATGCTGTGTATTGAGTATTAATTCACTAATAAAATCAGAAATGAATATGTGATGGCAGGGGAGGGCGAGGAATGGAACTTTTATGAAACAAAAAAAAAAAAAAAAATACAAATAGAAGCGAAAGAATGATGGATCATATTTTCAGACATAGGATGTTGGTTAATGTATAATGAGACATGACAGTAATCTCGTTGGAAACGACAAAAAAATACAAAAGGAACTAGACAACATGTCGTCTACCAGAAAGACAATACACTACCTAACCGGGAAACGTAAATTGGTTTAAAACCATCCAATTGGCGAGGCCGCTGGCACATCGTGATCTGATGCGCGACACAGTTTTGATTGGTTCTAGCACGCATGGTTGAAGGAATTTTCATTATTCTCGATTTGGCCAGCAGTGTAGTAGAGATATTCCATTCCTTCTTACCAGATTACATATCGAACTCATGTGTTAAATACCAAACCTGTTCTCAGGGTGAATGGAGTAAGTGCATAAGACAGCATGGTGGCGAATTGTCAGTCGGATATGGACGCGTAACTATTGGCCCGGTTGATGGTTATTGGAGGAGCATGCATTATCATCTGTCGCTAGATTTGAGCTTCTACATTCTGCAACACACTACACTAACTTTCACTGTTTTGTTAACATATAATAACACTCAAGAACACTTTGGCCTTGAGGAGACAAAGGTAGTTTACCCCATTTGCATTTCGCAAAGATTTTACTTTGGAGCAACAACTCATTTTATAGTATCGTTTCATGCTTGGATACCAGGTATTGTACATACTTACTTTATCCAAAACGTTGGCCGTAATTTAGTTCATGGTTATCAGGTGAAGTCTGATCTTGTACCTGAATTAATCGGAGGAATAAATTGACCTCCAAATTTTCAGTAAACTTATAGTTAAGATTGTTGAAAATACAATGAAAAATCTAATTCGGTCACGACGCTCAGGTATCAATTAGAGAACTGTAATTAATATCAGTTTCAATTCCAAATAAAACTATGTCGTTGGTACGTAGTATGATAAACAAATCAACTCTGAGAAGGAAATTACCTTTAAATGGATATTAATTTGTGGACGCATTCATCATAATTTCTCAGCTTTTAGAAGCCACACCAGAATAAAACATATCCTATTTTACTCCCGGCACTAAGGGACCTACATTTTACGAAATGCCTCAACAAACTCAACAAAAGTAACTACATACATGTTTCCTTTCCTTCTCAGTTTTCTGCTGTCGCACCAAGATAAAATAGAAATAATTTTTAGTCTTACAGTGTTTAAAACCGTATGAAAATGCATGCAGTAGGTTTTGTGTGTATTGCGCTCATTGAATCATAATTTGCTTCTCACAGTCAAACTATTCACAGCCAATTATATAAATAGATTTAATTTTTTTGAAATGTATCTGTTTGCAATTGTTATAAATCTTACATGATATTTTTGTTATCACAGTATATGATCTCCTATTGTCAATGAATCTCTTATTTGCAACACGTTTCACTAATGCTTTAACAATTCAACACGAACACTTTAGCCCTTGAAAAAACAACGGCAACCTACACCAATTATATCTCCCAAAGATGCTATTATGGCGCAATATTTCATTTCATATTAATCCTCTGTACTTCGATACCTTAACTTCGTTCACTTTAGGTCTTCTGTCAAAGTTATTCGCACGAACATTTTATATCCTAATTTTCAGTTAACGCGCAACCAAGAATGTTGCAAATACAGTGAATCATTTCATAAAAAAATTCACACGTTAAGCGAAACAGAAGAAAAATTACTGATCACTGCACAACCATCTGGAAAAAGTGCTATAAATACAAAGCGCATTTATTATTTACACACACACCAGTCTGATCCAACAAAAAATTATTCCAGAACAAATGCACACCACCGCAAAGGTTTTTTTTTTTTTTTTTTTTTTTTTTTTTTTTTTTTTTTAATAAATATTTACACATTTTACCCTTGAAGCGGCAAAGTGGAGAAAACAACAAATATATTGCTGAAACCCTAGTCAGGACACCAAAGGTGTCAGAGTCAGCAGCACAAAAAAACCATTAAAAAGCAACATAGTGTGGTAATATAAAACAGCACAAAATATCTTTTTTGATTAACGGGGTTTAGCCTACGTTACACCCGTGCGGACGGGGTGTAAAGGCAAAAACCACTTTAGGAAACATGGTGGGAGGTGGTTTCTAAAGACGGGAGGATACTTTAGGCAGATTGAAAAATTATATAATTTGGTCAAATTAACCTACCAAGAAGCGCTATGAAGTTATAATATAGTACAGTACCGAAAAATTTTGGACCCCATAAAGTGTGGTCTTTCATTTGTAGTGGTGAAATCTGGTGAATGAATTAGCGGGCATTACATATTTTAAATGTGGTAAATCGGTGTTTCAGCATTGGAAAGTCCAAGGTTGGTACTACACAGGATGGGCTTTACACATTTTGTATCTTGCCCATGTTTCAGGTATTCCTACTGATATATTCAAGCATTTGAATTTTCCTTCATCAATTTGCGGTTCTCTGCGGTAGATTTTAGTGAACCTTAATCCGACTGAGTATAAATAGTTTCTATGACACTCAGTCTGTTTAGGTGTGGTTCCCGAAACACACTACTTTAAATCCACGCAAAAGTTACAGTTACATAAATGTAACAGTAGAAATAATATAGCAGACAGTAAGAAGAATAAAAGTTGTTATTTGATTTGAAGTTATTGGTGAATTATTAGTGAAAAACTGATTCTGGTGATTCAGTTGCCACGAAAATCCACTGCAGATTACGTTTCTGACATGATTAAATAGTCTTCCTTTAGAGTAATTCTTGAATAATAGTATTTTAATCATTTATACGTAATAACCGTGCAGATAACTCAGAAATTACACATTCATTAAAACGTGATTAATGATATCGCAACCTTAATCTATAATTTCCTAAGCTCACTCACTGACTCACTCACCTCGATAGCTATTGGCTGGAGAAAGATGACGTAGTGCGCCAGCCGTCTCTCACGAATTAACAGCGACCAGAGATATCATTAAAATAAATTCGAGGTTATGTCCACAATTTAATAGCCAAGCAATTGCAACAAAATTAATTGCCATAATACATTCATTAAGTCTGCTTTTCGTAGCATTTCATAGTTAAAAAATATCGATTAACTGAAGTGCTGAAAAAACGTTGAACTGATTTTTATTAGCAAGTCGCTAATGAAAGCAACATACAAAAGCTTTAAAAAAACTTACATTACTCATGGTGTCTACTGTAATCACGAATGCCAATTGTCATTCCAAAATAGGCTAAATTTATTAAAATTCTTAATGTTGCTGCTTGACCAAAGTTTATACATTACGGTTTATTTGCTTTTTACGTATTTTACTGACCACTTTCGTTAATGGTCTTTATTTACGTTCGTTGTACGTTAGTTATTATGTTATTTAAAGTGGACATCAGACAAAATATGTTACCTGATCCAGTATTTTCGCAATTCATTTCTTCGGAGATGCTCAACTGCTTAATAATCTGGAATCTGTATTAAGATCTCTGGCCGTTACAGACACTGTGACCATAGATTACATTATTAATATTGGCCCAGCCTCAATAAAAAAAAAGTGCTTTCGAAGAAATTGTGTACACTCTTTAAACAGAAATTCCTCAAACTTTGCAGAGTAAATTGTTAGGGTTAAAAATAAAAGTGAAGCTTGTATTTCAGCAAGTTTGAGTCTACCAACAACAACAACCTTAGAAACAATTAGATATATGATAGCGCGATCATCTCTGTCCGAGTTTTATACGTCTGTTAATTCTTATGAGTTCAAGAGATTTTATTCACCCTAAGGATGAATTACAGGTCAAGTTCGTATTTGCTCAGATCAGGTCAACCTGTCACAATCCTTTACCTTAAAAACTGAAACTATTCTAGATCCGCGACGAAACTGAAAAAAAAGCACGTGCTTACACTAGTTTGCATATAACAATGAAAACAGAAAACAAAAGTTTTTTGGTTAGTAACAGCATGCATGATTTTACTTGTGAACCTCACTATCGCATATTACACTGATATTACTCCGATAAACGCAAAAAATTGGGAGAAATCATTCTTTAGAGGAGTTACGATCTACCAGATTTCGTACATTATCAGCAGAAATGTAAAATATCATTGAATTCGAATAGTCACGTTGTGGTTGCTCTTTGAATTGTTCATTGTACTTGAGGTAAGAATTCAAAAGAAACCAGAATACAGAACGTTGTTAAAAACCTATTGCGACAGGTTACGTTTACTATTTAGTTCGTAGCTGAAGATAGGCGAGTGACGTTAAACTTTATCTCCAGCGGACTTTCAATGATGAGATGCAGCTACTGGCCTTTCAGAGAACGCGTTTTCGTTCACCCTTCCAGCGATATGCGGGTAAGCACGGGTTTGAGGCTGAAGCATACGTCAGAACTGGTGGTTCTGCTGCAAGGCCAGTAGGAATGGCCCCGTCGACCTCCCGACTACCCGGAACATCGTATTCTGCTTCCAGAAAGATCAAGAATAGCTTTTTGAAATACGTAACACGCTGTGGCGTAAATGAGAAAATCGTTTCATAACTTCTGTAACCACGTCGAGAAATTACTGCAGTCATTGATATAACTTAGCTTAGATACATGGTCATAACGTACGCCGTCATATGCTGTTACAATCCATTTATTTAAACACTAGGTGACCCATACGAAGATTTCGCTAATGATGTACGATGAATAGCAGGTAAGTACAAGCCAGTATTCTTCAGGGTCTAGCGACGTGTATTGTTAATGGGCATCGCAAAAGCAACATTGATAGACGATTATTTTCTTGTCATTTGGATCGCATGGTTGGATCGGAAGGAGACGTATTTATCCTGGATAAATTAGCTGTTTTACCACAGTTCAGCAGTTATGGTGTACTGCGAATCCTATCAGTTTGGCTCTGACCTGTATCATTTTGTAGCAACAATTGTTTATTTGACAGCTGAAATATAAAGCAATGATGCAATCATGGCCTGGGAAAGTTTTTCGCTATGTCGTGCAGCTATCTAGCGGTCATGCGATCACTCCTTATCGACGCCAGCGCAGCGTAGCAGCTTGAATCTGAACTATCGCATACCCGTGACCTTGATTGTTCATAATTTTGCCTTTTACAGGTTTAATTTCGTAAGATTCCTTTCTTAACTAATGAGGTTACCAAAGTGGAGAACTGAATCTTTAAAATGATACCTCATTTATCGATTTTGGTTAAATACGAAGGGAGAAAGGTGGTTCGTGACAAAAAAAAATATAAATAATATATATGATAGGAATTTGATTAACCATTATGGTTTAAGCATAGTAAAAAAAAATCGTGATTAACAGGCATATAACGATTAGAGAGATTTAACGTTTGTGGACTTATATTTCTGGTATATACTTCTTTATAAAATATATACTGTAGGCCTCTGTGAGAAATAATAGCTACCACAGCCTCTCCCCCCCCCCCCCCCCACACCCCAAAAAAAAATTCAAGTTGCCTGCTGAAGGGGAATATATACACATGAAGTTTATACGTCTTTTTTTTTTTTTTTTTTTTTTTTTTTTTTTTTTTTTACGCCTCGTTGACGTCGAGATCATTAGAGACGGGGCTGGGGACTGGGGACAAGGAACGCGAAGGAATTCGACCATGGCCTTTTTGAAGTAATCATATTGATATTCACCTGGAGTGATTTGGGGGAAACCATGGAAAATCCAAATCTGGAAGCCCGGACGGGGATTCGAACCGGCGTCCTCTCGAATGCCATATGTCATGAAACAACTACAGAAAGTTAACGGCCGATGATATCTCTAGCAAGTTCCTGAACTTTCTAGATCCCATATCCTAGGTACGAATTCGAGTCATCCTGAGATTGTACTATTCGGACTCGTTTTCTCACACCTCAACAACTCCATTCCTCAAAATTCTCCAAAAGATTTTGTTTAAGGAACCATTACGACATTTGCTTCCAGTGATTTCAGGAAACCATGGAAAACCTAAACTTGGTGGCGCACGGGGGTTCGAACCAACGTCCTGCCGAATGCTAGGCCTGAGCGTTACCTATCACCCACCACGCTCGATCGGAGCATTCTGTCATGAACATCATTGTTCCGTTGACGGGGAGCGCTATAGTAACGCTCAGTCGCTGCTATTCGTACGTTATGATTTGAGGAGATCATGCGACTCAACGTCCGTGAAAAATTTGCAGTAGCAGTAAGCGGGTAAAGACTCAGTTTTCATATCCGAGTGCGTTGGCTTCACATGGTGCTAACCTAGGAGCTTCCCTTTCTTTGCAATAAAGGGTAGCGAATTAAGCACTATTCCATTGAGACTAGATGACTATAAAAATTTACGAAGTAAAAATTCCTTCTTTGTTTATCTCTTGATAAGATGACAAAACTTGATCCAGAGTCTACTTTATTTGGTACTAGCCTCGTACCCGCGACTTCGTACGCGTGGATTAAGAATTTTTTTTGCCAGAATTAAATATAGTAAGTTGTTGGTAACGAAGGATTAGTCCCAAACTGTATCGAGTCGGCATAATATGACAGGAAAGCTATCACTATATCATTCTACCGTCGAACCTGCCTCTTGAAGAGAATTAATTTCCAACATATTTCTGTCACTATTCGATAAGATCTCAAAATTTCGTGACTACAACTGTTAATCATACTGGAAAAAATATCCTGTGCCCTTCATACACATTTCCTTATAAAATTACATCACAACGATATAGCCATTTAGTCGTCAAAACGTAACAAAAAGACAGAAACTTACTTCCGTATTTATAATAATATTACTGTGGTTCACACTCACACACTGACTGTGAACAACACCTGAGGGATCATTATAACGTAAAAAAGTGTACACCTACAACATTGCAAGACTACCTACGATTTGCCTCGCATTGCACCCCTAAATTTATGATATCTACAGTTTAATATTCAATCCGAATAACCGACCGTCCAGGCCTGACTCTTACGATGAAAAACAATTTTTAAAAATCTTAGCCTCCACGGAGATTTCAACCGGAGACCACGACTTTCGTAAGAAAGCTCTTTAGTCACTGAGCTTCCAGCTCACTACACGGAAACACGGTTTGAAGACGTGCAGTTCCAACGTGTCTGTCTATCGCCGTATTTCTAAGTTATGAGAATCAATTGCCAACATATTTCTGTCACCATTCGATTAGGTCTCAAAATTTCGTGACTACAACTGTTAATCATATTGGAAAAAATATCCTGTGCCCTTCATACACATTTCCTTATAAAATTCCATCACAACGATATAGCCATTTGGTCGTCATAACGTATCAAAAAGACAGAGACTTACATCCCTAATTATAATAATATTACTGTGGTTCACACTTACACACTGACTGCGAACAAAACCAGAGGGATCATTATAACGTAAAAAAGTATACACCTACAACATTGCAAGAATACCTACGATTTGCCTCGCATTGCACCCCTAACTTTCTAATATCTACGGTTTAACATTCAATCCGAATAACCTAAGGCCCAGGCCTGACTCTGACGATGAAAAACAATTTTTAAAAATCTTATCCCCGACGGAGATCACGACGTTCGTAAGCCACCGCTTTAGCCAGTTAGATGCGAGGCCACTACGGGGAAACTCGATACGGAGTCGTCCACATCCAACGTGTCTGTCTACTGCCGTATTTCGAAGTTATGAGACAAATGTGTTATTTATACAGATAATTTTTCAACCAGATTTAGACAGTATTTTTCTCCTTGTTTCAAAGGATAAGTGTGCAAAGTTTCATCGAGAACGGATAAAAACTGTGATTTTTATGAAGAACAAACAAACCAACAAACAAACATACATTCATCTTTATATATAAAGATTGGCAGCTCGTCGACGTCAGTGTCCTTAGAGCCGGGAGACGATGAGGCGCAAGGAACGGGAAGAAATTCTACCGTCTCAACATTCGCTTGGAGTTATTTTGGGAAAAACATGGAAACCCGAAATCTTAATTATCGGACGGCGATTTTAAACCATTTCCTCCCGAATGTTAGTCCCGAGTACAAGCAACTGAGGAAATGTTTGCGTGTCCTCTAGCTGCGTTTAATTTTTCCTGAACGTCCTGTAGGCAGCTAAGGTCAATAAAGACAAGTGTTTTCGTAACACGGTTTGTTTTCTTTTTTTTTTTTTTTTGCCATGCAAGGTCACCGTCATTTCCTGATTTCATCTTAATTTATACCAACACTTCATTTTTGTAACGAGCATCTGCTATTTTCGTCCTTGAGGTGGCTGAGTATGTCTGGACAAGAAGACGGTTTGAATCCCGGTGTCAGTCAGAATTTTTACTACCTCTTAAACTGATCTTCCCTTCTGGAAAAGATGTTTTTTGTTCCTGTGAAGTACCCTAGGACATTCCTTGGTTCCAATTCCACGTAAAACCTACTCAAACAATTTAATCAGAGAATCACAACTGGACAAAAATATCGAATACTTACCTTTATATGCTTTCAATACATAAGTATCCATTGAAAACATTAACAACAATTTAGTCATGCATGTAAGAAACTGTTCATCGACTTAACTACTAGCAGAATTAGCAAAAATTTTACACCATAGAAAATAGTTTGAATGAATGAACTTCTGCGGTTTTTGTCAGGATGTGATCAATCTGTAACAACCTTTAATAATTTTGCCAAAAACGTTGAAAGAATTTAATCTTTAAATTTGTAGAGCATGTAAAGAAAAGGGAGAAAAATAAATTTGTGGGGAAATTTCCACCAAAGCGTGCGCTCCATCGCAGTTAAATTAAATAAAATAAATTAAAACTGTCGTCTTCTTTACCCGCTGGGATTAAAGGTTTATGTTATGGTAAAATGATTGTACGGCAACAAACTTCAAAAACGTTCTGGGGGTGCTCAATTCAACAGATCCAGACGCATTTAATTTTACCCTCTATAACCCTCCTGTCGTACCCAGAAAGGAGATGAAATTTTCTAAAAAATTTGCTGAAACACTACCATTAAATATTCTGCCATTTATTCTTGGCAGATAAGAGGTACATGGGGTGGGTTCATGACAAATGAGACGACCTAAGAAATGTGAATAGTTGTAATGTTCTACTGCTACGTAAGTATGATATTAATGGGAGTCGACATTTAAACGAAGAAGCAAATTAGACAATCATAGAGAATGTGAAATGAATAAATTTTTTTGCGTTATGACGTTAGGTTATAAGTACTTTTCAGGGGCAGATGTCTTGCGGAAACGTTACGAAAACTATATTAGGGGGAACTGAATCCACTACGATGGCTTCGCTTTAAATTCAAAGCGGTCATTAATACATTGATGCACTTAGTCAAGCTCCTATGAAGATAAGTGGATTGTACAACTAAATAATTCATAACCGATCACCTTCATCAGCAGATGCATTTTTGACATCAGTACACCGCGAGTGGTGGTGTAACGGTTAGCATTCTGGCCTCTCATTCGGGAGGACGGCGGTTCGAATCCCCGTCCGGGCATCCAGATTTGGGTTTTCCATGGTTTCCCAAATCCCTCCAGGCAAATGCCGGGATGCTTCCTTCACAAGGCCATGGCCAAATTCCTTCCCATTCCTTGCTCCCCATCCTCTCCCGTCTCTAAAGACCTCGCTGTTAAGAGACGTTAAGCAGTTAAAAAAAAAGAGACATCAGTACTTTGAACGTCATACATTCTGTCTGGTGTGCATTTTGCCGAAAACGACCGTTACGAAACCAGTGCACTTTCAAATTGCTGTAACTAGTAACCCAACTGACGAAATCAAACAATATAAGTACCAATCGGTAGCGGAATGAAACCCACTTTTAACATAACAACAAAAAATTACTTATCGAAAAGGCATGCGGATCCGGAACGGAACAGAAACAATATTGCCAATGGAAAATCTTGTGAAACATATATATATATATAATTGGCAATGGAAAATCTTGTGAAATCTTATACATATATAAAAATAGAAATGCGTTTTCCTATATTTCACATTTCAGCCACCACTACCTAGCACAGTTCACTGTGGTGTTTGTGTGTGGAAGTAGCATGGAGATTCCTGTCGTGCACAACGTTGGCCGAATGCCGATAGCTGTGGGGATGTGGGAGATAAGATGATTAAAGTTGGTCAATGCAGGGCGTTTTCATATTTCGACCAAAAATTTTCGTCTCCTTATGCTTCTCTTTCCTGCCACAACTACATAGCATATACCATTGGTGTTTGTGTGTGGTAGTAGAATCGTGTCTCCTGTCGTCCAATATGGTTCTTACATGTCGGTAGCTATGGGGGTGTGGGAAATATGGGGGTTGAAACTGGTCGACCTGCGTCAATTCCATATTTCTACCAAAGACGCTTGTGTCTTGGTGTACCATTTTTCAGCGAAAACTATCGATCGCAGATCACTGGCGTTTATGTGTGGTAATAACACAGAGTCATCTTTCTATAACAACGTCGGTTGAAGTTCAGTAACTGTGGCAGTGTGGGAGATATGGTGGTTGAAATTGGCCGATAAAGGATATTTTCGTATTTCGTCCAAAGAAATTTTTGTCCGTAAATTTTACTTTGCTGCCTGAACTACATAGCGCAGATGACTTTCATTTGTGTGTGGTGCACTATGGTTGTTAGATGTCTGTAGTTTTCAATCTACAAACACGAACCAAGTCGTGGGTACCAGCTAGTATATATATATATATATCCGTATAAATTGAACGAAATTCAAACGGTAAAGTTAATTACTAGGCTTGTACATCAAGTTCAGTTCACCAAAATGAAATTAAATCCGTATTAAATGCAAAAAGTTGAGAACTGTGTATATATTTCTCTCACTCAATAGCCTGTGAGATCCTTACCATTGTGTTTATTTATCTCCACATTACAACAATTCATTTGGACATTTTTTTTTCGTGGGTTGGAGATATAAGGGCCCCGTGATGATACGCCACAACCGAGCGTGGTCTGTGAGCGGTATCGCTCTGACCTTGCATTCGGGAGGACGCGGGTTCGAATCTCCGTCCGGTTATCTAGATTTGGGTCTTCCATAGTTTCAACAAATCACTCCATTCGAATGCCAGGATGGTTACTTCCCGTTTTCTGCCACAAGTACTTTCCCGAGGCTTAAAT
The DNA here is from genome assembly GCA_031002005.1 of Vandiemenella viatica. NCBI lineage: Eukaryota > Metazoa > Arthropoda > Insecta > Orthoptera > Morabidae > Vandiemenella > Vandiemenella viatica. The sequence goes on from CM061914.1 coordinate 100,513,471, forward strand.
CCATAAGCAAAAGAAAAGATACGCCGGTAAAGTTCTGGGAGATATAAGTTTGCAGTTTTCTAATCTATGCTACAAGCAGGGTGGCTTAAGAAAAACATTAAATACACAGGAAGACTTCGGACATCGTAAATGCCGGAAGACTTTGAAATGATTACAATTGAATTATTTCATTGACAGTATATTCACAAGAACCAACAGCATTTTGTTTGTGGCTGTTAGGGTGCTCCAGCTAAGGGAATGTTTGACAAGCAGGCACTCAGGGGAGGGGGGGGGGGACAAAAGGCTGGCGTCCTGTAGTTCTCCTGCGAGCTAAATGTTTGGGCGCAACAGGTGGTAGAGACCTGGGAAGGGGCAGTTCCTGCGAGAGGTTTGTAGAACAGAGTGACATGTGAATGAGCCGCAGATTTATGTGCCAAAATGCAAAGTGCCCTTTAAAGGCGCGTTCCCACGATCCCTTGTAACGAAGGCGAGACGGCAGGGGACCTCATTAGCCGAGGTGTAGGGACGAACGCAGGCCGCAGTTTTAGTCCTAGCTTACCTCGCCGTCACCTCCGCACCACGTTGCCTAGTGCCGTTTGGCACAGAGCACTTTACAGCAATAGAAGCGGTGCGTACCGCTTCTGCAAACCGATGGCAACAACGCACCACTACACACGCCTGTGATGTTTACAGACTCAGAGTGGGTAGCTGCGTCTCGTCTCCGCTAGCAGAGGCGGCCCTGTTCCCATGGCGTGTGGTTGAGTATTCGTCCCGTCCCTCCTTCGTTACAAGGGATCGTGGGAACGCGCCTTAAAGGTATTGTATCTTTTGTTTCTCTGACCCAATGGAGCCACTGCCAGACTTCGGAAGAGAGAGGCATTTCGGTGGGGAGGCCGCCGTAGCCGGACTAGCTGAGGAGGAGCCAGGTGTGTAGTGCGGTGGATAGTGTAATCTGCGTAGATGATGAGTGCTTGGATGGTAAACTTCAAGTGACGCGGCTGGTGGGATCGTGTGCTGTGTGCGGATCAATGCAGCGTGTGAGAAATTGGCTGCAAAGATGAGCTATGACTTCAATTGATAACTTACTGTTTCTGTTGCCTACCATTAGTACCAGGACATTGGACTAACAAGCCCTATTAATACCTATCTGTTGCCGAGCAGATCAGTGGCGAAGTCACACTTACAACGCTCCAGAGACTGAAATACAGAACGTCGTCAGTTCACTCACGCTTAGCTGAGGCCTATCGCAGAGCGGAGAGGTTTCAGCTGGTTCCTTACATGCCGGTAAATGACTGTTATAAAAAGAAGGTTGGATTCAATATGTATCTAAATCAACGTTCGTATTTTTTAAGTGAAAACTTTTATTGGTGCGTTAAGCTATGTTTAGATGGCGGTATTTTTTTTTGGTCACACAGCCAACTCGATAGGAATTATGCCACTCAGTGCTTTCAGTATCTCCAGGATGAATTTTTTCCAGTTAATTAGACACACGACAGGACGGACATTACATTCACACGTAACACCCATGCCCGCGGCCGGACTCGACCCGGCGACCTTCGGTACGTGGAGCCCCTACGCTACCGAGGCCGGCAAAATCTATGAGTTCGCGACTTCCCGTCACCGACATGCTTATGACGTGTTCACGTATGACATGCGCGTTGGTTCTTCTTTAATGGGTAAAATCTTACGAGGTGGTGTCACCAACATGCTTAAGTTAACAGTGTATCTTTAACTGTAAGTATTATCTGTTGCGCTTGGACAGTGGTTAAAAAAGTAGATTATACTTGTATTTAATTTATAAAAATATTTTTTTTTTCGAATGTTCTTCATACAAACACACAGTTTTTATCCGATTTTGATGGAACTTTACATACGTATACTTTCAAACAAATAAAAAAATACTGTTTACGTTGATTTACAAAAACCTAAAATTTCTCCTCCTTTCCCTCCTCACATTAATTTCTGCCAACGTTGTTCATACAAACCCACAGTTTTCATCCGGTTTTGATAGTACTTAGCACACGTATAATTTAAAACATGGCGGTCTGGTAGCTCAGCGATTAAGACGCGTACTTCAGAAAGTTTATCTATTTGGTCGCTGGTACGAATCCCGTGGTGTGAAGAAATTTTTAGGAGTTGTATTTCATTATATGAGTTACGCCCGGACGTTCCATGGCTTTGATTTCACGTTAAATTGTAGGCCCCTGAGGAAAGAAATTGGCCTTCCTGCCACCGACACAATTTCGGGAAGATTCTAGCAACTTTCGGATTATGGACTAAGTTAAATTTTTAGTTTTGAAGTGAAAACTTCAGTAGACGCGTTTTTTATGGTTAAGTCTTATGAATTCACGTCACCGACATGGTAATGTTAATAGTATATCTGTAGTGGGCTGGTGGCTCAGTGGTTAAGGTGCTTGACTGGGGCACGAAATGTCCCCCGTTCTAATCCCGGTCTCACCGGGAATTTTCATTGACCCTTAACCCAACCATCACCTCTAGTACAGTTTGCTGTCTAATGCGAAGTGCGCCAGAACGCTTCCGTGGTTCGGATTCCATGTTAAGCCAGCTAGGACAGGGGCGGAACGTGTAGCTAATGAAAATCAGTTACCAGGTCATTACGACCACAGGGAATTATTACAATTTAGTATATCTGCAGCTATAAGTATGAAGTGTTGCACGGATGATATTCATAGTTTTACGTTTTATCTTCTGTCGGCACTGTCACTTCTGACTGCCAATATTTTTTAAAAAAATTAAGTACTATCTGTACTATAGAGAAATAAACATGGTTCAAAATGGTATCACCGAAAATGGTTGGTGAGTGAAAGGCATTTTTAGTCGACTTTCACTTAGCTGACTGCAAGGACGGTACAATTTCCGTCTCATAAATCATACGTTTCACAAACAAAAATGTACACTTCTTATCCAGGAAAAACTTTTCACATAAAAATTTCAACATTTAGGTACCCCCATTAGCGCAGCATCCACGACGAACGTGGGAAGTAGGAATAAAAGGAACTACGGGCCTAGTGGCAGCAGTTTTCATAACGGAACTGTTGACTGATTGAAACCCGCAGGATTACACGGCCTTAGACATCAACCGACAGACTGCATAGAGAAATCTAAGGATAAGGAAATATCAAATTTTCTCTGCATCATTTTACTGTAGTTAAATTGAACAACATTAGGAAGGTCTTCTGCTTTTACGAATTTGACTGTCCATGCTGCTTATCAGCGCTGATAATAAATCTCAAGGTGAAATTGTTTATCTTAGTGTTCGTTACATATAGACATGAGATTCCGCCACTAACAATAAATTGTAGAGAGTTGATAGTTCATTGCGTTATTTTAAATAACTATTTACAAATATTTCGAATCCATCCGTAAAGATCAGAAGACGGGCGGGTTGAATGGAGTTCCCGGTTAGAGGTAGATGGCTCAGTAGCGAAGGTAGGCTGTGGATATCCCTCGGACAGTAGAGAGTAACTACAAGAACACAGCTGATACAAGGATCCGGTTTATTGGGCTCAGTCTCACAATACACAATGACAGATAGCGGAATGATGTTGCCTGGATGGTCAGGCATGAAAAGAGCTCCGTGTGCTGTGCACTGCCCTTAAGTAGATCCCTCGTAGGTCACCGCAGTCGCTGTGGCGCTACAATCCTTCTCACTGCGTCTGTGGCGCCATCTAGTAGAGTAGCCCCGTACTGCGGATCAGATAAATACATTATTTTCTGCATAAATCAGTCTAAGAAATACCCTTGACCCAAATAATTAGAAAACTTGATCTTTATGTTTTTAATTTTAAAAACGGTAAATTTTCAGTACTCATGTATCGAAAAAATGTTAACATTTATCCTGTTAATGATCTGACAAAAATTAAGATTGGGTTTTCGTCAGAATTGTGAAACGAAATATTACTGTTTACTTTAGTGAAAGAATCAACAAATGTTACCCCAAAAACACATATACTCAGCACTTAGGATAACCGATTTCAGTGTATCCTGATTCTAGCCGAAGTATATGGCAGAGGCATCCAGATAGAAGTAATGCGAGTATGCGCCGTATCCCCAGGAAAGCTGTTAACTCTAAATTACCTTGACTGTTGTCGCTCGGATGGACCGACAAGTTTATAACCCCTTGGTTTGTGCAGTGAGAGCCACTCACCAAACACGGTTTGCTTACTATCATTATTAGCAGGGATGCTTAGTATGCAAGAAAATTGACATCAATGTGGAATCTGAATCTAGTTTTTTTTTATTATTTTGATATATACCAATTTATTAACTAATCGTGAGCAGCAGTGCAATGTTGTGAGAACACTGGTAAGTGGACTTTAATTGTTTTGCTTGTTATACGCCATGCTTACTGATTTCATTTTCAACTATACCACTGCCACAATTCTTGCTTCGCGATTAAGAAATTGCTTATAGCAACTCACTTAACAGCAAGATAATGTTGTTCGTTGATTGCCATTGTACCTGCGTATTCATTCCGCAACAAAATTAATTGTTGGGCGTGCATTTTATGGTAAAAATTCCCAGTCTTCTAATCGCATTAAGATGTCAGAATCGTAGATCAAGGATTGGGACACTTTGACGGCACCTTCATATTCGTAGATACCTGCAATCTGCTCACTTCTAATGGATAGAGAAATAATAATTTATTTTGTTATGAAATGTGCCATTCTAAATATATATAGCAGAAATCTTACAGAGTATTTTGATTATAATTTCACATATTGTATTTTACCGTGTATTGTAAAATGATAAGCTATTCCAAAACTGGTTTTTACCACTGTTTATATATGTCGAATCCATCCGGGAAATATCAGGAGTCTGGCGGGTTGAATAGAATTCCCGGTTCGAGGTAGATGGCTCAATAGCGAAAGTAGGCTGTGGAGAGTAACAACGAGAACACAGCTGATACACGGATCCAGTTTATTAGGCTCAATCTCACAATACACAATTACAAATAACGAAATGATGTTGCCTCGATGGTCAGACATGAAGAGAGCTCCGTGTGATGTGTGCGGCCCTTAAATAGCCCCTCGTAGGTCACAATCTAGTCGCTGTGGCGCTGGCATCCTGCTCGCTGCGTCTGTGGCGCCATCTAGTAGAGTAGCACCGTACCCCCGATCCGACATATATTTACTAGACAGCAGCTTCGTCATCACCATCATCCTTCACAGTTACCAGCGAATGGCCGTGTCAGCTTTGCTCACAAATCTCTTCGGTTTCCTTTGTTCCACACCGAGCGTGGCGGGTGACCGGTAGCATTCTAGCCTCACTTTCCTACCGACGCGGGTTCGAATCCCAGTCCGGCCATCCAGGTTTCAGTTTTATATAGTTTCCCGAATTTCAGTATGGCTCTTTCAAAACTGTCGAATTTCTTCCCGTTCTTGCTCACCGTCCTTTCCACTTTCCAATTATCTTGACGTCGACGAGACGTAAAGGCGTAACAAAAATAATTCCTCTCTTCTAACCAAGTCTTCGTCACCTGAGGGACGTTTTCCTCGTATCCTCATTTCGTGTTCTATATTCTCCGTTCTCTTAAGAGGATACGGAATCGCCTATCCCCGCAATGTTAAATTTTGCCTACTACAGGGAACATTTTATCACAAACTGCTGGAGCTAGAGAGATAAAATTTTTACTGTATGTGCATTGATACGTTGTAACAATAATGAAACAACAGTTTTTTTGTGAAAGTATTTACTTACGGAGATATTTTATATTTACCTTTAAATTTTTTCCATCACTTTTCACTAGATTATCACCTCTAAATCTTTTGAAATTCAATTAATTAAACAATCATTGTTTCCGTATGTAAAATAAACCCATGTGGCTATGTCATAAAAAATTCAGAGTTCTAGGTTCTCCAGTACCTGAGATAATGTTTCTAGAAGAAGCAAAAAGTAAACTTACGGGAAACGGAGAAAGAAGATTGAAACATTCCGATCCATAGTTAATACACCCTTCACAGTCTTCACAATTCAAGGTCAAAAAGTCAAAAAGTAACTTCATTAACCAGAGATAAACATTTTCGGACAAATAATGTGTAAAGAATCGCTGGAAAGTGGGATATTTGAATTCATGTCACATGAATATATTGCCAAAAAGTTTATGGTCAGCCATGATAGAAGTGTATAACAAAAGCGCAATATCCGATCTCACAAATGTATAAAAACAAAATAGTTATAATTGTAGTAGAGCCAATTATGGTACGTCTTTTTAAAGAGGAAACTCGGTGGAATATAATAAGCCAGTAAAACGAAAATCGATTTTTTTCACCCAAAATCCGATTCCGTATCCCCTTAAAGTACCATTTTAGTCTTGTCTTCCCTATCCTCTGCAGCAGCGGATCCTCTTTCATTTTGTTTCTTATCCTGTCCAGTCTTGTTACCACTGCCCACCTTCTGTGAAATTTCGGTTCAATCTCCTGCCTCTTAATGATATTCTCCTACATCACTGATCATATTTCGGCAGCGTCCATGAGAATAAGTACCAGCAACTCATTATCTAAAAATGAATTGCAAGAACAGAGTAACTTTATATGGTCACGTTTTCCTTTCAGATTATCAAAATCAGGTTTCTCGCTAAAATACGAAAGCAAACGATCTTTGTTTAGTAAAACGCAGATAAAACATGAGAGATTACAACTCCTAATTAAAAAACTGGATCCGAAACATGACCCTGAAGCAGAACAGGATATTGTCTCGGAAAAACCTGTCTAACACAAGATGTCAGCAGGGATATTTCTTTTTTTATCCAAATGCACTTATCAAATTAAAGCAATAAAAGTGACTATCGATCTGAATGCCTCTTCTTAAGATGCACCAGATCAACTTTAAATGGAGGAAGAAGTCCAGTGAAGCAAACCCTGCAAGGCGGGATAGACAGGTGGTAGGAAAAGGTTTCAAAGTTCTGCACTTGTTGGAGAGAGTGATGAAGGGATGTACGATGAAGTAAAGGAATTGGGTTACAAAACTTTGGTCAGACCATTGCTCGAATATGGTAGTGTGGTATGGGACCCTCTTTTTACGTATCAAATACAGTAGTTGGAGAGGGTGCAAAAAAGGGCTGCTAGATTTGTTTCTGGAAATTATCGCAGAATGCAATCAGTGACAGATATGATAAAGGAGCTGGAATGGGATTCATTGCAATACAGGAGGAGGATGAGGAGGGTCATGGGAGTGTACAGGGCATATACTGGCGATGAGGCATGGAAAGATATTACAATAGGTATGAAAAGTAGTGCATGGAAGGGAAAAGATGACCATGACCACAAGTTGGCACTCGATTTCAGGCACAAGGGTGTGGGAAGATTCTCTTTTTTTAGGTAAGGGTGTCAGGGATTGGAATGAGTTACCAAGAGAAATGATGAATAATTTACCGAAAACTTTGAAAGAATTTAAAGATAAAATTTGTAGAGGACAAATGTAGGTGGATGCTAGGAAGAAGAAGTCGATGGTTGATATCGGATTTATTTTTTCGTAGAACGTTCTCTGGTCCAATATTGATTAACTAATGTATTACTAGTTTGTTGTTTTATACTAATAAAATTACTGAATAGGGATAAAATATTTGTTTTTGCAATATACCAAATTTTTAAGCATACCATTGAATCGGAAATTTGCGATATACTCAGTCGTTTTCGTGTATCGTTTTATTCTAAATTTATCATGATGAATATCGCATAGCATATTAGCTGTTATGCGTTGCTTAATTTGTTTTTCTTTGATGAATTGCACATGAAACACTTTTAGGATTGTAAGTTATTGAAATGTAGCTTTTTGGCTAAGTATATTTGGCTATATAAAGTGCATATTGCTGATGATTAACTTTCAGAGTACATTAAAATATCGACATTACGGTGACAGCGGAAGTAGTAAATAAACGATTTCATATGATTTTTGAATATTTGATTTCAGTGAAGTGAATAGAAATCAAGTTTCCTTTTAGAAGGTATTTAATTTTGTTTACAATCACAACCCGGGATATTTAACTTCTACTTAAATTTAGATTCTTTTTTGCGTGGTGTTTGAGCAAAAGCAATGAAATATTTATGCACCAAGCAAAGCGGCCGCATAATAGAATGAGTTCTTTGACAGGTTGGTAGCGTAAACTATTTTACCACAATCTATATAATTAAAAATGAGATGCTCTTCGTTGGTAAGCGCATCCCTTGAGAACAGATGAACCGATGTGACTAAACTTTAATGGGCCAAAAATTTTTTTTTAGTAGTCCGAATAAGGGTTTTAGAAAAAGAAAAAATTAGAAATGCTTCCCGGAAAATTGGAAAATTGTGGAAAAACTGAAAATGATTTTTTGTGTGGCTCGATGTGGTTAATTTTTTCAATGTTCGTGATAGTCCCAATAAGATATTTAGCGAAAGATAAATCTTAAAATTTACCCCGAAAATTTAGGGAAAAATTGAAAGTACTTTTTCTACAGACCAATTTAGCATCTTTTTTTCCAAATAAGGTTTTTAAAGAGAGAAAACTTGAAAAGTTGCCCTGAAAATTCGGGAAAAACTGGATGTGATTTTTTCTATGTTCCGATTTAGTTTTTTTTTTTTTTTTTTTAAATGTTCGTAATAGTCCAAATAAGGTTTTTAGTGAGAGAAAAATTTGAAAAGTTGTCCTGAACATTCAGTAAAAATTTAAAGTGCTTTTTTCTATGTAGGCATTTTCGCTAATTTTTTAAATAATGTTCGTAAGTTCGTAATAGACCGTATGAGGTTTTTAGTGAAGGAATATTGGAATAGTTGCCAACAAAATTGGAAAATTCGTGGAAAATTGTATGTGCCTTTTTATATAGGATTTTTGTATGAACTCAAACCATGAATCATAATTCGAATGATCGATATGCGTAATCTTTTATTTTTTTACTTTTGTTTCTAATGCTCCCGGAATGGAAATAACTCAATTGAATCTATTACATTAAAAAAATAACTTATTCAGGCCTAAATTAAAATAAAATTATCTTAGTTTTTATTTTTGCGTTGTTCCTGTCCAACAAATGTAGTTATTTTATTTCTGTTCCTTTGATATTAATTGATTACATGGGCTTTACGATATAACGAACAGCGTTTTACCTCAATTAGGCATAACAGCGCCCAATCGTCTGATGCACGACTCATTTAACCAACAGTTGAAAAACTAAAAACAACATGTTTGTAATGCATTGCGAGATTCAGTTCGAACGATCGTTCCACCGCTGTATCAGCAGCAAAAACATGCGTAGAACACTGTCTTGAAAGTTGTGAACGATGGTACTAGAGGGATTTTCTTCTTGGACGCTCTTGGTGGAACTGGAAAAACTGGTTTGGTCTAATTGAAATTTTGCAACGATTCTCTCGCACTTGCACTTGCTTAATCAGGAACTGCAGCTGCGTTGATAAAGTCGGTCAAACAGCTCATTCAGCATTCAAGTTGCAGCTGAATACGTAAATCAATTAGACTCGAACTTGCAAAATTCGAAGGTATTAGACCGAACGATACAAGATCTATGAAACAATCAAAACGGGTTTAGTGATCCGATGATCGAATTAGAAATGGAAATAAAACACCCTTAGATTCATTGAGATTTCAAACTTAATGGAAGAAACAAATCATTTGTTTGAATGAAATTCTGGCTTAATTCAGTTGTGGCTTAAACTTGGGAACAAAACCGCATAATTCCAAGTTGATAACTTCCGAGACATATCACACATTTCCGGCATTTCAGCAGTGTACTGCCGATGAAATTCATCTGAAATGTAATTTTTTCCCATTGGTGTACTTCTGAATGTACTCCTCAAATTGAATATCCATTAATAAATACAATGATCACTCAGAAATACTTTTTTTTTCTCATTTTCCTTTGTTTATACATTCTCAATAGCTTTTATCAAAACGCTCACAAACAAATTTATTGAAATTTGGGCAGCATAACGTCTGTCGGGTCACCTAGTTGTCAATAGAACTCTCTCAGTAATGTAAAACAGGACTAACAACTTAAGAACTATAAATTAATCGGGTAGAAGCATAGTCGAATTTAATTGATTTTCCATGCTGTGTTTTGCAAAGAACTAAATAAGAACAATTTGTTAACATTGAATTTATGAAATTTAATTGCTGTGATATTTCTACCGGTTTTCCGTGAGATCTTCATCCAAATATTGAAAACTTGATCATTAGGGTTTTTTTTTTTGGCGTCTAGATACCAGAATACAATTTTAAAAGTGAAATGGAAATATTCTCCCCTTCCCCTCCCCTATCCCACCTCTTTTTATTAATGATATATAAAAAACAGAGACAATTATTACTTACCCATTAAATTCAATCTCCTAGCAGTATAAAATTTTTTAAATATTTTTTCATGGAAACATATAAAATGTTTCGCGTCGTTAGCCAGTATGAACTGTACATCACCCCGTCTCATAAAACCACAGATCGTACCCTGGTACAGACAGAAAAAATGGCATATTCTGTTTCGTTACTCCGGAAATTAGAATCCTGTTCTACTCCTCAGTTCTTAGAAAAATTTGTCATCCTTCAACTTTTATACTATCATAAAGAATCTGGAATTATTTACAGCTGTATTACGAACTAATCGTTTCTTTCGAAATTCTAAATTTTTGTTCCCAGATTCCATCTTACGCAATCAACGACTTTTCATCTTTTTCGTATCGTATGTCTAAATAATATCATTAACAGCTGTTAAAGTGAAATTTTCTACTTGTTACCTCCACCTGATAGTTTTCAATTTACGTAACTCAGTTCTTCAATCAGCCGTCTTCAGGGACCCCTCAATGTGTACGGTCAAAGTCATGGCCGTACTTGCGAACCCGAACTCCCACGCGGACTGTAGACGTTGAGCAACATGTGTGCTTCATAACACGGCAGCATCTAACCGACTGAGAAACTGTTACACAACCTATCCAGACCAGAACTCGAGTCACCGTGCCGGTTGCACAAGGTACTGATATTCCAATGGCTGAATGTAGACAAACCTATACCAAGGTCAGTGGGAAGTTCTTTCATCACACATTCTAAGAGATAAACGAAAGTATACTGGCTGTTAGAACGCTGTACACTATAATGCAGTGTAGTTAAAGATTGTGTGACCGACCGTGGTGGGTGTGCGGCCTTGCATTCGGGAGGTCGCAGCTTCGAATCCCCGTCCGATCATCCATATTTTGTTTTTCCATTGTTTCGCAAAATCACTCGAGGTGAAAGCCAGGATAGTTCCTTCAAAAGTCTATGGACAAATTTCTTTCCGTTCCTTGCTCCCAGTCTTTTCGACCTAGATGTCAACTAGGCGTAAAGCGATAAAAAGAAAATATTATAACTATATAACACGCAGAAAATGACTTGTTATATGAGAACCAAGCTGTAGAAAAGTATGTAAATCAATGCAAATGTAAAATGTAAGTAGTTAATAATTTATACCGTAGCTAAATGTAGTACCGCAATCAAACTGTGACATGTACAACATTTAACAGGAATAATCGCTAAAGACGCTTGTGTGAATGCGGTGAAATGTGTTCAGTAAACAAATAAACGAGCAAAAAAAATAAAAAAATACACTATCGTTTATCATACATTTATAATTAAATCGGAAATAAATAAATAATTCCAACGAAATACTTACCAGGATTAACAGAAGGGTGACTTAAGGGTGAATTCCATGCAACCTTTCGTTCCACTATCCATCTTTTAAAGATAACTGTAAATATTGACTAGTACTTCTGCGTGGTCTTAATGATCTAGTAATAGTATTCTTACAGGCGCGACATTCCGCCTTTGTCGTAGCCGCCGAACATTATAAAGACCTACAACTTAATTTAGAAACCAAACCGCGAAGCTTCCTAGCATCGAAATAGAACAGAGCCAATTTTAAGGCCTGTAATAATTACGGCTGACACCGGGTACCCCTCAAACTTTAGTAATATGCCTTATCCAACTTAGCCACCAGACCGCTTGTTTCAGGCATAATAAGCGGGACACGAAAACGGCATTGTTGGCTGATATTTCCTCCACAAAGTCGTTTGATGAGAACACCTAAGAATATTTAACAAAACAGACTTTCCAATCGCCTGCAAAGCCCAACAACCTTCACTTTGAAAATCCTCTTTAATGGCGGAGACAACGATGTATAAGTTGCTGACATTTAGTCTCTGCAAAATCAGTTGATTGGTGCTGATTGTTATACTTTTCTTTTTTCTATATTTATGGTCTGTTCTTGTTAACATTGTTGCTTGTGTTTCAAATCGTAATAACATGAACACTTTTGATACGAAATAAATAAGACAAAAGCAAGTGTGTAAACCTTCATTTGGGAGAGGAATACAATAACGTATCCAGGAAAACACCGTAAAATATATCTCAAATAGTGTAACAATTTGAAGTCATAACTATATAGACGTGTAGATAAGTTGTCTACAAATGCAACGGGTTAGTATCACATTTTTGCTTATACTGGCGGCTACAAACATTCTCGAAACGTTCTATACTGTTAATCTAGTTTCACCCTGGAAAAATAGTTTCAGAAAAAAAAAAGCGTTTTCGACATTTTTTGAGAATAAACACAGTAAGTTTAATTCAAATCATCATGTATATTATATCTAAAAGGTGGTTGTATTGCCAAAAGCCATTATATCCCCTGATGCCTAATCGAAATCTATAAGTAAGGTATAATTTTGAAGACTATGGCCTCCTCTTTAGCCATGTCGTATTTTAAGAAAGGAAGTTTTTGGGATTCTACCCTTATGGGGCAAAAGTATCAATATTTGTAAGGCGTGAATTATTTTTTTTTTTTTTTTTTTTATGAGCTGTTTATCTCTCGTGATACCTAACCGAAATAGATAAACGAGGTATCAATTTAAAGAGTAAGGTCTTCACTTATGTAACATTATAATTTAAGAAAGACGGTCGCAGATATGAGACATTTCAGAGTCAAGCCGCCAGATAGCAGCAGCATATATACAGAGATATTAATAAACTTCTTCACTAGCGTCGACAAGGATTAAGCACGTTACCGGTAGATAGCCCCACATATGACCGCGATATCAATAAAACGTCAGTTTTTTTGGACAATAAGTAACTTTTCGGATATTTCCTTCTGTTACAGAGACATTTTAGTTTTGCTATACAGTTCCTATGTAAAAATTTTAGTCGCGATGTTTTCTCATGGGATATGATCACAGCAACACATATCACAGAGATATGGATAAGCCGTATATATTTTGATTAGGCTAGTTGTATTCCGTTAAGGTCAATGACAGTTTGTCATGCATATGTTTCACGCGTCCCACAGTTTTTGCTAATTATTTCGCAACATGTTGTAAGTATTTTGCTATGTACCTATTAAACTAAAATAAACAATTGCTGCAAAGGAGGCGTTTCTTTTTCCATCATATTACAAACCATTTCAAATCGTATTTTATTTGTGAAATTTTCTCACGGGTTATCTAGTAACGCTTCATCTCGATGAGACCATGACAAACCTTAAATGAACGTTACTTTTGTAGTTAGCTGTTTACTTAGTCCCAGACAGTGGTCAAGATAAACGTTAGCAACATAACTGGTCGAATGAAGTGTTAGACCTACGTGGGGATAGTTATAAATTAGCGCAACTCGGTGCAAGGTGAGAACGATGTGCCACATTCGAGAACCTTAGTTCGTGTTATTGTAGGTGTAAAGATTGCCTGTTTCTCATTTCATAATGACCGACATAACTACCGCATTGATGGTTTTACAGAAAGACGACAACTAACTGTTGAAATCTCTTCAGTCCAATAATTTTGGGGCAGTTTCTGTATGAATATTGGGATGATCTGTTTTCTTCGTGAAAACTATCTTTAACAAGTTGGAGTTGGCCGCTGCAGAGACACACTCGCTTCTTGGGTACACCTGAGATACAAAGTTCTTGTGGCGAGGTCCAAGCTGTGGTACATTGTATCCCTCTCAGATCTTCAATCATTCGATAACAAAGGTACCACACTGGCTAAAAAAACCACCTTTTATTTGATGCTGTCATCAACACGAGAAGCAGAAGAAGACTGACTTCAGTGCTCTCTGACAGAAAGATTACAGGGATGACAACAAATAATTCAGCCACATCACCGTCTTTTTATGAGCTTTAAAAAAATGTAAATATCATCTCTTTCTTCCATATATCATCACCAGTCCTTAATTCTCTCCAGAGCGTGATGATCGCGCTGAATTTCTCACACGACTCTTAAAAATGTGGTGCCTTTCCGGCCGATTTTCAGCCTCTCTGATGATTAAACTGACGATCTCTTTAACTTGATCCATCCATATGCACGCTGTCCTTCAATGTTGTCTTGTAAGTTCGACCTACTTCTAAATTTTCAATGTATCTTCTCGCTACATGTCCGAAGAACTGAACGAGTCTCCATATGAGTTGGGAAGGAACACTCTTGGAAACGTTAAGTTTCAAATGTCTGAGAGGTAAGAAGTGATAAATGCAGGCGACATTGACGGCTGATACGACTACTCAAAATCTGCAGAATCGTCACTAAGATTAATTCTGTTTCTCAGATCTTCCCAGCCATTTAATTTTTTTAACTGCTTAACGTCTCTTAACAGCAAGGTCTTTAGAGACGGGAAAGGATGGGGAGCAAGGAATGGGAAGGAATTTGGCCATGGCCTTTTGAAGGAAGCATCCCGGTATTTGCCTGGAGTGATTTGGGAAACCTTGGAAAACCCAAATCTGGATGACCGGACGTGGTTTGGAACCGCCGCCCTCCCAAATGCGAGGCCAGAACGCTAACCGTTACACCACCACGCTTGGTAGCCATTTAACGAGAATTCTTGACATTTAATGTGAGCATTGGAGGAATCCATTTCAGGTGAGCAGATCGAGGTTGGCATGCACCAGCTCTATGAAAACAAAGCAAACCTACCTACCTGACTGGAACTACTTAATGCTGGAAGGCACTAATGTAATGCTCATGGTAGTATTATATTCTTCCAGCAGCTTTATCTACTTGATCTGTTTCTACCTTCCCGTCTAGAGTTCCAATGGTGCCAATGCTGTAACGCCTACAAAATCGTGATTGGTAAAAATAACTCAATTAACGTCTTTTAATTATGGCACTGAACCTGAGGAAGGCAGTACATATTGTGCCATCTTATTAATGAGAAAATATACAATTGATAGTGCGTAGCCAAGAAAATTTGATTCTGAACGACATTGAAATACATACCGATGATGTGTATCGCATATTAATATACCTTTGACCAATCATCATGAAGATTATAACGATGATAAACATCAGAATACCAAAAGGCATACGGGAAGAGGTATTAGAAAGCCCACTTTGGAGCCAATTTCTTTCCAGCTATCAATCACAGAGTATGCAAGGATTTTCTAATATCAGTCCAAGATAATTCCTTTCCATTCTTGTATACATTGCTGAAGAAGTGTAACGTCTGAGATATAATATGACAGTACGCCATTTCTGTCTGTTCTATTACGGAATGAAGGTTAATTAGGTTAAAGGCCAGGTGATTTGATGGTTGAGATGTAGGAAGACCATCACTTCACCTCAGTTGTCGACAGTTACCGTGATGAATGAGTATTAAATGTAGCATCTTGTTCTCGTCATTTACGAATATGACGAAGGAAAGAGGGAACCCTGGTGCAATAGTCATGGTCTGCTCTCATCAAAGGATCTCAAATGGGACTGCAGATTTTAATGACATCATCAGACCGTGAATCATCTTCAACAGTGCGTAAAACTGAGGTAGGTTTGGTATTTTGTCTAGTACTTTGCTACACAATCTGATAGGAGCTGTGTATTTCCTTCTTTTCCGCCTTACTGGCAAACTACGAGATGGAGTAAATATCTTGCAGCGCAGGAAGTCGTACCAGTTGGCCTCGGATCGACTGCCAAGCTGAGTACAACGTATTAACGACCTCTGTTCTGAGGCAGTCTGTTTCACTGATTTCTTCATCATATTTGCTTAAGGTTTCTACATTTCCATCTACACTTTATAATTTACAGAAAACTAACAGTGGAAAAGGGTACTTTGCACAGAAAAATGTATCTGTTTTCTGCTAATTAAGAAAGGATAGTTTCATATGGGCATCTCTGCGGCATCTTAGTGGGTTGGTGGTTCAGTAGTTAATGCGTCTGACTGGAGATCAGAAAGTTTCCGGTTCGAATCACTGTCTGGGTGGGGATTTTCTTAAGACCTTAACCCGACCTTCATCTCTGGCACAGCTTGATGTAATGTGAAGTATACCAGAATGCTTCCTTATTCGGATTCCAGGTTAAACTGTAGGTCCCTTTATTGGGGTTAGGTCAGGTATGGAAGAAAGGAACTAATAACCTTATCTGAAATACCAAGCTAATATCTCATTCGGGAGGGCCTAAACAACCTTCTGGCTGAATACCAAGCTTAGCTTTTTAGATTTTACGACGTATTATTTTTCTTATTTTATCTATTCTGTCCCGTTGGGGGTTGCTAGTCCCCCATCGGGTGTTGCATTAGCAAGACAAGCAGCCTGCCGAGTAGCTCCCTGAATATGGAGACAGACATCCTCTACCAAGTGCCAACGGCCACTTGCAGGGCGGATGAGCGGGTAAAGAAACAGGTCAAACTCTTACCCTAGGGTGGAGGAACCTGTAGATGGTCAACGGCATGAGAATGTGGAAGGCAACTGGAAACCACCACATTAAAGTTCCTAAAGGATTCATTAGAAAGAGCATGGTGATGGCGCATAAAGTAAAATGTTCCGGCGTAAAATGGCGGAACAGAGGAAGGCTTGGAAGGTTGTCACTGTGCAGTGTTGTAACAACCTTTTTTTCTGACTTGAAAAAAAATAAAAAAACATAAAAAAATCATGGAAAAAACACGTTTTTATTCTGGGACACGTTTTTTTCATAACTACTAAATCACAAATTTATCGTTTAATATGACTTTTTTTTAGAGTTTATAGTAAGTACTTATCTTAATTTTTAAGTCTACTCTATTTTTCTGGTTCAGTAAAAAATAAAATAATAATAATTTACGAAAATATTGGCAACATTGACTGATGTTTTCTTTCACGAACGGGGACTTCCCGAAGAGGCTAGGTTGCGCGATAAGAAATCCCCGTTGTTTGGATTGATACTTGTTATTTCAAGTAGTGCTGCCAACACTGTGAATTTATCTGTAGACCTACGGATCTTTTTTAAATTTAAATTGGAATTTTAAATTTATCTACCGCTTTTTTCCTCTTTTGATTATTTATTGTGCTTTACTTGTATTAATGTACTTCTTAAACTCTCAGCGTATAGTGATACTGAGTCATTAAATTCTCAGTAATTATGAATAGTTTTTTCCTCTTTTTATTACTTATTGTGCTTTACTTGTATTCATATACTTCTTAAACTCTCAGCGTATAGTGATTAGGGATTGCAATCCAGCAAAGCGGGATCCCGCAATCCCGCGGGATCCCGCATCATTAGACAGTCTGGCGGATCCCGCACAAAATTAAGCGGATCCGCAATCCGCAAAATCCGGCGGAAACGCATGTCAGGCTGCGTAACTCGCTGCCCCACTCAGTCTCTGTCGGATGTTTTGCACTGTTTGCCTGTACGGCTGTACCCTTTCAGTTGGCATTTGACTCATGTGAACAAGGGTTTGTTTTTGTCAACCTTCGTCATAAATACATCCGTTATCTGAACTACACGGTTACAGCTTTTTATTCACGGTTTCATTATTCGCATTTTCTGTGTTTGCAGATAAAGTAATTATGACACTTTCCTCCTTTGCGGCTGCAAATTTGATTATTCGTTGATATGAAACTAATGTTATCGTAATTTTAACGATCGCGTACCTATTTATTCAATAGCTATCAAAAGGAAATTGTATATCCTTTGACTTATTGTTGTTTTGGTCGTTGCATCAATGCGTTTCTTTGACGAAAGCCACCTGCTTAAATGTGCCGCTCAGGCTTTCAATTAATCCCTCTTCTCTTTGTTATTATTTCGACTAACGGTAAAAAAAAGTTATAATGATGTTTTCACGGGTTTATCGACGGCTGCCTCCACCGTCTTCCTCACGTGTGTAATTTCGTGTGTTTGCAATGAAATCCGGAGATACAACCTATGAGGACTTCACTGCAATCATTCGCCGAGAAAGTCTCTTTTCTTACTAAAAAATAATAATTTCCATTCTAAAAAACGTCGTTACGCCACATAAGTAAATCTGAAATACTTGACAGTTTACGTGTTGGTGAGTAGTTTCTTTCAATAACATTGAATCAACTGTAATATCAATCAAGAAATCAGGAGATATAATAATGAATCACACAAAAAAAGGCCAACTCTCGTGCTTATGCAGTTATGAGATCTTGTTCTGAGCCAAGTCTACACTTTACAAAGTATATTCACTTCACTTTGTGAAATGGAATGCTTTTCTCGGTGTCATGGAACGTTTACATAGATAAAAAAAAAAAAAAAACTCTGGTAACTTGGCCATTAAGCAAACCATATTTTAAAACTTATGTGATGTATTGTAAAGCACATAATATGACCTAAGACTCAATATTTTCTATTTTTATTATTTATTTAAAAACTGGTTTAGATTAAAAAACAAAAATGTAAAACCTCGAAATAAACTTAAGACACGCTAAAAAGTTTTAATGTCATTTTGCCATTCTAAATATCGTTAACTGTTAATTTTTATCATTTAACATTAAAAATTATTTATTAATTTAATTATTATTTAATTTATTAATGTTTTAAGTAACTATGTTTTAAATATATGCATTAAAAAACTGTTTGTACCAATCCCGTACGGATCCCGCGGGATCCCGCGGGATTGAAAACATTGCGGGATTGCAATCCTTAATAGTGATACTGAGTCATTAAATTGTCAATAATTGTGAATCGTTTCTTTGCAACCGTTGGCGTAAACCAATGATTAAAAAAGAAATAAAGCTCCTATTTCGTATGATAATAGATTTAAATTCAAACTTAAAAGACCTTAATACAGAATTATCGGTGAAGTCTTTATGCACAGTGTCTACTTTGCTCACAATTTAAAATTGCGATCTCAAAATCATTTGCGTATAATACAAGGACAACCAGTAAAAGAAAATGTAATTATTTCTGAAGTTATGGATCTAGAGGAGACAGAAGAAGAAACGCAAAATTCCGACACAGACCGAACTAGTGTTGATAGTGCCGATACTAGTGAATGTGGTACTGACATAGAGGATGAATAAAATTATGTTACCTATATAGATACATTTATGAATCATTATGTAAGACATTATATGATTCAGTAAGATTTAAAACACACATGTAAAATGTAAGTTCCATAAATAAAATTATAATTTATCAAATATACTGTTTTCTGAAAAAAAAAACTAGAAAAAAAACAAGGGTGCTAGGTTTTTTTTCATGTTTTTTTTTCATGTTTTTTTTTTCACGAAAATGAAAAAAAAGTTTTTTCAGTTTGCAATAGTATCACTGTGCATGTACCTGCTGCATAGCAGAAAACCCTTGATGATAGATGATGGATGATCTATCCTCTCATTGCAGTTCAAATATGTTGTTGGGAGGAGTATTTGACAGCACTGAAATATACTAAAGCCCGTTTGTATGTTACTAAAAAAGAATGAACAGGAACCACATGTTCATCTCATAATGAGTGTTATTAGCATTTTAAGCTAACTTAGTTTTCAGTAGATTCTGCTCAGCTAATATGCAGGTCTACGTAACATCGTTTCAAAACCCAAAACACATTCAAGGATCATTCAGAACTTGAGAAAGAGTAAACAAGATCACTTACTGCAAATATTGCTGTTTATCCACCTTGACTGTGTCTGCCGGAGCATTTAATTGCAAATGTTGGCTAATTTTGTTTTATTAGTCAGCTAGTGAAGTCATACGAGTATGGGAATTGGATATTAATGTTCAGTTTCTGATCTATGAACCTTGTCATTACGTGGCAAACAAGTGCCTTGGTTTCTTGAGATCAAAGTGTTGTGTTCTTATACTGAAGAGGACAGACAAGAGGAAACATTCACGGCGCTTAGAATCGAGTAGTCATAAAGCAACAGCAAAAACAAAAACAAAATATTTCTTGGAGAATTATTTTAGGTATTAGTAAGCCATTAATGTATGCGGTGGGATTTCATGAAATGGGGAAAGTTATTTGAGGCAATTACATTGAGGACAACAGTCAAGGGAGCTCCTGTCAACTTATGGGAAAAAATATATTTGTCTCAAAACAGTTTCTTTTCATGACCTGTTTTACAGTCTGCAGAAACGGCTGACAGAATAATGATTTTTCCCATATGCGATTTTTAATACAATTCCTCTCCTCAAATGAAACTTATTTGAACAGGTATGTCACCTTTAGACAATTTTATTTCGTTAGTTACATGATTAAATTATGCCCTCCGAAATACTTTAATTTTTTGAAGATAGAATTAACTTTCCGAACAGTCTGATGTGGCAAATTATGACCTATGTTAGAACTTTCATGTTAAGCATAAATGAATTTAAAAGGAATCATGTTTTTGACTAGAAGCCTCTTTTACATGAAACTTGTTTAACAAATTACTTTTGGATCGGAACATTTGAACGAATGCTTCATTCTACTTGGAGACCTCTTGCCATGACACTTAGGAGAAGATTTCATGAATTTATTGTGTTAGTGACAGTCATACTTGTGCCATTCTGGATTTCAACATAATCATCTGTACCTTTCTAAAATATTTTCACAATATTTTTATTTATTCTCCACACAGTGAAGTTATTCGGAATGTTTGTAATTCTTGTCTTACAACTACATATTGTATTCCACTGCCACGTAATATGATGATAATTTCATGATCATTGTTCAGGCTCTGTTACCCGGATTTTGTTCATTAAAGAACCTTGAGAGGTGGCAATTAGTTCTGGTGAATCACACGACTACACACGTGTGAACAGGGCGGTACTGCATTTCCGTGTTCGTGTTTTATTTTATTTCGTGCTTCAAGCTGGCCTGAACACCCAAATTGCTTCCTTGACCTTCCTTCCAGCATAGGAAACAGAGATGTACTGGATAACAATTTCTTAGTCCTTTTTTAAAAAAGTGCAACATTTCCTCTTTGCACACACGAGCGTGTTATTTTATGGGTGTTTTGACATTGTAATTCTCACCCGTGGGAAATCATAATTCCTCTATTATTAAAATTTCAGGTTCGTTGGTACGTTTTTGATGTTATCACTATTTCCTTCAAACGTCTTCTCTATGATTAGAAGGGAGGAAAGCAAAAGTGGAAAGAAGATTGGAACGCAAGCCAGTTTCAGCGAGGAAGAAGATGTGCTGTAGATCAGAAAAGTATTCCTCTCAAACAGTGGCAATCAGAAAATACAGTAATACCATAATACGGAAGTGCTTCAGGCATGCTGCAGTTCATGAACATCTGCACAGCACATACCGAGCATGGTGAGTAAAAGGTTAACGTTCTGGCCTCGCATTCGGGAGGAGGCGGGTTCGGGCACCCAAATTTGGGTTTTCCATGATTTCCCCAAATCACTCGAGGCGAATGCCGGGATGCTTCCTTCAAAAAGGCCATGGCCGAATTCCTTCCCGTTCCTTGTCCCCAGTCCCATCCCGCCTCTAAGCACCTCAGCCGTCGACGAGGCGTAAAGCAATAAGTAAAAAAAAAAAAATGCACAGCATACTCGCGATTAACACTCTATTGTGTGACTGCTACGAATCAACGCTCGGAAATCTAAATTTCGTATTATTTCAGTGTAACAAATATCAGAAACATTAACAGAATTTTATATCTGCCACAGCGAAATCAAAGCAATAGCTACCAACGAGTGTTACTTCTGTAATGTAATAAAATGTTGATTATAAAGTGGGGAAGGAGCTACTTATCGAAGACTCTAAATGTAAATAAATTGGGATAACATTTGATAGCAAACTCAACTGGGCAGGACACGTTGGACAGGTAGAAGGGAAAGGGTTCAAAACCCTTCACCTGTTGGAAAGAGTGATGAGGGGATGCGCTAGAGAAGTAAGGGAATTGGGGTACAAAACTTTGGTCAGCTGGAATATGGTGGTGGTGTCTATGATACACATTTTTGGTATCAAATACAAGAACTGGAGGTGGTGCAGAGGAGCGCTGCCAGATTTGTCTTTGGAAATTATCGCAAAACACAATCGGTAACTAATATTATAAAGGAGCTGGAGTGGGATTCATTGGAGAATAGAAGGAGGGTGAAGAAAGTCATGGGAGTGTACAAGGCCTATACTGCTGATGAAGCATGGATTGATATTGGTGGGAAATTTATGAGAGGTGCTTGGAAGGGTAAGGTTGACCATGACCACAAGCTGGAACTTGATTTGAGGCATAAAGGGTGTGGGAAAATCTTCTTTCGTGGGTAAGGGTGTGAGGGACTGGAATAAATTGTCAGGAGACGTAATGAATTATTTACCAGAAACATTGTAGGAATTTGAAGTAAAAATTAGTAGAGGGCAAAAGTAGGTTGGAATAGGGAAGGAAAATGGGGTGTGTGTAGGGAGATTGCCACCGGAGCGGGCGGTCCATCGCAATTTCATCAATTATAATTATAAAAACAACCTCTTTACTGGTTACTGGCAGCGTTCATAAAAGATAACGGTATAATTACTTAAGAACTAAAGATGTGCATGACATCATGAAACTATTGAAATTCTGTTGAGCGTATTTCGAAGTGTTGGTTTCACCAAGTGCCAATAAATTTTTAAAAAAAAAGTTGGTTTTTAAAATTTTGTATGGAATTTTAATAATCTGCATAAAACTCCCGAAAAGATTTTTTCGAATGATTTATTTAAAAAATGTCAATTTTTTTATTTTTGGGCGGTTATATCAGTTACAAGTTCTGTTAAGTTTTTATGAAATAACCTGAAGCGACAAAATGTATTTCTGAGATTTCGAAAAAGTTAAGATATTTGCATTATTTTCAAAGTCATACTGACTATGCTAATAATCTCCTCTTAATATACGTCTGTCGTTTCAACCTTGCAGTGACTCATTAATCTTAATTGTTGAGTTTGGTAATTATTGTCTGAAGTATAGTTTCCCTCGTTTGGGACGCAAATTATGTAAACCTTAATTTGTTTCATAATGAATGACAAAAACAATTCCTAATTTTCAGTATTTTTATGTATGTATGTATTTTCGCTTGGGACAACTAGGACGACGTTAAGTCTTCGTCTGGCTTGACTTTGCTCTTGGATCTGTATTACAACTAAAGTTGTTAGCCCTGGATACTTTGGACGGAAACGTTCTGGCGCTTTTTCTGCCACATAGCAGAGGAGCCAGAGGAGAATACGAGGTTAGGGCCGTTGAAAATCTCAGCCGCGACCGGGATTCTAACCGGAGACCTTTGCAGCTCCTGTCATACGCCTTAACCACTTAGCCACCAGACCACTTATCAATTATAACTTATATTTGTTTTATTAAGAAGTATAGCACAAACTAAATGATTATGTTAAACATTGAAATTATGATATCCTTTTAAACATGGCGTGTTCTACATGTCAGAGGTATTTCTATGGAACATAATATTTAAATTAAATAAATGTTGAAAAATATAATGCAATTTTTCTATTAGCTCACTACTTACCATCCGACACTTGTCCTTCATATGCAGAGGAAAGGAATTGGCCATCATTGGTATCTGTCCCTGAACGGTAAAAACCTTCATTTGAGCACTGTCAGTAAGTATCGCTAAACGGATAAAGTATAAAAATGTTAAGTCAAACATAAAAAATTATAAGTTTCACATAGCTAGTAAGCACTACTAGTTCGAATACTCTGCGTCTAGAAAGTAATGTTGAATAAATGCGACATCTAATTGAGAATTATAGGAGACCATCGATTTTCATTGATTAGTCATACTTGTGTTTACAACGATTTTATAAAAATAATCGCACCAATGAAAACTGAAGTCTAATTGTCTAATTCAAGGTCTTATTATGCGAAGTTTTTAATAAATTGCGTATCGTTGTAATAACTGCTACTAGATTCTCACGATTTATACAGTCTAATGTGATACACCTTAACAGTTTAATGATTTAAAAACATATTAAATAGTGATTTATACCGATGAAACATTAGTCTACAAGCAAACTGAAATAACTCTCCATCAAAAACTAGTGAAAATAGAAAGATAAACACAAAGAAGTAATGCAAGTAATGATGTTATTTATGATTTCACGGTGGAAATACTCATATCATGAGTCAATTAAACATTATTAAGCTTTGTTAATGGCGACTGCAGTTCAAATTAAATCTCAGCAAAAAGTGTATTCTGTCATACCTGCTCTGTGCACGAAGAAAATGTGAAGGACGCAACCCATCATAATTATTGTCTCTCAAAGGAATTGGCCAAATACTGATACCAACGCTGCTTTGGATATCCTTTTTTCCCTCAAAATCGATGATAGTAAATTTTAGGTGTGTATATCGGTAATACTTTCATAAAAGAAGATTTCCAACATGTATACTCACTGTCATGTCTCCACAAAGTTGCTCTTAGGGCCTAGTGACATATCATTAAAGGTATATTCTAAAACATTCAAATGAGAACCTATATTTTTCTGTAAGTTACCTGAATATTTGATAGTTATAAACATTTTGTTTCAAATGTGGAAATTTTCTAGATGAAATTAATCCAGAATTAGAGTATCGCTGAAATCGCATTGAGAATAGTTGACAATCTAGCGAGCTGGCTCCACATTGTAGGGGTCATCCAATCGAGTCCAGCCTAGGGCTGGGGTGGTTTTAACTACGTGTTGTGTCCATCCTGTGCCCAAACCCGGGTAAGGACAGTCTATTCCCACAGAATTACCGCCCCATAAGCCTCCTATCCTCGCTCAGCAAGGTATTCGAGCGACTCTTACTCAGAACGACTGGAAGCTTATATACAGAGGGAAAGTATTATTCCGGACTTCCAATTCGGATTTCAGAAGAGGCATTCTGCTACTCAACATATCATGCAAATAGTTGAAAGAGCCACGACAACCTTCATCTATCGCGGCTACTGTCCACTACTGCTGCTCGACGTGCGACGGGCTTTTGATTCCGTTTGCCACAGCGGCCTCCTGTACAAACTTTATGAGCAGGGATTCCCCGCCCACTCGTAAAGCTAATTCGAAGTTACATATCAGGTAGATCTTTCTGAGTGAGGGTAGGTATTGATCTATCAACACGTCGCCCCATATAGGCAGGAGTACGACAGGGATCGGTACTAGGACCTGTACTTTACAACCTGTATACAGTCGATATACCAGCTCCAACTACAGTCCGTACCGCACTTATGCAGATGATACGGGCTTTTTTCACGGCACATAGGTGTAAAGCCACTGCCACCCGCCGACTACAACAGGTCCTACAGCAAACCGAAGCCTGGGCCAGAAGGTTGGAGAATCTCCCTCAACACTGAAAAACCCAAGCCATCATGCTGACGAGGCGCCTGGGGAAGCGGGATCGCCAGCAAAAATCGCACCAAGAAGCTGCTCCTAAATGGAGAAGAGATAGAGTGGTCCTGCCACTGTTAAATACCTCGGTGTCACTATGGACTCCCGGTTAACCTGGAAAAGCCACATCGAGGACACTCGACGAAAGTCGCAGCTAGGCTCAAAGAACTGTACCCGATCCTCAATCGGGACAGCTCATTATCAGCCAGTACCGGAGTCAGTATATATTGCAGTCTAGTTCGCTCGGTAATTGAATATGCGTGCCCGGTGTGGGGCTACGTATCAAAAACCCAGGTTGGCATACTGCAAACAATGCAAAACAGAGCACTTCGGCGGGCACTACATGTCCCGAACCGGTTTCCCAACAGCCGACCTGCATGAAGCCGCTGCTCAAGGAAGAATATTGGCGCTTACCAAATCCTTCTACAGAGCTGCAAGAACAGCTACAAATCCACTAATTGCAAATCTCGGACAGTATAACAATGCACATGACAAACACGAAAGGCCATTCGCCATCCTAACAAGAAATTAAAACAATGAAAGAGCAAAAATTAAAGACATACCAATAACAAAAGACACCCAATCAGAAAGTCGGAAGGAAATGGCCCAGAGACAAAACCTTCAACCTAAACTGCTTGGAATATAAAAGCAGAAAATGCTCTCGGGCGCGCGCTGTGTTGCCCACACATTTGATCCATTCTAACGCGCGGCGTCCGTACGTTATTGAGTGAAGCCT
The DNA here is from genome assembly GCA_031002005.1 of Vandiemenella viatica. NCBI lineage: Eukaryota > Metazoa > Arthropoda > Insecta > Orthoptera > Morabidae > Vandiemenella > Vandiemenella viatica. Next base: position 100,539,666 of record CM061914.1, read on the forward strand.
CATAACTCACCCAGACACATGGTTTTCTCTTACCACAACAACACTGTACAGATGGTACTAATCGACTATGGTGAGACTCGAAAAGAACTCACTATTTCACACCAACAATATTACCCTACATTTTATAACACATAAGTATTGAAGAATTAAATTTAGCAGTTATGATCGAAAAACAGGCCATTTTCAGCAACAAAAGAAATCACTTGTTTGATAAAATGAACTTGTTATTTTCATTCATAATAAATACCTTCTGTTCCGGCCACCTTTAAAATAATTGTAAATGGGAGTACATTGACAAAGATTCTTTAATAATGTTGACGAAATGTCTACAACGTTTCAGTAGCTTTTTAAATTAGTGGAGATTAAAAAAAATCAGAGTGGTTTAGGTCAGCGTAATATGCAGCTATGTGAACGAAAGAAATGACGTTCTTCGCCAGGTAACGTTGCATAAACTACAATATTCAGTATATATCGTGACCTTTTCCTGCAGTAAATCGTATACCTACTAGAAACTGACTCAAACCATAAATTCCGCACAATTCAGATATATAGTTTCCGACTCCATTAAGAGCAGTTTCACCACCAATAACGCCGAGGCCAAAAATAAATACCGTTCGTCTTGTAGGGCCTACAGATCTGTATGTGATATGTATTTAACTTCCCTGTCTCGAAATATTTATGAATTTATGATTAGTGGGCTTACGCCGTCAGAGAAGATGTACCTTGTTCGATCAAATATGAAGACCCATTCCTAAGAAATTTTAATTGGATTTATATAATAAAACAAATAATCAATAGTGAATCAGAATAAAAATCAAGACCAGACAAAGAAATATATTTTTAAATTAAAAAGTAGGAGATATAACGATCAAAAGAAGACTAAAATTTTAAGGGCACATACACTGAATGAACAACGATAGACTAAGCAAACAGATCTATGACTTCATAAACAGCTGTAAATCGAAACCCATATGGTTCCAGAAACAGAAAAAAGATACACAAAATGCTACAATTGACATGGGCTCACTAAATACAGAACACATTGTAGAGAGGAAATTAAAAAAAAAACAGACTTTCCAGAAAGAAGGAAAAATCAACGAGTGATAGAAGGTGGATATCGGAAGATAAGGAAAGGCACTCCCGGAGGATGAAAGACGTATGAGCACAAAGAAGAATGAAGATAATTAAACTTGTTTGATTTACCGTATCCTCTAAAGCAGCGGTCGGCAACCTTTTAGCAGGCAAGGGCCACAAGGTGGCAAAACAAAGTAAAGGCGGGGCCGCACATACACAGTAAAAATGCGAAAACTCAGTTTTCAAATTTTATTAATACAAATGAGGATAGAAGAGTTACAAAATTGATCTTACATACTAAATTCAGTGTGACATTTGAGGTTGCAGTTGACTGGCTATTTTTTTGTATGTCAGCTTTCATGTTAGAAGTTGAAATACGTAATATATCTCTCAAATGCTCATCTGTGAGACGAGAAGCGTATTTATTTTTTCGATAATTGACGATTGAAAAAGTTTGCTCGCATAAATAAGTGCTTCCAAAAATTGAAATAAACTGCTGAGCAAACTTTTTCAATTCGACAAAATCAGACGGCAAGCTACCATAAAATTTGACCAAATCATTCATCTCGTAAAAGGCGTTTTTTTAGACTCTCATTGGATTGAAGTTCAATCACATTCATTTGTAAATTACTGGGTACATCCTCAACATCGCATGAAAAAGGGTTAGCAAAAATCTTCAGTTTGTTCGAAACCTTCTCGAAATCACGAAATCTGTCACTGAATTGACCTTGTAACTCCATTAAAATGTCTTTCATTTTCTCACTATCCCAATTAAAATCAATGCCAGCTTCCTCGACAGCCTTTAGACAATTCGGGAAGTGATCTAATTTTTTTCATCAATGTTTTATGAAGAGCCGGTTTTTGGAACGCCTTTACGTCTGTATGCATATCAGATATTAGTTTGTTTTTCCCTTGAAGCTTGACATTCAGCGTATTTAATTCATGAGTTAAATCTGTCAAAAATCCAAGATCTATTAACCATTGAGGGTCTGTTAGCTCTGGAACAGATTTACCTTTCTGATTCATAAAGTGTTGATTTCTTTTCTGAGATCGAAAAATCTTTTCAGTACTGCACCTCTACTTAACCATCTTACTTCTGAATAATAAAGGACATCTTGATGATCTGCTTCCATTTCGGATAGAAACTCTCGGAATTGACGATGTGTCAACCCATTATTTCTGATATAGTTTACAGTGGATATCACGATGTCCATTACTTTTCTCCATGAAACGACTTTGGAACATAACGCTTCTTGGTGGATAATGCAATGAAAAAAATAACGGGATTTCACATCCTATCTCTGCCAATTTTGTTTTAATTCTACCCACCAGGCCCTTGTTTTGCCCACTCATGTTTCTACCTCCGTCAGTTGTTAGACTTACCAATTTTTCCCTCACCAATTGCATTGACGTCATTGCCTGTTCTAAGTGACAAAACAAATCTTCCCCCGTAGTCGTTCCCTTCAAACTACATAACTGTAAAAGTTCCTCACACACGTTGAAGTACTTATCAATTCCACGAACAAATATTAGAAGCTGGGCAGTATCTGACACATCATTACTGTCATCGGAAGCTAAGGAGAACCATTCAAATTGTTGTGCTTTTTCCCGAATTTTTGCGCATAAATTAGTGCCAAAATCTTCAGTGCTCCGCACAGTGGTTCAGGATTGAAATATAGTGGGCATTCGACCTTACGTCATAATATCAATCCAAAAAAATTGCTTTAGGTAGCATTTGCTGTGCTGATCAAAAAATTTTAAGTTCAATTTTGATAAAAATGAGTCCTTCACACTTAAAATAAAAAAAAATGTATGGGTGGAAATCTATATTATTTTTTTTTCCAACAGGTCGCAAGTGAATTTCGTGGTTAAAAAATAGTGGACATTCGAACAAAAGACACAATATGGATCCAAAAAAAAATTGAACATAGTAATCTTTGATCAGCACAGCGAATGCCACCTAAAACAATGGTATTATAACTTTAGTTGGAATGTTCGCTATATTTTATCCCCGAAATTCACTTGTGCCCTGTCGTCAAAGTGGCAAGGATACGCAAGAAATTTTATGTTGTAACATTAAGTAGGATAGGTACTTATGATTGGATTAGGTTTGACTTTGACACTTTGATATAGGGCCGTGAAAAAAAAATAGATTTCCACCCATTCACTATTTTAAGTGTGAAGGACTCATTTTTATCAAAAATTGAACATAACAATTTTTAATCAGCACAGCAAATACTATCTACAGCAATTTTTTTGTATCGATATTATGATTTTTAGTTCGAATGTCCACTATATTCCAATTCTGAACCACTGTGTGCAGGGTACAAGTTCTGGCAGATAAGCTTATATTTTCAAATTTCTTTTTTTGATCTGTTCATACCTCTTCAGCCATAGCTAAGGCATATCATTTTATTAATTCGCTGTCGGTAAACGGTCGCCCAGACTTGGCAAGTATTTCCGTCACCATTAACTCGCACGTATATTCACTCGTTACTTTGAATTTGCACCTTAAAAACACTTTGTTGGTTCTTGAATGAAGATTTGAGTGAGTTGATTTTGGTTTTCCGGGAATCACCAACTAGGCACGCAAATTTGATTTCTGCTCGGTATATTCTTTTTGTATAGCAAGGGTATTTGGCATATTAAATATAGCGGCTTTCCATTGCCAATTAATAAAATAGTATAAATCTGTCCATGCATAGTAAAACACTCTATTTTCTTCAATTAACTTCCTCTTTTTTGTAGCCATCAGTAAACTTATGCCAAATACACGCTGTAAAAATAAAAGCAGTATTGAAAACATTTCACTTAATTTCGCTATGTAATTGTATGAACTATCAATATCTCACACTTACCGAATTGTAAACAAAATAGTAGGTACTCGTAGGTCAGAGAACAATAACTAAATCGTAGGTACAGGGCCGCGGCGGCAGCGTGCACACATGATAACTTGTTTCACTCAATGACACAGCCAGCGTACGGACGGCCATGTCACCAGTCTCTGCCTTTCTATTGTTGGCAGTGTTTAGTGGAGTTTTGTCCTGGGACATTTTCTCCTATTAACAAAGATTTTTCTTTCGCTTCACGTCTGGTGGTTCTTCATGATGGTGAGTTTAGTAGAGTAGGTTTAGAGGTCGTTTATTTCGGCCAATAGTAGGGTCATATTGTCCGATGTTACGTACCACTGGGTTGTTTGTCTTTATGGAGTTTTTATAGAAGTTTCTTGCGATTTGTCGAAATCTCTCTTTGAGTTTAGGCAGTAATGTCGCCTCATGTAGAGGGTCGGTTGGAAACCTGCTCGGAAGGTGCAGAGCTCTTTTTAATGCTCTGTTCTGGATGACTTGGAGCCTTTGTATGTGATAGTCAGCTGCGTAGGCCCACACTGGGCTGGCATATTCGATTATTGGTCTGATGAGGCTGTATAGACTCTAACTCCTGCGGGCGGTGGAAGGAGACTGTTTTTGTTTAACAAAGGGAATAATTCTTGTAGTCTAGCGCTTGCCCGTCGACGAACGTCCTCAATGTGAGGGCCCCACGTGAGTCTCCTGTCGAGCGTGACGCCCAGGTAGCGAGCGGTCGACGACCAGGCGATGTCATTTCCATCCAACTGTAGTTTAGGCGCTGGTATTGCCTGGAACCGGGTGTGAAGTCTACGCGTTAGCATTATGGCCTGGGTCTTTGTCGCGTTAATCTCGATTCTCCTCGCCCGGATAGAGTTTTCTGCAATACCTCTTGGAGGTGTCTAGTGGCAATAACTCTGCTGCGGCTGTAGGTGAAGTATGCCGTGTCATCCGCGTACGTCGTGACCTCAACCCCCATTTGTTAGGAACATCCGCAGTGTAGAGCGAGTACAGGACAGGTCCAAGGACGGAGCCTTGCGGGACCCCAGCCCTGATCTGTCTGCTGGTGGAGAATGCTTTATCTACGCGAACACTGAAGGAACGGTCGGAGAGGTAGCTTTTCAAAAGTTTAACATAAGGCCCTGGGAACCCCTGCTCATATAGCTTGAGTAAGAGTCCCGAATGCCACACAGAGTCAAATGCGCGGGATATGTCTAGCATTACCAGTCCGCAGTACTCTTTGAAATTGAAGGCTCTAGTCGCCATTTCTACAACCCTCATGAGTTGCTGCGTGGTAGAGTGACCTCTTCTAAAACCCAACTGATGATCAGGGATGATGTTGTTGTCTTCAATGTGCGTGTACAGTCGCCGAAGCAATAACTTCTCGAAGACTTTACTGATGCCGGTAGTAAGCTGATGGGCCTGTAGTGTTGTGGGAAGTGTGGGTCTTTGCCACTCTTATGCACCCCAACTACCACCGCGTGTTTCCAGCTGTGAGGTATACTTGATGCCTTAATATTTTGTTGAAGATTTCTGTAAGGTACTTGATGGCCCCAGGTGGGAGTTTCCTGATCAGGAGATTTATAATTTTGTCACGACCCGGGGCTTTCCGTGGAGGAAGTTTGGATATGCAACTTGCAACTTCCTCCGGAGTGATGGGGTCGATTTCGTAATCGTCTTCAGCATTTAGGTAAGTTTGCAATCGGCGGCGCACTTCTGCCAGGTGTTGGTAGTTCACATCTTTTTGGGATGGGCGGAAATTCTTCTCAAAAGTATCAGCTAATGCATTAGCTTTCTCCTCCGGGCTGTAAGCTATTCCCCTTTCTCCATGGAGTGGTGGGAGTCGGCGTTTTCGTTTAGTGAATTTCCGAGTGTGCAGCCATAGACTTCCGTCGTCTGTATCTAACATCGAACTCGTGCACTCCACTGTCGGTTTCTATGTTGTAACAGAGAGGCTTTGATTTCTCTTTGTAGGCGATTCAGTAGACGTTTCGTGGCTGGGATTCTTGTCTGCCTCCATTCTTTTGCAACCCTATTTTTGTGGCGGATTTGGGCCAAGAGTTGCGGGGGTAGCTGTAGGGAGAGTAGCGGCTTGGAGGTCTTCAGTGGCGTCGCGGCTGCAGATATGTTGTTCACAGCAATTTCAAATTTTTGTACGGCATCGTCAATGTTACCTATGTCCCTGATATCATTGAATTCGGTTTGAAGTAGTTCTTGGTACAGTCTCCAATTTGTTCTTTGAAAATCTGGCTTGGTTTCTTCCATATATTGCCATGGTCCGATGTCGATCTCAACCATGACCGGGCAGTGGTCTGATGACAGCCGATTAATTGATGAGGCTGCCATGAAGCCTTGAATATTCTTTGTAATTATTATGTCAAGAACATCTGGTCTGCCACCATTGTGTGGGTAAAATGTGGGCTCTTCTGGCCCAACCACACACAAATTGTGTCTATTAGTCAATCGTCGCAGTAAGTTCCCGCCTGGTTTGCAACTCTACTGTTCCAGTCGGTATGCTTTGCATTTAAATCGCCTCCGACTAGTAATTTACCCCGAATGGAAGTCAGAGCCGTGATGTCCGCTTCGAATGGGATCTGCGCGGTGGCCGGTATGCTGAGACTATGGTTAGTGGACCGCTGTCTGTGACCACTTTGATACCCACAGCTTCTATTTGTTGCATGGCTGGCACAATTTCCTGATGAGGGATGGTTCTTTTAATATAGATTGCGACTCCGCCGCCAGCAGTAGGCCTGTCCTTGCGGTAACAATTGTAATTTGCGACTGGGGTATTTAGTCCATGTTTCAAGTGAGTCTCAGATACAAGACACACGTCTATTGACTGTTCATGGAGGAATTGCCTGAACTCATGTACTTGGCTGCGATGCCATTTGCGTTCCATATACACAAAGATAGGAGATACATTGGTATTCGTCTATTCATTATGTGTGCAATGTGCGCATTTTGGGGCAGCCAGGGCTTTCGTCATCGCTGTGGTTAGAGTTCCCAGCTGCTCAGTAAGAGTACACATCATTTTCATGATTGTCTCTAGCATGTTAGTAAGCCTCTCGAAACTTCCATTCACCATGCCCTCGGCGTCGTTTTGATTGAACTTCTGGTTAGGAAATTGCGTTCTTCTCTGCCTGGTGGTCATTCCATCAAGCGGTACTAAGTCCGTTTTCTCGGCGATGTTCACAGATTCCGTGATATGATTATCACCTGGGGTTTCAGTTGGCATAGTAGGACTCGCTAATGCCGTATCCTGGTTCTCACTTGAGGGTGCTGACTTCCCATCGTCTCGATTTTGCGTTTGTGTCCTACCTGTTTTACGCTTTCTTCGTGATTTCTTAATAGTCTGCGTCTTGGCGGTGTTGGGTAGAGTCTTAATGGTCTTCTCTTTGGAGCTCTCAGTAGCTTGGACTTGTTCCAGAGGCTGATGTTGAACAGTATCCTGCAAGGATTTAGACGACGCTCCTTTTTGGGTTGAAGTATGAGATTGGTTGTGGGGTAACTTTTCCTTCTCAGTCACTAGACCCCTCTGCCTATCTCGAGCCCTCTTGTAGGCCGTGCAGCCTTTATAACTAGCAACATGACCACCACCACAATTGGAACATTTAGCAACGTCTTTTCCTTTGTTGCACAGGGTGTTGGAGTCATGTTGTCCCGCGCACTTAACGCAGATGGGAGGCATTTTGCAGTTTTTCGCCTGATGGCCAAAGCGCTGGTAGTATTAAAGCATTGGGTTGGGGCCGCTGTTGACCGGAGTTTTTCTACCTGCACTTTGAGGTGGCAGATCTTGTCCACCCCAATATGGCCCCTGTTTTCTGGATACGTCTGCCAGCACCACTAAGAACAGTGGCATTAAACATATTGCTGCCTGAGCGTCGGAGTTGGGCTACAGTCTGGACAGTAAAACCCATCTCGGTGAGTTCGTCTTTTAGGTCTTCTGTCGTAGGGTTCTGGGAATACCCCTGAACACCACCTTCAGTAGTGGCAACTGCTCCAATAGGGAATGTAATAGTACGGGGTCCCACTTTCCTGTAGCATCCCTGTGGCGGCAGTGTAATCTTCTACGGTGGTGAATGTGAACTTTATTTTGTCACCGCCGGCGGTCTTGGCGGCAAAAGAACTCTTCACGACTGCTTCTATTCTGTCATGCAGGGTCTTATAGTTTTCCTCAAATTGGACTACAATCGGTGGAATGTGCGCCGATCTCGGTTCAGTAGGTGCTGGTGTGGTTTCTGTTGGGTGAAGGATCTGGCTGTAGTGGCTTAAACTTGTTGGCTGTTTCAACCATTGAGAGATTCTGAGCTGAAGTAGCGGCTTTTGCTGTACGCCGCGGGTGCTCGAAGCCATCATCAATTGGTGGTTTGACAGTGGAAGGTTTTGCTGCTCATCATCAGTATCAGTTCCGGTCCTCTCGGTGGCACCAGAGGGATAGGCTGTAGGAAGGCTCTGTGAAGGGGAAATTTGTGATTGGACTGCATTAACCAGTGTCGTCCAACCTCTAGACTTCTTGGATGTCTATTTTGGGAGCCGTGTAGACATCATTCTCATACAGGCTTTAACCATCCTCTTCGTGTGGGCTTTGCCTGTAGTAGGAGTTGCTGCACTGCGTTTTGAGGATGTTTATCCCAGTATTGATGTCTTCGTGGTCTTCTTCGGAGGAGTTGTGAAGGCAACTTCCTGATGCTGAGTCCTTGTGATTCGGCTATAACTGGCGAGGGCGAGCGTGGAGAGTCAGTGACGTCAACCGCTGTAGTAGTGCGGAGAAAGTCAGCCGCTGAAGACATACCCTACTGTTGAGGTGACTAACAAGGAGGGATATTGCTCTGGACCCTTGTTGTCACCGTTAGGTTGGCCAGGCCCAGGAGCAAATCCTAAATCTTGCGCCAGGGGTTCCACTCCCGCAGGAGTGGGCCGTGTGGCGGTAAGTCCCTAGTAAGCTCAGGGAAGGGAGGGCAAAGGAATGTCCCCAAAGAAGAAGAAGAAACTGCTCACTATATTCTCCGCTGGAGCAAACAGTGCCCGCATACGCGAGCAAAGAGTTGATAACCTCGATACACTCGTATGCGAACCGCTTCAGCGCCGAGTAGGAGTTACGTACGGACGGCGAGCGAGCGAGAGAAGATTATTGTCAACGCTGACCTATTGTTTCAAACATAGGAGAGAGTGGGAGAATCGTTCCCGCTTGCACTTGTCCTGCTCTGTTCGCCTAGTTCATTCGCTGCGCTGTTAGATCGCGTTCACTCTTTTATGCATTTATATTTTATTATTTTATGACATGGGCTTTCGATATAATTTTTATAAGACGGACGCGGGCCGCAAATAGAAAGGTCACGGGCCGCATGCGGCCCGCGGGCCGCGCGTTGCCGACCGCTGCTCTAAAGGGTTATTCGAAGAAACAAAGAAAGAAAACAAATTCAAAAGTTTATTGTTCTATATCCTCTACTATTTTCTACGCAGCTTTCGTCCCACTAGCAGTTTTTAAATTCCTTCTTCATAACAATTTTTGGACGTGTACATCCGCAACTGCACTAGAAGACTTGTACCACTCTGTCGGAGGAAAATTTCTTTTCTCTAAATTTTTTGAGGGTTTTAAACATATGACACAAACGTGAATGGTAGATATATGTGATAAATATGGGGTACAGTGCGGATGACCCAAATTGTCCGGAAACGCTCCAGACCTTCTGAGAATTACTTAAATTACTACCTTCTGATTTACGTTAAAAAATTCTCGGGAATCCGTTAAAGTGACATTGCTTAAATCCAAATCTTTTTAATGATTATCTAATACTCCCACAACTGGCCCTAGCTGTCTTGTGCCCAGTGGCTGGAGACAGAAAGGTTTCCGGTTTCGGCGGGGATTTTCAACGGCCCTTAACACGATCTTCACCTCTGACACTACGTAATGTGAAGTACGCCAAAAAGTTTCCGTGATTCGGATTCCACGTTAAACTGTAGGTCCTCTAGTCCAGGTACGATTATCGGGTTATGTTAAGCCGCCTACTATAGGGGTTGATTGCGTATCCACTAAAAACCATGTCACCACGTCATTACGACCACACGATCTCAAACTTTATTTCACTAATTTCTCGAATATTTATGAGTGTGTCTTTGTAAATAAGGTCTTTATTGAAAAGTTGTCTCCGGTGTAATGCTCATTCTGAGGTGAAACGCGTGAGTGAGTTTAGAAGCTAATGTCTAACCTTCTAAAACGAAATCATGACGCTTGAACACTCGAGACCCAGGCAGTGTATCATTGACTAAAAGTAATTGCAGAATTACTGCTGGTTTATAACCTTCATCTGTTAACAAACGTAATAATTATAAACATGATAATGAGCGTGTCATCGAATTTTCCCAAATACGCGCCCGTGCCACAATAATAACCGTTTAAGTATCCCGCGACTGTTTCCCGAGTCGCTGTTATATATAATCGTTACTCGTAGTAGACTTGCCTTTCCACTTCGTTATAGAGCATGACTGATCCTTTCAGAGCACGAGGTGCCTCTTCGAAAACTTTTTCGGAGTTGTTGGCTTGTTGTTCTTTGAAGAACCGTGTAAGGACTTTTATTTTCGTGGACGACTCAGTAGAAAATTCCGTAAGATGTAACAAGTAATTATTTGTCCTATTGCAATATGATTGCAGTAGGCTACAGTTACAGTCTATTGCAAATGAGAAAACTATATTCTTTCTAAATTTTTGAATACTTTTGAATACCGTTATCAGGAACTATTCCTATAAAAGTTATTGTCGGATGTTTGCGATTTTTTATACATAATATGCCGAAGCAGAGATGTGTTAAAAGCAGAATAGCAATAGCGAAAAGAGACTTCTTGAATTAGAAATCTTTTAGTTTCAAATACTGATTAATGACTCAGAAATAGCTTTTTAAAACTATATGCGGACCACAGGACTTTACTACAGCAAAGCATTTAATTTAAGAATACCAGAAAGAAGGAAAATTGAAGAATTTGAAATGTGGTGTTATAGAAGGATGCTGAAAACTAAGTGGATACTTGAAGTACGAAATAAATGTGTTTTGGAAATTGTGCGTGAGGAAAGAAGGTTGTGGAAGAGATTGACAAAAAGAAGAGATGAATGGTGGGTCGTATTTTTAGACGTGCGGGATTGGTTAATTTGTTAGTGGAGGAAACAGTGGAGGGTAAGAAATGTAGAGGAAGACAGAGATTAGAATATATGAAGCAGATGATTGAGGATGTAGTTTGTAAGGAGTATGATGAGATTAAGAAGTTTAGCGGAAGATAGGAAGAGGTGGAAGATTGCATCAAACTATTTGAGACTGACGACAGAAAAAAGTCTTATTTTGTTCTCAGCTTCATGAGCTGTTTAATTTTTTGTAAAATATTGGATTCTATAGTCAAATATTGTCCTTTTCTTTTAGGGTTTAAATCATTTTTTCGACAACTTTTCGTTTGTGTCGGTATTTTTATAGTATGCATTACAACAATTTATACACGTGAGAGTGTTTATAAACTCTTGAAGGACGATTGACTATAAATTTTTTATCTTTTTCCGTGAAGGCGATGGTTGCAAACTTAGGTTATAGCGATGTTAATATGTTTAACGCAGCCTTCATAATATATGGTCTTCTTAAACTAAACATCTTTTTCTTCTACTACCCGTGGCGCGTTGATCAGTAGTCGCTTTGACTAAACAGACTATAGGTCTTTGCCGAAAACATAGGTCTACTGTTAAAAAACGAATTTTTTCCGTAAGAAAATTATCACTCTTATAGCCCTTAGACTCCGATTGCAAAAATATTACGAAATCTACAGTAGTTGTGAGACTTGTTGTTTTATGTTTAGCTATTAACTATGTGATTATCGAAACGGAAAGAGGTTTACGACAGGGAGGGACGGTTTGTTTAACGAAGGATGTAACAGAGAAAAATAACTATCATGAGTGGTTATGATGAACATTTGTAGGATAGTCTTCAGTAGTAGATTAGCTGGTAAGAATATTCGTTAACAGCTAATCAGTTCATCTTAATTCACAGTATTCTAGAAACTTTAAAATTGTTCCGAAAATTTCGAGATTCGCCTACCACTTTGTATGTTTTCATTGAGAATAATTTTCTTTCTGTGCGTGTGTTTCGTTTTGTAACCACGGGAGTAGCAAGGGTGAGGCGCTTGCCCCACTCTGCATCCCTCTCTCATGTTGCTGAGCGAAAACTATGTGAAAATAAAAATTCCCACTTCTAATATATATTTTTTTTTTTTAAATTGACTCAAGGCGGTAGGAGTGGATGGCGGTCGAAAGTACTGATACGTTTGATCTGAATTAACAAAAACTGTAAAATCCGAAAAAGAAATTTTGTAAAAATTTAGCCAGAACACTGGCAGACTAGTGTTTAAATAAGATAACTGAGTGCTAAATTTTTTTTTTTTTTTAGTAAAACCGTTTTTAACAAGCATTTTTATTAAGTTTCCCTATTTTTGCCTCACCTTGAGCTAATACTGGTTACGTCCTTGATTGCAACATATATATAATTACTGCTATAATTTTCATTGTAGGCATGAGATCTCAAGAAGTGATCGGTTTGTTTTGCAACAGTCACCGTGTTTTATTAAGCGTTACCCAAGACACAGGTGTAGCTTTCTGTTATTGACACAAGCTGCGTATTGCAACATATATATAGAACGACTAGTATAATTTTCACTATAGCAATAAGACCTGAAGAAGAGATACATTTATTTGCCAACAGTTGCCGTAGTTTATTGAGCGTTACCCAAGATACAGGTATAACTTTCTGTTATTGACACGTCTTGTTAACCTTGATGATTCCAAAGACTTCTTATATGCAGCATGGATATCTGCTATTTATATAGAGCAGTAATTTTTCTGGTACTTCAATATATTTTCCTCCATAAGAAGTTACGAACATACTTCAATTAAAAATGCACACAGTAAAAAGTAACGTCAGGGATAATATAATATAGAATACTTCTTATTTCTGTAAGCTACATAGCTCCAGAATTATGTACCGAGCGTGGTGGTGTAACGGTTAGCGTTCTGGCCCCGCATCGGGAGGACGGCGGTTCGACTCCCCGTCCAGGCATCAAGAGTTGGGTTTTCCATGGTTTCCCAAATCATTCCAGGCAAATGCCGGGACGCTTCCTTCAAAAGGCCATGGCCGAATTCCTTCCCATTCCTTGCCCCCCATCCTTTCCCGTCTCTAAAGAACTCGCTGTTAAGAGACGTTAAGAAGTTAAAAAGAAAAAAAGATGTTAAAGAGGATAAAACTATCAGTTTTGGAACTTTGTCTGTCTGAGGATCCAATATACAATAACTAACAAACCAATTACAAAAAAAAACCTTCCTTTTTATCCAGTTAAATCGTACATTACCTAAACAAAAAATATTAAAAAATCAAACTTAGATGAAATATAGCGCAGTATATACATATTAATAACATCCCACGTTAATTGTCATAAGATCTACGTAGGCACAGAGAAAAGTAATCGTTGACTTTACCTTTGTATAGATACGTATTGAGGAAACTTCCTCTTGCAGTTGCATTTGGGTTTACTTATTTAAGTTAATAAAATAATAATCTAATCAAAGTGGAATAAAGATGTTTCTATGAAATTATTAAAGACCTGATTGAGTAAAATAACTAATTAGACGTTTAATTTGAATAAACAGTAAAGAAAAAATTATTTATCACACCAAAGTATTAAGATTAAAAAAAACCCGGCATTTCGGGAAGTATTATAAAATATAAAACATTACAAATAGTACATGAAAGACAAAGATTATTTAAATCTCCGATAACCCCTCGAATTTCGACATGTGTACGAACTCTTATCTGGGGACTTGCTTTCCGCAGGGTCATTAATTGCAGTAGGAGATGGAAGTCACTCAGTCCTGAAGTTTAATGGTTACCGCATTGTCCATCTTAACGTGACGGGATCTCGCGTCAGGTATCAGACACTAGCTATCTGATTTCACAAAGTTCGCCTCACATCTACAAATACTTTATATGAGTGAAGTTTACCCAAGTTTACTTTTTTTTAGTCCTGTTCGCGACTATTTCGCTCCCAATTAGCAGAGTCCAGCAGCAAGTGCCCTCGATCGGTGTTTCTTTCTTCGTCTACTACCCTGGGATATCGTCCTGACAACCAACGCGAGCGTTCAGTCTTCCATCTCGATCTAATATGTTGGCCGGGACTTAAGTTTATTGTTATGTTAGCAAATATCTGATTTATTATATCATTCAGTACCACACTCGTAGTTTCTATGTACATAAGATTGACGCTGGAATCATCTCCAGTTGGCATTTTCACAAGAAAAGCGTCATCTTCCTCGTTCTGAGAGTTCAGTGCTACTTCCAAGTCAATGATTTAGTAGACCCTTCAGAATCTGTTCTTAGCACGTAATATGACTTCTCCACGCTTCTCGGTTGTCACGAATGCAAGAGCTACTCTACGTGTCTCTTCTGTGTGTGACCACCCAGGAAACAGACTGTTTTGGCGATCTAATTATTTGCCTCTGTTCATTCGGCCAGACCCTCAACAAAGTGATCATACCCACCGACAAGGATTATTCGAGGTATTGCAGAGTCGCGATTATTATTTGAACACAACGCTATGCCATTCATCAGCAGTCCATGCTAGCCGATAGCGGCACTATTTTAGTCACAGCCATTTGTGTTGTGGAGTTAACGCCAGCCTATGCATGGGACGGTGATTCCGGCTGCTGCTTGTCTCCAACCAATAGCTGCCCAGACACACACAAATTTGTGCGCGAGTAAGCTCACTGAAGATTTGCGCTCGGATATTCTCGCGACGAGCCTGTACTTGTGGGAGCCCATACACAGGAACATCAGTTTCACACACTTGTCGTTCAGCTGGCTCGCCGCGCTCAAATTTTTGGTGTTTATGGTAGTGGTCTACGGATTTATCCGTCGTGATTTCCTGGCTCGCGGATCACTGGAAATTCCAAAACATCGCGAGCCAAGTGTTGTGAGGTTATGTTACAAGCGACGTGACAATATTGAAATGAAACAGGTTTTTAAAAAGTTCTACACAAAAAAAATGTATTTATTCGTGCAGCAGCTTATATTAGAGCTGTAAAAAAAGAAGAAACAGACAGTATGACAAAAAAGTTGTTGCAGGAACATCATAAACACGATCATATACTGCTACTTGTACCATTTGAGAAGTATTTTCTTCGATTTCTTCAGTATTACATAAATACTACATCTTCCTATACATTTCCTCAATATCATTCATCTTCCCCTACATAGTTTGTGATACTGTCCATTGGCTCGTGTTGATCTCTCATAAATAGTAGTAAGTCGTAGCAATAGCGTAAATTAGTTTGTGTAGATTTCGTCTCACCTATTACACTTCTTGTTGAATTTATATATATATATATATATTCCTTATGAATGCACTGTCAACTTTTATATTATATTTCCCACTAACCTCTATCAATGCACTATATCCTATTTTTTTTAAAATTTCTGTTCGCGTCCTCTTTTTGGTTTTACCTTCCAAATGCAGTATGTTACTGATATACCGCAATGAAATCAGCTAAAAATTCAATGGTCATCTAACTTAACACTCAGCAAGTCTTTTCTACCCCTAGCAAATTGCTAAGTGTGATATCTGTGTGTATTGTTACCTTCGCGCATGCTCACCACGTACAAATCTGTAACAATTGTTATTGGCTTGTGATGCGGCTCGTCGTTAGACATACACACACACATTTTATCGTTTATATCAGGAGTCCCCAAAGTGGTCGATACCGACCCCTTGGGGTCGATAAGAGATCTCCAGGGGTCGATTAATACAGAGGGGTCGAAGGGGGGTGGATTAATACTAAAGAGAATCAATTAAACTGTACGGGAAAAGATAATAGGAATGCTCTAATAAAAATCAGGTCAATAAATT
>CM061914.1:100556507-100597077 GCA_031002005.1 Vandiemenella viatica
AAGGCTCTCGTAGGTTATGCCGTCGCTGATTAAAGAAAATGGTGAATTATCAGAAACAAGCGTAGAGAAAGCAGAAATTTTGAATGATATATTTAAAAAGGCTTTCACGATAGAAAACTCAGAGGAGATACCGATATTTAATAATCGTACCGACAAATTATGAATGATCTCGCTCTTGATGTCGAGGGAATAACTAAACTGCTTATGAATGTAAAAACCAATAAGGCTCCCGGACCAGACGGTATTCCTACAAGATTTACTCAAGATACGCAAAGGAAATTGCACCGTATTTGATGAAATTGTATACCGTCTCTCTGGATCAAGGAAGAATACCAGCCGAATGGAAGACAGCTATCGTAACTCCAGTGTTTAAAAATGGGAATGTTAATGATCCTCAGAATTATAGGCCGATCTCGTTAACTTCAATATTTTGCAGGATTTTAGAACATATCATCTATTCAAATGTCATGCGGTTCTTGATGAAGGTGAGCTTTTAAACCGAAATCAACATGGATTCAGAAAAGGCCGATGCTGCGAAACACAACTTGCACTTCTAATTCACGACTTGTGCCGAATTATAGATGAGTAATCCCAGGTTGATTTGGTTCTATTAGACTTTAAAAAAGCTTTCGACACTGTGCCTCACACTAGGTTACTTAGGAAACTTCGCGGTTACGGCATATCTAGACAAATATGCGACTGGGTTGCAGACTTCCTGAAGGACAGAACACAGTGCGTAGTTCTCGACGGTGAGCGTTCATCACTTACTGAAGTGGGGTCTGGAGTTCCCCAGGGAAGCGTGTTAGGGCCACTGTTGTTTCTCATATACATCAATGATCTATGCGACATAATAGGGGGGATGAAAAGATTATTGCCGATGATGCTATTATTTATCGCGAAATCAAAACCCAGGACGACTGCGCTTTGTTACAAGACGATATTATGAAAATAATTGCGTGGTGTAAAGATTGGCAGTTGGAGTTAAACGCTAAAAAGTGCCAAGTCATGCGTGTAAGTAAAAAGGTGACACCATTTAACTATGAATATACGATTAATGGCACTGTCCTTAGAACGGTAGATTCCGCTAAATACCTAGGGGTAACAATTCGTAATAATTTGTCGTGGAATGAGCATATCGAGAATGTAATGGGAAAAGCAAATCGTATGCTCCGATTTCTAGGTCGTAATTTAAATCAATGCACTCAGGAAGTTAAATCGATTGTATACAAGTCACTAGTACGTCCTCACTTAGAGTATTGTTGTTCTGTATGGGGTCCCCATCAAAAGGGGTTAATGGAGGCTTTAGAGAAGGTCCAAAGAAGAGCCGCCCGATTCGTGACAGGTACATATAGTTGGAGGGAAAGCGTAAGTGCGATGTTGAAGGAGTTAGGTTGGGAAGACCTGGAACACCGAAGGCGTTGCTCTCGACGAAAGCTAATTGAAAAATTCACGACAGATGTATTTCGGAATGACAGTCAGCAAATATTGCTACCAGCAACATTCATATCTCGAAATGACCGTGAAAATAAGATAAGAGAAATCAGGGCCAGAACCGATTCATTTCTGTACTCATTTTTCCCACGAGCGATTAGGGAATGGAATAGAAAGGATTTACCGGGCGAGTAAACTTAAAATCCGACAGGAGTAGCTTTCGATAAAGCACTCCAGCCATCCTGATCTGGGTTTTCCATGGTTTTCCCAGATCACTCCACGCGAATGCGGGGATGGTTCCTCACAATAGCCCATGGGCGCCTCCTGCCATATCCCTTATAACCCTTCCAAACCATAACCCCTTTCGATAGGTGCAATGCACCCTCCGCCACACACTTTTAGTGAATCGCGGAGTAATAATAATAGTAATAATAGTAATAGTCTGTGCGGAGGAGATTCGTGGTATCCTGGAGAAAGCAACACGGAAGAAAAAAATGATTTTGTTTTGAATTGTGTTTCTGGCTGGTACACAAAGGAAACTCGCCGTGATTATATGGCTACCAATACACAGTTGTGCCCAGTCAACACGCTTCGGCGGGTGGCAGACTGCCTAGGCGCAGAGAGAACACCGCCGCCACTTGACCGAGTCGATAGTGCGGTTATATAGGTTCCACATTACAACAGTAATATTCAACTGTATATGATAGACGTTGGCAACAAACTTCTCCAACCCCGTTTGCGCGAACGAGAGAATTCTCGCTTGCTTCCAACTAAGTTACCTGCTGTGCAAAATAATTATTTTGTTTGTTTGTTCAATGTCTTAATTATTGTAATTTTGTTTACAGAAAACGTTTCATTTTTACTTGTTAATAAATTCAGTGGTTGTAAAATATTTTAAGCCTAAATACATTCAACCAACCTGCATAATCTCGCAGCTTTATACATTGGAATCGTAGCAAAATGATCTTTTTAGCAGTATGGTGCCCACTAATGAATGATCAATAAGTAACATCAAACCAGAGAGGCCATTACAATATGTATTGCGGAACAGAAAGAAAGGAACGTATTAATGTCGATAGATAGAATAGACGTAGAAATAAAAGTAACAATTTTATTATTTACCCAAAAACACTATTCGATCTAAACAAAGTGTTTTATTATCAATAATTAAGGACAAGCAAGACCTAGAATCATTATAACAGGTACCGACTGTATGCTCATACCTTTGGCCAATGTTGGCACAGCCTTTTGGATTGCATTTTTCAGGCAGTCATCCAAGTCAGGTTGTTTCAGGGAACACTTCTTGAATTCAGGCGCTGAAACAGTAGCAAAAAAAAATTAAATAAGTATACAGATTTTTTCAGCACGTATGGAATAAGATGGTCCTACAACAGTATTTATTATCGATATAGTTTCTTTGATGCAAATAATGGCTGCTAGATTTGTTTCTGGAAATTACTTCAGAGAACAATCAGTAACTGATATGATAAAGGAGCTGGAATGGGATTCATTGGAAGGCAGGAGAGGTGTGTGTACTGGGAGTCTACAAGGCGTGTATTGATGATAAAGCGTGGAGAGATGTTGTTTGGAAGAATAAAGAGTGGTGCATGGAAGGGAAAAGATGACCATTACCACAAGCTAGAATTCCATTTCTGGCATAAGAATGACGAAAAATCTTCTTTCTTAGCTGAAGTAGTCAGGTATTGGAATAAATTACTAAGTGAAGTGATCAATAATTTAAAAAAAAAAAAAAAAAACGCTGAAGGAATTTAAAATTCATAGAGGGAAAAGGCAGACGGATAAAGAAAATGGAAAAATGTGTTTGTACGCACCATCGTAATTAAATTAAATTTGGCTCAGAACAGATAATCGTAAGGACAAAAAACAGATTTACTAAACAAACTTCCACAAATGTCAGTAAGATATATGAATATATAAGGTTTATATCATTAAGTTTCCCAGGCTGCAAATTAAGCTGGAACCTTGAAACTTGAGAACACTTCAAAATGTTTAACAGTATAACAATTTTTCTTTTAAAAAAAATATTTAACGTATACCATTCACATAATTATTACATAATATAAAAAGATCTACTCAAAGGATCGACAGTAGGCGTGTAGTAATTTCAATTACATAGAGTTAGATGATATTATGTAAATTTGTAAAAATGGTAAATAATGCTAAAACTTTTTTAAAAAAATGTATAAGATTACCCTGGAAGATACAATTTTGCTTAATAATCTAAGCAGAAAGGTTTTTCCCTTAATAAACCATTCTGTCCGAGACTGGAAATTATTATTTGTCCTTATATTCATAATTTATATTGGTATAAGATAGTAATGTTTTGGCATAAGTAGATGTAAGTCTCTGAGGTTAATATAAAAGGCAAATCAGGATATATAATTAACAGTATGTTTTGCGAATTTTCATAGCGGTCTTCCTAATTTATCACTGCATTACTAATAAATTTGTCGTAACTTAAGGAAATATCATGTAGCATTATTGGCCTGTAGACTCGAAGGACATTTCGGAGGCGTAAGCAGCAGAATTTGTACTGGTCGCGCAACTCACTTCCGTCTCAACAGCCTTTCCTAACTCGGTAATACTATCGGGTAAAGGGGCTTTATGGTTTTACAGAACCTTTCATGCATACTTCACACCCACCAAAAGGTATTTGGCAGTGGTGGAGATCTGATTAAAGGCTGGATTCCAACAGGGGAACTTTCGATCCCCAATTAGACACTTTGTCAATAAACTACCAGGCAGCCGATGAATGTTGTAAGAGTATTACGTTACTAATTTTTCTTTCGAGGATTTTCGAGCATATGTAATGTGCAGCTAGCAGGGAAATAAGGTAACTCAGAAACGGGTTTTAGAATCTGACGTAATTTATCTCCGAACGGGTTTGGGTAAAGCTATTGCATGCCTCAAGGTCTCGACCATTCCCCCGTTCAGGTTCAGTTCAAGGTTAGTTAATTCACTGCGATCTCTTTCTTTCCCTCTTCGCTGTCTTCCAGAATCCAGTTGATAGTGAGTCAAAGAATTGTCTTGATTTTTTAAGTTTATCTTTATTTGAATAAACTATTAAGAAACGTTGAATTTCTTTATTAACAGCAGCTAAACTGGAAACTTCTGCAGTATTGTCGGCAGTGTCTGTCCCCTCCATCAAGGCACACAGATGTGTGATTCTTGACGCCGTAAGAATTTTACACTATCCGCTACTTGGAGGGTTAGAAGAAGCAATGGTGGTAAATAAATGAGTCTGTAGTCTTTCAGTTGAATTCCAAACTCACCCTCATTACTTGTTGAATGAAGATGTTCAACACATCGTAGGACTGGGATGTTAAGCCTGGCTTCAACATGCTCTTTACTCTTTTTCAGATCCTCTTGTGCACGATGATCAATTCACTGCAACAACTTTTTCCCGTCACTAATATCGACACATGTAAACTCCAACACACTCCAACTCTGAAGAAAATAATACGCCATGCTACTTACGTATATAATTTACTCACATCTCATTACGATTGTGTAAGCTATCTGTCCTCGCACGGGATAGCTCATCGTATTTCAAAGGATCTAGAAAGTGAATAAATTGTGATGTTTGTTTGTATCTGAATAAAACTGCTTTAACTGTTGATCAGAGAAATGTGGTGAAGATAATTATCATTATTTTTGAGAACATTCAGTCAATTCATCGAACGTAAAATATGAATTTCGCGATAATGGCTATTCTTCCAAGTGAAAATCACCGTAGGATTAGTGGTGGAAGGAAGAAATCTACAAACATTAAGAATTCTGAAAACAGAAGCTTAATTAATTAATTTTATTCGAGTGTAGTGATTGATTCATGAATGTATTTCATATATTAGAATATTAAACTTGAATATGAAGGTTACTGCGAAGGAAGTGACAGTAAAATTTGGAAATGTTTTACAAATTATTTCTTGCTGCTTTCATGACCTATCGCAAGTTATAACATACTGTGTATTCTGCAATTATCGTTTCTCATGAAGCGTGTACCCAAGACAAACCAAGATTTGCCTAAACGCCTATGTAGAATTCCGGAATGGGGTAGTAACATCCAGATAAAACACTGAACATTCTTCTGCCTCTCTGAATGTAGACTAATGTAATGATCCAATGATGTAGGATACAATGTCGAAATTTTTTGATGATAATGTTCTTTCAGCTGACAAAGGAATATGCGATCAAATTAATAGAAGATGTAGTGGAAAGATAGACAAGTTTAACAGATAAGGCAACCAAACTTTGACTACATACTGAAACTAAGAGTAATACTGTGGTGTAAAAGAATTGTAGCAGTTAGCTTGTGAAAAGTAGGTTAGCACCCAAATAAGGACATCTGATCTGGGACAGAGTACTGTTAGAATGGAATATTAATTCACAAATCAGAAAAAACTTTGTAGTTCTTAATCGAAGTGAAACATGGTAATTTGAAAGACGGAAGGATAGAAATAGAAGTATATGACGGTTGTTATAGAAGAATGATAAAAATATATAAATCTATAAAGTTCAAAACGAATACGTTCTGTGAATTTTAGTAAAAGGAATTATAAATGGGAGATTGTTATATAAATTAGAGATAAGCTGGGATGCAATACTTTGAGAACCAAGACATTCGTCCAGTCTTTATCTCTGAGAAAGCATACTAACTGCAAATTTACTTCTTCAATGTCTATCAATTTAGATAATTGTAGATAATATTTTTTCTTGGATTGTAACTTCCTGTTACCACTTGCGACCATTAAGGATGATCTGTTCTGAAATTTCAGTGTGGCCATTCTTCTGCGAATCAAATTAACTTTATGCTGTATTCTTGTTTTTCTATTTGTCCGAGGCAAAAGTATGAAAGCATATGCTCATTTGCCTAGAAGACTATGGGAAACCGACTAAAACAGTAACCAGGCCAGGCAAGGGTGCGGTTCGAATCCGAGCCTACCGTAGCTTCTAGGTTCATCCATCTAAATTGCTTGGTCGCAACCGTCTACGAAACCAAAAACACAACCATGAAGGTGCTGGTTTAGGTGCCCAAATGGATAGTTCCTGTATCAACTAATTAAAAGTCTTAAGACTCGCACGGATAATTAATTCGGACTATTAAATGTAGTTATAGAATAAATAATGCAGCACGAGATACTTAGATAGCTACAATTTTCACAACCAGCTTCCGAAACTTGATGACGCTTCGGATTCTCTATCGCAGCTGAAGTTTCGAGCCACACCGAAAGTCTATGTGGCCTACTATCGAATGATTTGAAGAAAACCGGTTATACATGCCACAAAACTGGATAGGGGCAACCTGCACACTTTTTAAAGATACGCTATTACGTTGTTGGTGTAGTAACAAAGTAGCTTTCGAGTGGATGTCTCCTAAGATGACATAGTCTTGTAGTAATACCGTTTATACATATCGTCACTAGCGTATAAACTTTTCTCCAAACGTGTTGTATCTTATAATTCTTGTTTAATGAACAACTGGGAACAGATTTTCTTTTTTGTTTGACTTAGGACAAATAAAAAAAAAATCACAAAATTCTTAAAAATGAATTTTACAACAGTAAAATAGTACTTGTATCGATGAAATAAAATCCAGTCGAGGCGCTGATAGTCAGCTTACGATAGCTATAAGATACCTGATGAAGACGGCAGAGCCAGCTGTCGAAACGTCGTATTTTTACACCACCATCCGGCTGGACACCTGAGAGGATTTTATTTGAGTAAAATAGTACGTTTGCTCAATTTAACTGGAGCTTACATTTTTGCCGAAGAAACAGATGAAAAGGGGTGATGTTCTACCAAAGAGTGGTGTAGAAAACCTTCATGGGCATCTTGAATATTTTTCCCCATGAAGAGAGCATTAAAGTAGATACATGTATGCTGTGAGCGTTGAAAACTTTTTCCAGCTGTCACTAAATGAAACCGAACACGCTTCGCGTCTTATTCAGATTTTCTCGGCAACCATAACTTACCCGTAGATTGTAGGATTTCCTATCCCATCGAGAAGTTACTTGTAACTTTCTCGTAATTCTTCACATTGAAAATAGCAATGTAGCGATCTTATATTCTGTAACCATCAACTGTGATGATCGAGTTGCACTTAGTTCACTTAGAAGCCATCCCATAATGTTTTATATTTGAAAGTGTTGTACTTTGAAACGGCTTGAGGACTGACAACTCCTAATTTTTATACCTGCTCAAAGATAACTCCATTAAAATCCATGAAATTTCATGTACCTCTCACTTTATAAACGCTGAAAAATCGAATGTTAGTATAATTTCTGCCCTGAAAAATTAATTGCATTGGGTATAGAGAAAACCAGATCAATACAGTTAAAAACGAATTTTTCGCGTCGAATGCTGTAAGGTATAAATGAAATAGGTAATGATTGGGATTTTTTTAGAATCACTGACATCAAATGGATTTCCACCTACAGGCTCGTCTGAATGTGAATCTTCAGGCGCAAATACGATGTGATAAAAAATCGTGCACCATTAATCGTATCTTTAATGTAAAACCTCCGTAAAGGTCTTGTACATATTTTTACCTCTATCGGAAGGTGATGTGTGCAGTAACGAAGTTCTGTTCGGTTTCAAAGCAAAACTCGCTTGAAACTCTGAAACCCTTATTGGTATGATATACTAGATGACTTACTCATGAAACTACTTTGAGCTCAACGCGCGACTGACAACGAAACCGAACCAGGTAGGTAAGCGGAAACGCTCTGGTCTGACGTCAGGGTGAACGCGAATTAATATTCCCGTCCGGCCATCGAGATTTCTGTTTTCCGTATTTTCATGTAATATCTCAAGGCGAATACCGGAATGCTTCCTTCCAATGTCCATGGCGACTGGCGGCGACTGGCGGCGACGGGCATCAAACTGGACTGGATAACTCTACTGAACCGGTTTGAAACAAACGTGTGTGGATACGTCACGAGGTGCACGTGCGGTCAAGGATATCGATACGCAGTGAAATCAATCTCTTCTTGTCCTTGACTAGGGTATCAACGCACACGTTCAAATCTGACGTTGGGACTACTGTTACGCAAGGCCAAAAAACAATAGTAAAAATCAAGTGATCGACATGATTATTTAAGGAATTGGTGTTATAATCCTTGGTCAGACCCTTGGCTGAGTATTGTGGTACAGAATATGAAGGACACTGTTAGTATCAAATATTGGAGTTGGTGGTTGAACCGTAGATCACTGTCTTTTATTTTTGCTTATGGCTTTACATTTTGTCAACATCGAGGTCGTTAGAGGCGGAAAAGGATTGGGGGCAAGGATCGGCAAGGAATTTGGCTACGGCTTTTGAAGGAACCATCCCAGCCTAGGCCTGGAGTGATTTGGAAAAGCCATGGAAAACCCAAATCCGGATGGCCGGCCGGGGATTCGAAACCACGTCCTCCCTAATGCGAGGCCGGAACGAGAACACTAAGTGGTATTTGGTAGGGAAAAATTTTAATAACTATTATCACATACTATCTCTCGATTTCTGGCATAAGGATGTGGAAAATTTTAATCTTTAGGTAAAAATTTAAGGGATTGGAACAATATTTCAAAGGAGTGCTGAACATTTCACTTCAACAATTTAAAATAAATATTATGTGTACCGCTAGTGTTAAAGGAATGTGTAGGAATATTGAAATATTGCCATTTGGGCGTAAGATCAATTGTAATCAATTAAGAATAGTAATGTGAGGATTTCGAGTTGTTAGGAAATGCTTTTAATGTGAATACAGTCTTTAAATAGATAGCGTATAAATTACCGATAAAACAAAACAAAAAAGGTTTTACTTGTTTCTTGCAGGCTTAGTGTGAAGCTTTTTTCTCTGTGTGTTTCTCAATATATTGGCTGAGTCCTGCATTGTAGTTCCCTTTGAGTATTTGTCTTACTCTTCGTGCAATATTATTAACAATTTATTCACGTAAACGCTACTTGCCATTATCTTGTGCCATTCTTCTCTTAATTAGTCGGTATTCACTTTATAATTCCACCTTACTTTTTTTTTTACTTAACACAACATGTGGCCTCCAGTTAAATTAATACACATACACACTATTCCTGTTAGCATTAATTCATAAATCACAAAAAATTTGAAAGAATGTTATACAATACTTTTGTGTATTCTTAGTTTTGTGCATCCTCTATTCACTCTCTATTCTGAATCATTCAATGTTTCATATTCAACAGATTTATTTTGAGGAATAAACTCAGTTAAGAAGCAAGACTTTATGATTTTTGGACAGAAAGTTCTGAGAGGTATGTAATGAACTTTGTGGAAGAAAACAGAAAAGATAAGCTCTGCAATTATTATCTGCTAAATTGACAAAGACCTAAACTAAAAGAGAAATCAGTCATTCGACTGTAAAGAGATTATTACTGAAACTGGAGTATCGCCTTTCTTTTTGTTTGCAGGAAATAACACTCGTTCCGGAAACCACTGTGGGGAAAAAAATTTGGAGAACAATTTGTCTTTTGTGAGGGGATATTCTAGCTTGTGCTTCTGAAAATTATTTACTTGATTATTTCTAGTCGCTTTATGCTCAAGACTACCCGATTAAGATTGGTGCAGACATCATTTAGGAAACTTCATCACAGAAATGTTCTTCGGAGCTTTAACTGCATCGCCGTTTAAAACTTCATCCACAATATTGAAAATATTCCATTTTGATATTCAACGAGCCACCGAACTTCTGCAAGAAATTTATTACCTCAAAACACTACGTTTTTCGGTATCACTGTAAAACGAAACAAACTATAACAATAGATCCCGAGATTATGTTCTCGATATTAGCATCATTTTTGTACATAAATGCTGACGTTTTCTTACGTTACAGCACTGCCGTGTCAAGTCCTTGACCATCGTTTATCATCTGGTATGAAAATAAAGCGCTTGTTAACTTGTCTTACATTTTGCTGACTTGAAAGTAATTATTGTGACCTAATAAGACGAAGTGTCAAGTGTAACGAAGCCATCACTTCACATTTATTCGTCTGTCTAATTTTAACAGAATAGTGAATGTAGTGATTAGGGATTGGAATGTACAACAAAGAGATTAGCTTTGGTGCTGAGCACCTTCCGCAACCCACAATTTTGTGAATTGCAGAGTATATATGTAGATGTAGATGAAAGTATCAGAACAATTTGTGACCTGTGTAGAGAATGCTATCGTGATAAGCACTGATGGGAAAAATGTTTAGCTCTTTCAAAGAATACCACTTTAACGTAGATGTTCTCCATGTTCAAGTGAAGCATCGGTCTCACATGAAGACCGTTTCAACACTTTAATCATCGATAATCCTTGTCAGCGAAACCGGGATTTCCTATATCTGACAGGCTGTGGCCAATCAAACACGCTGCTAAATTTGCTTTCTTGAGGACGATTAGAAAATACTGTCAACTTATACCACAACCAACTAAATTTATTGCGATGATTGTGACACAATACTCCTAGTGCTATACTTCGAAAGCAATGAGAATCAGTTTCCATCTTACCAGGTAGTAATGCTAGGGTAAGGATGATTACGCCAAAGAAGAACCATCGTATTTTTGACCGGTATATATAAGCTGGTGGAAAAACGTTAATTTTGATGTTGAAGAAGTTAGGTGGGGAAGATCTGGAATACCGTAGCCGTTGCTCACGTCAGCTAAATGAAAATTTCGTGACAGACCTATTTCAGATCCATAGCAAAATTATTGCACATAGGAGTGACCGAGGAAATAAGAGAAATCAGAGCCAGAGCCGATTCTTTTGTATACTCATTTTTATGCGAGAGATTTGGGAATGGAATAGGAAGGATATATCGAAAGAGAAAACTTAGAACCTGACAGGAGTGGTATAGAGAAATCTCTCCGGCCATCCTGAGCTGTGGTTCGCACCAAGCGTGGTGGGTGAGCGGTTAACGCTCTGGTCTCGGAATCGGGAGAAAATGGGTTCGAACCCAATCCGGGCATGCAGATTTGGGTTTTCCATGGTTTCCCAAAATCCCTCCAGGCTAAAGCCGGAATGTTTCCTTCAAAATGCCATGGGTGAATTTCTTCCCATTCTTTTTCCCAAGGAGAAGACCGCCCTAGATCGCAGGCAAACGCCGGAATGGTTCCCCAACATAGCCTACGGGCGCCTCCTGCCATATCCCGTAATTCCCTTCCAATACATAAACGATTATTCGTTAGTATAGGTGCAACACACATTCCGCCACCCTCTTCTAGTGGAACACAGAGCAATAATAATAGTAGTAATAGATATGCCAGCAAGCGTCAGTATAATGAATGAATATTAGAGATTTCAGAAACGAAAGATTGTAGCAAATGAATTAAACTTACGCAACTTGCATGATGCGTGCTCCGTCGACGAGTACTGCGGCTGTAAAGCCACTACCAGGACAATCACCAGAGTAAGTACCGCCATGTCTTGAGCTGTCTGCTAGGCGCCGGACCCTCGTTGTCTATAGCAGACGACCTCGCGGGAGCGGTTCTCTTATATACGCCGACTGGTTGCAGCCATGCGCCTCAACCACTGGTGGGGGCCACACCACGGCCAGTGACCATAATTAATCGGCCTGGACTACTACGTAAACCCTAGCAAACGACCTTTCCTTTGATGATACGTCTTAATACCAGACAGTTTAGCCGTACTCATTAAACCGCACTTTACGGATTTAAACCTAGGTAACGATTGTCCTGATCACGGTTTTTGCCTATTTGTCTACAGCCACTTTGACTAAGGCTGTTTTCACCTCTAGAATACACAGAATAATACACTAAGTTAACGTCATTCATAGCCAGATACAAACATTAAAAACTCTCCTAAGTTAGATCAGGCTCTAATTGCGCTACAGATGGTCGTCACTAGTTTAAGCAATAAACCAAACTTTTGGTTATAAGTATATAGTGAATAATGACCCCAATGTAATTGATTTCCATTGCATTCGGAAGGACGAGAATCCCTCTCCGGCCTTCCAGATTTGGATTTTCCATGATTTCCCAAACCACTTGTAACGTTTAAACCCTTGGTGTCTTCGTATCTTCTTCTTTCCATTCAAGTTAGACAACATTTGCTGAGCCATTTGCAAGCTACTCAACATATTACCGCAAGGGCGGGCACGTCGTAGATTTGGATAAATCATTTGCCCATGGTATCTTTTACGAAAGCCCACGTTACACGAAATTTAATAGTTAAACATGAAACTTCAATTACTCATGGGAAGATAATTGAAATAACGATGATCATTTGATGTTTCACAAAGCGAGAGCAATATTGATGGTACCCAAAACAATGTTTAATTTCGAGAAATTAATTACTTTTATACGGTTGGTAGCATTTGTAACAACACTTCCCGTCTTTGGTAATATTAATCTAATTGATGGTAATAAATTTGCGTGAAATATATTTAGTTATTTCACAAATGACATGAAGAAATGTTTGAAAGCATATCGTACAATACTGCTTCTATACGAGTTTTTAGTCGGTTATTACTTTCTGGTGCGAGAGAGGGAATAACAGTTTTAACCCTGTTAGGTTATCTGCTATTTCTTGATATTTATTGCCAATCGTTTGGCTTCTTTAATTCGTTTTGTCCTTAAAAGAAGTCTTGTAACGTGGCTTCAGAAGATCGTTAAATCTACTTACCTCCCTCGTAAAGTCTTCTTTTATGGCTGCAACAAATCTTAATACTTGTTCAAAATACAATCCGTTTTATTTCTGTTTATTCGATTGCAAACCATTTTATGGGGAGACATACGAAATACCAAGAAGTAAATCAAATTATGTTCACAGCAATTATTTTAAAGGTATCATTATTGAGTAATTATTTTAAACCATCATAATTTGTTATTTATAGGCTTGGCTTTGATCATTATTTTATTATTTGTATTGCACTGGTAATGGGTAGTCTTTAATAACATCACCAGCCACCTTCAGACATATCAGAATTAAAGGCAGCGTCTTAGAAACTTAAGTAAAAGCAGAAACATGAAAATTCTATTGGTGACTGAAATATCTTTGTATAGTTTAGA
Organism: Vandiemenella viatica; assembly: GCA_031002005.1. Lineage (NCBI taxonomy): Eukaryota > Metazoa > Arthropoda > Insecta > Orthoptera > Morabidae > Vandiemenella > Vandiemenella viatica. Next base: position 100,569,983 of record CM061914.1, read on the forward strand.
TATAAATGAAATTGCTTACTCGGCTGACTTTTCTACCCGTCGACCATATGAACATTTTATCTAATCCTACCGCAATTTTTTACTTTTTATATAATTTTTTACAAGTTGCGCTGGTACACAAATCACACTGCTTTCTTGAGAAGCTATGTTGAACTATTTGTATATTAGGTTTCCAACACTATATTCCAACTTTATCTTTAACTGCAAGAAAAATCTATCTACTTAGACGCCATTTACGCTCGTAAACACAACTTCGCTTTAACTTGAGTAGTTGTCTTCGTCTCAGTGGTCATAAAGATACCAGTTACGAGTATGACTTTAACACGGTCATATTTCTTTCTCTAGCTACAAAGACGTTACGATTTGGTAACACCTGGCTGAACAGACATTGTAGCAACCTCCATTTCATAAATAATCTTTTAGTTTCGTATCGTAAATGCGAAACTAAATCAGAAATTCTCTGAACATGGTATTCAAGCACCATCTTAAAGAATATGTTTGATTTTAAGTAAATTTTAACAACTCTTCTTACGTACCGAGCATGGTGGGTGAGCTGTAACGTTCTCGCCTCTCATTCGGGAGGACGCAGGTTCGAATCGTCGTCCGGTCATTGAGCCTCCAAATTTCCATGGCTTCCAGAAATAACTCCAGGTGAACGCCGGGACCATGGCCGAATTCCTTGTCCCATAGTCGTTTCCCACCTCAAATGACCTAAACGTCAGCGAAACGTAAAGCCAAAAGCAACAAAACAATTTTCCTACGTCTAGCACTAAAATCAATTTCTTTCTTTTACTACCCATATATCACAAAAATTGTCTTCCATATATTATAAAAAGTTAAACAAAAGATTCATTTAGTAGAAACTGACCTAATTAATTCAAATTTCGCTGAATTATTCATGCAATATACAGTCAAGATTATTAATACCAAACACGACAGGCGAATAGTAATGCAATGCCACGTTGCCTAGATACCTCGGCTATTCGAACTTTATGTTCGTTACGGTATAACGGAATCAGTTTTCAAATTCTGATGTATACGTATTTGCGCGAGTGTACAAATTAAAAAATAATTCATCCCCCAGTTTTGAAGCGCGCCCTAAGGCGCCACGACACGGTGTGGGAGGTTGAACGGGACCAGACTCGAGTTCTGCCCCCCGCGTACCGTGTTCTGCTTGCGGTTTCTCGCAGTTACCTAGACCAGTGCTGGGACGGTCCCTATTACTAACTTTTCATTACTAGGGCTTGGGGAACGTCCATAAATTACGTGGATTGGTCTGGGGGGGGGTGGAGGTATTTTTATTTATTATTGGCATTTGGGCTTGCACCCATACAGCCATTTACAATTATAGATTAAAATCTCTGGTATACTAATATGAATACTAATATCATGCAACTAGCTATTTGATTTTGCAGAGTAACATTAATAATATACCGATAATAATATCCTGCAATTACATCCAAGATATTTACAATTAATTTAGATTGTGGCGCAAATATTTTCCATGTGCTGGTACAAAACCTTATAAATCGCATAATCTTCAGATGCAAGGAGTGAGGCAGTGCAAGTGGGCAATGGAATGCCTTCTTTCATGAGCGCATCTAGGAAGTGATCAATCTCCATCTTCTTCCGTCGGCAGCCAAATAGCAGATGGTTTATGTCTTCAATTTTTCCGCAAGAGCAGTTGGGAGAGTCTACAACGTGTAGTCTGTGAAGGTGTTGCTTGAAGCAACCGTGGTTGAATTTTAATCTAGCAATACAGGTGCGGAGTCTCCGAGAACATTTGTATACCTCATACGACTGATGTTTGGGTATTTCTGGGTGAATGGGTTGGATGGAGAGCTTACGTTGGGCTACTTGGAGGAGGGGGGGGGGGGGGGGGTTCCGAGTCAGGACTCGTAGCTTTTTATTCATATTATTTGTCACAATTAAAATAAGGTACAAAACACACATCATGTGAACATTTATTTCCGTAAATTAATTATCTCGGTGTGTAATTTACGGTAGTCTGAAAATAGAAAACAGTACAAAATGTCTTCTGGAATCAATTGGAGAAAAAGCTACGCACAGAATTGTCATAAAATAAAGCTCAATGTGCTGTAATTTCTCGTCCCTTGTGATGTAGCAAAAAGTTTCAGTTGTCAACTTGGTCCAAGTTGCATTTCAATCTAACCACAATCTTCGCTAATATTGCCGCTAGAAAATCAAAGCTTTAATCACATGCGAATTAATATATTCCCTGTATCGCATTTTTGTGTCATCATGAATGGCGATAGAAACTTGATCAATTTTCTTCACGTGTCTTACATCTTTATTTTTTATTATCAATGATGAAGATCGATGTTTTAACTGATGACAGAGCTTACATGCGGTTGAAATAATGATCCCAGTGAAAACGAAGGATGCTAAAATAAATCTTAACAACTTATTTTATGCCACCTAATATTAGTTTAACTGTGATTTAGCCCACAAGATCGCGATCAATCTGGAACTTCTTTCATTCAAACCAAGTAATGATTTCGATTAAAGAAAATCAAGTGATAATTAATATGCCAAACGAAATACGTACTTTTCTTTCATTGTTCTGGCAATTCATTTCTTAGCAATTGCTTAAATAAATACAAAAAATAAATCATAATGTAATTCCTATTGCCTTGCGATGTAACAAAATGTTTGTGTTGCTATCCTGGTCCAGGTTGCGTTTCAATCTAACCACAGGCAGTTCAATCATTACCGTGGTGCCACAATCTGATAATGAATTCTTGTAGAACTCGACTAAACCTATCGAAAATAAAGACTAAAATTGTTCGATATATCTCTTGGTTTTCGAGATATGGCATGTTAAAAATCAGTTAGTTCTTTGTGCTTTTGGTGAGGTTTCTTCTGGTCCAGGCCATATTTCAATCCAACAACAACTACCAGGAAGAAAATAAAACACCTATAGAGCATTTTCACCGTGTAGCTATAGTGGATTTGGTGATTTTTTTTGGTCCAGACCAGATCTCACCATAACCTCCTCACTTTCGAGATACAATATCTCGAGAACTAAGCGATATATGAAAAAAATTTATTCTTTATTTTCGATTTGTCTCTTCGAGTTACATACGATTTCATCATCCGATTTGTGGCGAAATTTTTCTTCTGGGCAAGACCGCATTTCAACCTAACCACGTCAATTTTGAGATACAATATCTCGAGAACTAAGTGTGATATCAAAAAATTTTATTCTCTACTTTCAATTTTTTTTCGACAATTTACATAAGAATCCATCATCAAATTGCGGCGCCACGGTTATCGTAGAATCCCCTAACCTTCAGTTACACGCATATTAAAATATGTAATCATCACATTCTAGTGGAAAAAATGCATCGCGATATAACTAAATCAAAAAACTTCACTGGTGTTTACATCTGCCTTTCACGTTATCCATGATTCAGATCGGTTTTACTACGATTGAATGGCTAATGCAGCTACATACGGCTGAAATATGTCACCAGTAAAAGCAAAGGAAATTACAAAATCTGAACAACTTACGTCTTGTCAGGTAATATTGGGTTTAATTGTATAGATTGCGAACTGCTTTCGTTCAAACGAAATAATGATTTAACAGGACACTAATGAAAACAATTCAGTTTTTTTAAAAATAGTTTACTTTTGCTCACTTTAAAGTCAAACGTTTTATCTTACATATCTATAGCCAAAGATTTTTACGAATTTATTACATCATACAAATAGTAAATATATATAAGCAACTAGTAATTATTATGTCAATTTAAACGAAATACGTACTTTTCTTTCAGTGTTATGTCAGTTAGTTTATTCGCGGATGCTTAGAAATGTTATTAAATAACGTCCATTACCAAAAATAAGGGAGCAAAGCGTGACGTCATAGTGTTATGTCATACATAGACGTCATGCCGTGACAGGTGACGTCATGCCGTGACAGCTTCCTTATTATATTAATAGACATTTTTCCGTCAAAAAAATGTCCTTGAGATTGATAGCATATTTATGTAGATCTGTTGAATTGTAATACACACGATCTTCCTCACAATAGCTTGAGGTTTCAAATAAAAAGACTTTTATATATCGTTGCATCTCAAGGATGTCTGATACGAAGCCGCCACAGAGCATCAGCAACATGTAATTCAAACTGTCGCTCTTACACATCTTAAATGCAGGAAATATTTATATATAAAGATGAATGTATGTTTCTTTGTTTGTTGGTTTGTTTGTTTGTTTGTTTGTTTGTTTGTTCTTCATACAAATCCACAGTTTTCATCCGATCTCGATGAAACATTGCACACGTATCTTTTGAAACAAGGAGAAAAATACTGTATACATTTGGTTGAAAAATTATCTGTATAAATAACACATTTTGTCTCATAACTTCGAAATACGGCGATAGACAGACACGTTGAATATCGACGTCTCCGTACCATGTTTCCATTTAGTGGACTGCCAGCTAAGTGGCTAAAGCGCTTGCTTACGAATGTCGTGGTCTCCGGTTCAAATCTCCGTGGAGGCTAAGACTTTTAAAAATTGTTTTTCTTCGTAAGAGTCAGGCCTGGGCCGTAGGTTATTCGGACTGAATGTTAAACTGTAGATATTAGAAAGTTAGGGGTGCAATGCGAGGCAAATCGTAGGTAGTCTTGCAATGTTGTAGGTGTACACTTTTTTACGTTATAATGATCCCTCAGGTGTTGTTCGCAGTCAGTGTGTGAGTGTGAACCACAGTAATATTATTTATAAATACGGAAGTAAGTCTCTGTCTTTTTGTTACGTTTTGACGACTAAATGGCTATATCGTTGTGATGGAATTTTATAAGGAAATCGGTATGAAGGGCACAGGATATTTTTTCCAGTATGATTAACAGTTGTAGTCACGAAATTTTGAGACCTTATTGAATGGTGACAGAAATATGTTGGAAATCGATTCTCTTCAAGAGACAGGTTCGACGGTACAATGATATAGTGTTAGCTTTCCTGTCATATTATTCCTACTCGATATTGTTTGGGACCAATCCTTCGTTACCAACAACTTTCTATATTTAATTCTGGCAAAAAAATCTTAATCCACGCGTAGGAAGTCGCGGGTACGGGCTAGTAATGCATAAAGTAATTGGTGAAGTGAAGTGGTAGAAATATAAAATTAAGGCTAGTTTAAAATTACGGAGTACCGTGGGAGAAAGAAAGAAATTCTGGAGATACGGTTGAAATTAGTTGAATCTCCGGAGAGTAAAAATGGCACGTTATTGACTTTGGAGTGTTTGAACAACGCTTTTGATATTTCTAGAAGGAAAGGTGTTTATTATACTAAAATAATGCACTATATGAATAATATACGAATCAAGTGTCATAAAAGGTAGAGAATGCTAAGTAAGACAAAAAAATTTAAACCGTTGAATCTAAAAAGAAATGATGGAGACAACAAAACCTCTACGAAACAAAAATTCAACGAACGATATTGAATCAGTATTCTGTTACTTGCTGATGCTCTGCTATTTACGGGTAAGTCTGAACGTATAACTGCAGAATTGTGTGAACAAATATTCGGAGAGGAAGTGGATCCGAAAAAATGTCATGAAGTTCAAAGATTACAACATAATATTAGTATGAGATCAAGTGTGGTAAAAGTGAAAGAGTCCTGTTATTTAGAAATCTGTATTTTAACCATCAACCGAAGATAGGAGGGTAAGAAAATTAGGGGTTGAAAAGAAAAGTCTTATTTAAAATTAGAAATCTCTTATCATCAATCATCGATCCACAACTAATATATGCTGTGGGCATGGAAGGAAAGCTTGGACTTTAGGGTACAAAAAACATTTAAGCACTTGAAATGCTGTGTATTGAGTATTAATTCACTAATAAAATCAGAAATGAATATGTGATGGCAGGGGAGGGCGAGGAATGGAACTTTTATGAAACAAAAAAAAAAAAAAAAAAAATACAAATAGAAGCGAAAGAATGATGGATCATATTTTCAGACATAGGATGTTGGTTAATGTATAATGAGACATGACAGTAATCTCGTTGGAAACGACAAAAAAATACAAAAGGAACTAGACAACATGTCGTCTACCAGAAAGACAATACACTACCTAACCGGGAAACGTAAATTGGTTTAAAACCATCCAATTGGCGAGGCCGCTGGCACATCGTGATCTGATGCGCGACACAGTTTTGATTGGTTCTAGCACGCATGGTTGAAGGAATTTTCATTATTCTCGATTTGGCCAGCAGTGTAGTAGAGATATTCCATTCCTTCTTACCAGATTACATATCGAACTCATGTGTTAAATACCAAACCTGTCCTCAGGGTGAATGGAGTAAGTGCATAAGACAGCATGGTGGCGAATTGTCAGTCGGATATGGACGCGTAACTATTGGCCCGGTTGATGGTTATTGGAGGAGCATGCATTATCATCTGTCGCTAGATTTGAGCTTCTACATTCTGCAACACACTACACTAACTTTCACTGTTTTGTTAACATATAATAACACTCAAGAACACTTTGGCCTTGAGGAGACAAAGGTAGTTTACCCCATTTGCATTTCGCAAAGATTTTACTTTGGAGCAACAACTCATTTTATAGTATCGTTTCATGCTTGGATACCAGGTATTGTACATACTTACTTTATCCAAAACGTTGGCCGTAATTTAGTTCATGGTTATCAGGTGAAGTCTGATCTTGTACCTGAATTAATCGGAGGAATAAATTGACCTCCAAATTTTCAGTAAACTTATAGTTAAGATTGTTGAAAATACAATGAAAAATCTAATTCGGTCACGACGCTCAGGTATCAATTAGAGAACTGTAATTAATATCAGTTTCAATTCCAAATAAAACTATGTCGTTGGTACGTAGTATGATAAACAAATCAACTCTGAGAAGGAAATTACCTTTAAATGGATATTAATTTGTGGACGCATTCATCATAATTTCTCAGCTTTTAGAAGCCACACCAGAATAAAACATATCCTATTTTACTCCCGGCACTAAGGGACCTACATTTTACGAAATGCCTCAACAAACTCAACAAAAGTAACTACATACATGTTTCCTTTCCTTCTCAGTTTTCTGCTGTCGCACCAAGATAAAATAGAAATAATTTTTAGTCTTACAGTGTTTAAAACCGTATGAAAATGCATGCAGTAGGTTTTGTGTGTATTGCGCTCATTGAATCATAATTTGCTTCTCACAGTCAAACTATTCACAGCCAATTATATAAATAGATTTAATTTTTTTGAAATGTATATGTTTGCAATTGTTATAAATCTTACATGATATTTTTGTTATCACAGTATATGATCTCCTATTGTCAATGAATCTCTTATTTGCAACACGTTTCACTAATGCTTTAACAATTCAACACGAACACTTTAGCCCTTGAAAAAACAACGGCAACCTACACCAATTATATCTCCCAAAGATGCTATTATGGCGCAATATTTCATTTCATATTAATCCTCTGTACTTCGATACCTTAACTTCGTTCACTTTAGGTCTTCTGTCAAAGTTATTCGCACGAACATTTTATATCCTAATTTTCAGTTAACGCGCAACCAAGAATGTTGCAAATACAGTGAATCATTTCATAAAAAAATTCACACGTTAAGCGAAACAGAAGAAAAATTACTGATCACTGCACAACCATCTGGAAAAAAGTGCTATAAATACAAAGCGCATTTATTATTTACACACACACCAGTCTGATCCAACAAAAAATTATTCCAGAACAAATGCACACCACCGCAAAGGGTTTTTTTTATTTTATTTTTTAAATAAATATTTACACATTTTACCCTTGAAGCGGCAAAGTGGAGAAAACAACAAATATACTGCTGAAACCCTAGTCAGGACACCAAAGGTGTCAGAGTCAGCAGCACAAAAAAACCATTAAAAAGCAACATAGTGTGGTAATATAAAACAGCACAAAATATCTTTTTTGATTAACGGGGTTTAGCCTACGTTACACCCGTGCGGACGGGGTGTAAAGGCAAAAACCACTTTAGGAAACATGGTGGGAGGTGGTTTCTAAAGACGGGAGGATACTTTAGGCAGATTGAAAAATTATATAATTTGGTCAAATTAACCTACCAAAAAGCGCTATGAAGTTATAATATAGTACAGTACCGAAAAATTTTGGACCCCATAAAGTGTGGTCTTTCATTTGTAGTGGTGAAATCTGGTGAATGAATTAGCGGGCATTACATATTTTAAATGTGGTAAATCGGTGTTTCAGCATTGGAAAGTCCAAGGTTGGTACTACACAGGATGGGCTTTACACATTTTGTATCTTGCCCATGTTTCAGGTATTCCTACTGATATATTCAAGCATTTGAATTTTCCTTCATCAATTTGCGGTTCTCTGCGGTAGATTTTAGTGAACCTTAATCCGACTGACTATAAATAGTTTCTATGACACTCAGTCTGTTTAGGTGTGGTTCCCGAAACACACTACTTTAAATCCACGCAAAAGTTACAGTTACATAAATGTAACAGTAGAAATAATATAGCAGACAGTAAGAAGAATAAAAGTTGTTATTTGATTTGAAGTTATTGGTGAATTATTAGTGAAAAACTGATTCTGGTGATTCAGTTGCCACGAAAATCCACTGCAGTTTACGTTTCTGACATGATTAAATAGTCTTCATTTAGAGTAATTCTTGAATAATAGTATTTTATCATTTATACGTAATAACCGTGCAGATAACTCAGAAATTACACATTCATTAAAACGTGATTAATGATATCACAACCTTAATCTATAATTTCCTAAGCTCACTCACTCACTCACCTCGATAGCTATTGGCTGGAGAAAGATGACGTATTGCGCCAGCCGTCTCTCACGAATTAACAGCGACCAGAGATATCATTAAAATAAATTCCAGGTTATGTCCACAATTTAATAGCCAAGCAATTGCTACAAAATTAATTGCCATAATACATTCATTAAGTCTGCTTTTCGTAGCATTTCATAGTTAAAAAAATATCTATAAACTGTAGTGCTGAAAAAAACCTTGAACTGATTTTCATTAGCAAGACGCTAATGAAGGAAACATATAAAAGCTTTAAAAAAATTACATTACTCGTGGTGTCTACTGTAATCACGAATGCCAATTGTCATTCCAACCTAGGCTAAATTTATTAAAACTTTTGTTAATGTTGCTGCTTGACCAAAGTTAACACATTACGGTTTATTTGCTTCTTACGTATTTTACTGACCACTTTCGTTAATGGTCTTTATTTACCTTCGTTGTACGTTAGTTATTATGTTATTTAAAGTGGACATCAGACAAAATATGTTACCTGATCGAGTATTCTCGCAATTCATTTCTTCGGAGTTGCTCAACTGCTTAATAATCTGGAATCTGTATTAAGATCTCTGGCCGTTACAGACACTGTGACCATAGATTACATTATTAATATTTGCCAAGCCTCAATAAAAAAAAAACGTGATGATTTCGAAGCAATTGTGTACTCTCTTTAAACAGAAATTACTTAAACTTTGCAGAGTAAATTGTTAGGGTTAAAAATAAAAGTGCAGGTTGTATTTCAGCAAGTTTGAGTCTACCAACAACAACAACCTTTGAAACAATTAGATATATGATAGCGCGATCATCTCTATCCGAGTTTTATACGTCTGTTAATTCTTATGAGTTCAAGAGATTTTATTCACCCTAAGGATGAATTACAGGTCAAGTTCGTATTTGCTCAGATCAGGTCAACCTGTCACAATCCTTTACCTTAAAAACTGAAACTAATCTAGATCCGTGACGAAACGAAAAAAAAAGCATATAACAATGACAACAGAAAACAAAAGTTTTTTGGTTAGTAACAGCATGCATGATTTTACTTGTGAACATCACTGTCGCATATTACACGGATATTAGTCCGATAAACGCAAAAAATTGGGAGAAATCATTCTTTAGAGGAGTTACGATCTACCAGATTTCGTACATTATCAGCAGAAATATAAAATGTAAAATATCATTGAATTCGAATAGTCACGTTGTGGTTGTTGACAGTTGTTTGAATTGTTCATTGTACTTGTGGTAAGAACTCAAAAGAAACCAGAATACAGAACGTTGTTAAAAACCTATTGCGACAGGTTACGTTTACTATTTAGTTCGTAGGTGAAGATAGGCGAGTGACGTTAAACTTTATCTCCAGCGGACTTTCAATGATGAGATGCAGCTACTGGCCTTTCAGAGAACGCGTTTTCGTTCACCCTTCCAGCGATATGCGGGTAAGCACGGGTTTGAGGCTGAAGCATACGTCAGAACTGGTGGTTCTGCTGCAAGGCCAGTAGGAATGGTCCCGTCGACCTCCCGACTACCCGGAACATCGTAGTCTGCTTCCAGAAAGATCAAGAATAGCTTTTTGAAATACGTAACACGCTGAGAAAATCGTTTCATAACTTCTGCAACTAAGACGAGAAATTACTAAAGTCATTGATATAACTTAACTTAGATACATGGGTCATAACGTACTACGACATATGACGTTACACTCCATTTATTAAAACACTAGGTGACCAATACTAAAATTTCGCTAATGATGTACGATGAATAATAGCTGGTAAATACGAGCCAACCTTCTCCGGAGTCTGGCCACGTGTTTTGTTAATGGGCATCGCAAAAGCAACATTGATAGAGGATTATTTTCTTGTCATTTGGGTGGGCATGGTTGGATCGGAAGGAGACGTATTTATCCTGGATAAAATAGCTGTTTTACCACAGTTTAGCAGTAATGGTGTAGTGCGAATCCTATCAGTTTGTCTCTGAACTATATCATTTTGTAGCAACAATTGTTTCTTTGACATCTGAAATTTTTATCAATGATGCGATCTTGGCCTGATAAATTTTTTCGATATGTCGCGCTGCTATCTAGCGGTAATGCGATCACTCCTTATCGACGCCAGCGAAGCCTAGCAGCTAAACTTTGAACTATCGCATACCCGTGACCTTGATTGTTCATAATTTTACCTTTCACAGGTTGAATTTCGTAAAATTCCTGTCTTAACTAATAATGTTACCAAAGCGGGGAACTTAATCTTTAAAAGGATACCGCAATTATTGATTTTGGTTAAATATTAAGAGAGAAAGGTGGTTCGTGACAAAAAAAAATAATTATAAATAATATATATGATAGGAGTTTGATTAACCAATATGGTTTAAGCATAGTAAAGTACCGTGATTAACAGGCATATAACGATACAGAATTTGAGAGATATAACGTTTATGGACTTGTGAGAGTCGTATCCGTGATCAACGAAATATGGTTAAAAAAATAAAAGAGAGAACTTTGAAAATTAGAAATATTGTTAGAGTTAAATTCACAACGTGACCTGGAAATCAGAGAAACAAGAGGAAACTGTGACTGAAAACTACACGTGACTTCAAGTGATAACGTTTTAATGCATAAACTATGAACAGAGGAGATTTACAACAGACTGTTTGAAAAGTAGTAATAACTAAAGGAAGATGCCACTTAGAGCGTAAGCTGACAATTAAGAATACTTCAAGCACGAAGTTTTTCTACTGAAAGTGTCTGTTATTACTGCTGAAATTCTGCAGACTAAAGTGAAGAATTTTTTAAATTACAGCTGTAATGTTGGAAAACCGAGAAATAGTAATAATGCATAATTTGTACTTATATTTTCTTTTGTATGGATATTAACTTATGAGAACATTTGAGCAATTCAAGTATAAATACTTCGATACGACTGTTAGCCCGAACTTACTTTCATAACCATATGGTTGAAGTATTTTACTAATGAATCAAATGTTCTATTTCCATTAAACCTGTTTAATTATAAAATTACGCTTAAAGATTGCTGTTGAATAAGCCTCAGTTTTGGCAAGTTTGGAGTATAGACAATTAGTATAGGTAAGTTTTATTTCATTCAGTTCTCTCGAAGTCTGTAAGTGCGAATCTAATCACCGTCACATTTCACTGTAACTGTGATTTTCTGCACAATGCCATTTGGTGGGACACACTTCCACCGTTGTTGACACCTGACTGGGTCAAAGTTGGTATTTTCTGTAAATCTGTTCGTCATTACATGTCACAGTGCACGTTACCTTCCGGAACAACAAATTGGGGTGAGATGTGACAGTTAATATTTACTGGGATTTGAATGTGGAACTGACAGACATCACTGCGACAGGAATGTAGCAGTTTAACCAAGCTCTACTGCAAATACACAAAGCTTTATGCTGACATTCAGCAATATCGTACAGAGAAATTTATTTTAAGGAGGGAAGGATCCATTCACTGCTATAGGAATAATTTGCTTTTTAAAAAAAGAAATGGGGGGAAGGTTTGTGACGTCTCCAGGCTAACTCACTGGATACTATATGCATGAGTATCTCTACGTTCTAAAGAAAGGAAATTGGGAAAATAAATGGTAAAGATTTATGAATGTTTCTCGGGAAACCAACAGAGTAGTTCTATTATTTATTTCGGAGACATAAATGTCTGTCGCCATTTGAAGGTGCAGTCCTAAGACTTGAAGTTTTCTGGAAAACAGATGTTCAACAATGCGCTCTAGACAAACTTCAAGCCTTACGACTACACCTGAAGATGACGACGGAGCATTATGTCGCCGAAATATTGTGTGTATAAATAATAATATTACTCGGTTTGTTTCTTGAGAAACATTCATACATATACAACGCCGAGAAAAAACTGCGTTTATTTAAAATGGTAAAGAGTTATGCTATCGTTTTTTTTTTAAAAAATATTAAATTAAAGATTACTGTGAGAAACTATACGTGAAGTATACATACTTATTTAATGTTTTTGACATTTCTATGGGATTTATATTTCTGGTGTATACTTCTTTATAAAATATATACTGTAGGCCCCTGTGAGAAATAATAGCTACAACAGCTTCACCCCCTATCCCCCCCCTTCCACCACACCCTCATAAAAATATTCAAGTTTCATATGTCCGTTTTTTTTGTTTTTTTTTTTACGCCACTTTGACGTTGAGGTCATTATAGGCGGAACTGGGGGCAAGGAACGGGAAGGAATTCGACCTTGGTAAGCATCCCGGTATTCGCCTGGAGTGATTTGAAGAAACCATGGAAAATCCAAATCTGGATGCCCGGACGGGGATTCGAAGCGGCGTCCTCTCGAATGTGAGGCCATAGCGCTCATATGTCATGAAATAACTATAGAAAGCTAACGGCCAATGATATCTCTAGCAATTTCCTGAACTTTTTTGATCCCATATCCTGGGTACGAATACCGAATTTTTTTTTTTTTTTTTTTTTTTTTTTTTTTTTTTTTTTAAAGAACCATTACGACGTTTGCTTCCACTGATTTCAGGAAACCATGGCAAACCTAAACTTGGTGGCTGGATGGAAATTCGAACCAACGTCCTGCCGAATGCTAGGCCAGAGCGTTACCTATCACCCACCACGGTCGATCGGAGCATGCTTTCTTGAACAGCATTGTTCCGTTGACAGAGAGCACTATAGTAACGCTCAGTCGCTGCTATTCGAACGTTATGATTTGAGGAGATCATGCGGCTCAACGTCCGTGAAAAATATGCAATAGCAGTAAGCGGGTAAAGACTCAGTTTTTATATACGAGTGCGTTGGCTTCACATGGTGCTAACCTAGGAGCTTCCCTTTCTTTGCAATAAAGGGTAGCGAATTAAGCACTATTCCATTGAGACTAGATGACTATAAAAATTGACGAAGTAAAAAATGACAAAACTTGATCCAGAGTATACTTTATTTGGTATTGGCAGCTCGTCTACGTCAGTGTCCTTAGAGCCGGGAGACGATGAGGCGCAAGGAACGGGAAGAAATTTGACCGCCTCAACATTCGCTTGGAGTTATTTCGGAAAACATGGAAAACCGAAATCTTGATAATCGGACGGCGGTTTTAAACCATTTCCTCCCGAATGTTAGTTCCGAGAACAAGCAACTGAGGAAATGTTGACGTGTCCACTAGCTGCGTTTAATTTTTCCTGAACGTCCTGTAGGCAGCTAAGGTCAATAAAGACAAGTGTTCTCGTAACACAGTTTTTTTTCTTTCTTTTTTTGCCATTGAAGGTCACCGTCATTTCCTGATTTCATCTTAATTTATACCAACACCTCATTTTTGTAACGAGCATCTGTTACTTTTGTCCTTGAGGTGCCTGAGTATGCCTGGACAAGAAGAAGGTTTGAATCCCGGTGTCAGCCAGAATTTTTACTACCTCTTAAACTGATCTTCCCTTCTGGAAAAGATTTTTTTTTTTTTGTTAAGTACCCTAGGACTATCCTTGGTTCCAATTACACGTAAAACTCAAACAATTTAATCAGAGAATTACAACTGGACAAAAATTATCGATTACTTTATATGCATTCAATACATATGTATCCATTGAAAACATTAACAAAAATTTAGTGATGCATGTAAGAAACTGTTAATTCGACTTAACTACTAGCAGGATTAGCAAAAATTGTACACCATAGCCAATAGTTTGCATGAATGAACTTCTGCAGTTTTCGTCACGATTTGACGATTAATAATTTACCAAAAACCTTGAAGGAATTTAAAGTTTAAATTTGTAGAAGGCAAAAGTAATCGTGTACAGGAAAGGGGGAAAAATGGATGTGTGGGTAAATTGCGACCAAAGCGTGGGCTCCATTGCAGTTAAATAATATTAAAATTGTCGTCTTCTTTACCCGCTAGGATTAAAGGTTTATGTTAGGGTAACATGATTGAACGGCAACAAACTTCAACAACGTTCTGGGGGTGCTTAATTCAATGGATCCACACGCATTTAAGTTCCCCTCTGTAAAACTGTCGTACGCAGAAAGAAGATGATATTTTCTGAAAAAATTTGCTGAAACACTGTGATTAAATATTCTGCCATTTATTCTTGGGCAGATAACAGCTACATGGGTTGGATTCATGACAAATGAGGCGACATAAGAAATGTGAAAAGTTGTAGTGTTCTACTGCTACGTAAGTATGATATTAATGAAAGTCGACATTTAACGAAGAAGCACATGAGCGAGAATCACACTCTGTGAGTGAATCATAGAGAATGTGAAATGATTTATTTTTTGTGTTGTGACGTTAGCATATAAGTACTTCTCACGGGAAGATGTCTTGCGGAAACGTTACGAAAACTTGATCAGGGGGATCTGAATCCACTACGATGTGGTCATTAATGCATTGATGCACGTAGTCAAGCTCCTACGAAGATAAGTAAATGGTACAAATAAATAATTCATAACTGATAACCTTTATCAGCAGATGCATTTTTGACGTCAGTACTTTGAACGTCATACACTCTGTCTGATGTGTTACGAAACCAGAGAACTTTCAAATTGCTGTAACAATTTTTTTTATTTGTTGGTTTACGCCTCGTCGACGGCTAAGGTCATTAGAGGCGGGATGGGACTGGATACAAGTAACAGGAAGGAATTCGGCCATGGCCTTCTTGAAGGAAGCATCCCGGCATTCGCCTGGAGTGATTTGGGGAAACCATGGAAAACCCAAATCTGGATGTCCGAACGGGGATTCGAACCCGCGTTCTCCCGAATGCGAGGCCAGAACGTTAACCGTTCATCCACCACGCTCGGTGCTGTAACTATTAAACCAACTGAGAAAGTCTAACGATATAGCTTTTAATATGTAGCGGAATGAAACCCACTTTTAACATAATACCAAAAATTCCAGAAATATGAGTATTACTTATCGAAAAGGCATACAGATCCGGAGCGGAACAGAAACTGTTGACTGAAACAATATTGGCACTGGAAAATCTTGTGAAATATATATATATATATATATATATATATTTCTCTCACGCAATAGCCTATGAGATCCTTGTCGTAGTGTTTATTTATCTCTACATTACATCAATTTAATTGGTAACATGTTACATTTTTCTTTTCAAGGGTGGACATATAAGTGCCCCGTGTTGATTCGCCAGAACTGAACATGGTCTGTGAGCGGTAATGCTCTGACTTTGCATTCGGGAGGACGCGGGTTCGAATGCCCTTCCGGCTATCTAGATTTGGGTTTTCCATAGTTTCCACAAATCACTCCATTCTGATGCCAAGATGGTTCCTTCAGAAGGCCATGGTCGAATTCCTTCCAGTTTTCTGCCCCAAGTTCTTTCCTGCCTCTAATGACTTTAACATCGACGAGGCTTTTTTTTTTTTTTGGTTTATTACTTTCCTATTTATTGGTTACAAAATTCAGAGATGTATGGTACTAGGTATCAAGGTATCAATGCCAGGTACAAGATACAAGACACAAAATCAAAGCAGGGTGGCTTAAGAAGAACATTAAATATACAGGAGGACTTCATACATCGTAAATACCGGAAGACTTTGAAATGATTACAATTGAATCATTCACAAGAACGAACACCATTTTGTTTGTGGCTGTTAGGATGCTCCAGCTAAGGGAATGTTTGAGAAGCAGGCACTCACGGGGGGGGGGGGGCAAAAAGCTGGCGGCCTGTTGTTCTCCTGCGTGCTAAATGTTTTGGCGCAGCAGGTGGTAGAGATCTGGGAAGGGGCAGTTCCTGCGAGAGCTTTGCAGAACAGAGTGACATGTGAATGAGCCGCAGATTTATGTGCCAAAATGCAAAGTGCCCTATAAAGGCGCGTTCCCACGATCCCTTGTAACGAAGGCGAGACGGGAGGGGACCTCATTAGCCGAAGTGTAGGGACAACCGCGGGCCGCAGGTTAGTCCTAGCTTACCTCGCCGTCACCTCCGCACCACGTTGCCTAGTGTCGTTTGGCACAGAGCACCTTACAGCAATAGAACGGGTGCTCACCGCTGCTGCAAACCGATGGCAACAACGCACCGCTACACACGCCTGTGATGTTTACAGACTCAGAGTGGGTAGCTGCGTCTCATCTCCGCTAGCAGAGGCGGCTCTGTTCCCATGGCGTGTGGTTGAATATTCGTCCCGTCCCGTCTCGCCTTCGTTACAAGGGATCGTGGGAACGCGCCTTAAAGGTATTGTATCTTTTCTTTCTCTGACCCAACGGAGCCACGGCCAGATTTCGGAAGAGAGAGGCATTTCGGTGGGGAGATCGCCGTAGCCGGACTAGCTGAGGAGGAGCCAGGTGTGTAGTGCGGCGGATAGTGTAATCTGCGTAGATGATGGTAAACTTCAAGTGACGCGGCTGGTGGGATCGTGTGCCGCGTGCGGATCAATGCAGCGTGTGCAACAATGGTAAATATTGATGAATAACTAAAGAAAAATATGCATTGCTCTTCAGTTTCGTTGGGACCTCAAGGGATCCTGGCAGGGAGACCTGCGTGATAAAGAGATTCCTCAGCGCTCTCTATAACTGCTAGCTGAGGTGGCGCACAATTTCATTTTCAGTCATGAATGTAAAGATCCTTTTTTTTATTAATTTCTTAAAATTGTAACATTGTTCTTGTTAATAAATGATAAATTGGGAAACATCAAACTTTCTTTATTGTAAATGCAAAGATATCCCACAAGGTGACTCATTATAAATTCATAAATTATGTTAATATATAAAAATTCTATAATTTCTCCTCCAAACCAAAAAAAAAAGTTGTTTTTTTATTGTGGTTTTTTATTGTCCATTCCAACTTCGATGCTGATGAGAAATTGCCATCTAAGATTCGTATGCTGGAGACTGCTGAACGAAGAGTCCGAAAGTTGAACCATCATTTGTCAAATAATTTTTAATCACTGTTTATGTGATCTGTTTTGCTTTCTTGAACGACAGTCTTATGTTTTAGTTAAATTAATAAAAGGGGAAAATTATGATCTCGGGAATGATATAAAAAAAAATCTTGTAGAACACACTTTGCAACCCTCTTGCTAGCGTCCAAGGAAGATGAGCTATGACTTCAATTGATAACTTACTGTTTCTGTTGCCTACCATTACGGTACCAGACTTTGAGGTCATCGGACTAACAAGCCCAATTAATACCTATCTGTTGCCTATCGGATCAGTGGCGAAGTCACACTTATAACGCTCCAGAGACTGAAATACAGAACGTCGTCAGTTCACTCACGCCTAGCTGAGGCCTACCGCAGAGCGGAGAGGTTTCAACTGGTTCCTTACATGTCGGTAAATGACTGTTATAAAAAGAAGGTTGGATTCAATATGTATCTAAACCAACGTTCGTATTTTTAAGTGAAAACTTCTATTGGTGCGTTAGGCTATTTTTAGACGGCGGTAATTATTTTATTTTTTATTTTTTGCCATACAGCCAACTCAATAGTAATTATGCCTCTCAGTGCTTTCAGTATCTCCAGTATGATTTTTTTCCAGTTAATTAGACACATGACAGGACGGACATTACATTCACACGTAACACCCATGCCCGCGGCCCGACTCGACCCGGCGACCTTCGGTACGTGGAGCCCCTACGCTACCGAGGCCGGCAAAACCTATGAGAATTTTTAGGAGTTGTATTTGATTATATGAGCCAAGCCCGGACGTTCCACGGCTTTGATTCCACGTTAAATTGTAGTCCCCTGAGGAAAGAAATTGGCCTTCCTACCACCGACACAATTTCTGGAAGATTCTACCAACCTTCGGGTTATGGACTAAGTTAGATTTTTAGTTTTGAAGTGAAAACTTCAGTAGACGCGTTTTTTATGGGTTAAGTCTTATGAATTCACGTCACCGACATGCTAATGTTAATAGTATATCTGTAGTGGGCTGGTGGCTCAGTGGTTAAGATGCTTGACGGGGCACGAAATGTCCCCCGTTCGAATCCCGGTCTTACTTGGAATTTTCATTGACCCTTAACCCGACCATCACCTCTAGTACAGTTTGCTGTGTAATGCGAAGTGCGCCAGAACGCTTCCGTGGTGCGGATTCCATGTTAAACTGTAGGTCCCCTGTACCTGGTAGCATTACCGAGTTAGGTTAAGGCGACTAAGACAGGGGCGGAAGGCGTAGCTAAGGAAAATCAATCACCAGGTAATTATTACAATTTAGTATGTCTACAGCTATAAGTATGAAGTGTTGCGCGTATGATATTCATAGTTTTAAGTTTTCTCTTCTATCAGCACTGTCACTTCTGAATGCCATTTAAAAAAAAAAAAATTAAGTGCTATCTGTACTGTAGAGAAATAAACATGGTTCAAAATGGTATCACCGAAAATGGTTGGTGAGCGAAAGGCATTTTTACGCGACTTTCACTTAGCTGAATGCAAGGACAGTACAATTTCCGTTTCATAAATCACACGTTTCACAAACAAAAATGTACACTTGTTATCCAGGACACACTTTTCACATACAAATGTCAACATTTAGTTACCCCCGTTAGCGCAGCCTCCACGACGAACGTGGAAAATACGAATAAAAATAATTACGGGAATAGCTAAGCAAGTTTTCACAACAGAACTGGTGACTGATTCAAACCCGCAGGATTACGCGGCCTTTGACACCAACCGAGAGACTGCATAGAGAAATCTAAGGATGAGGAAATATTAATTTTTCTCTGCATTATTTTACTGTAGTTAAATTGATCAACATTGGGAAAGTCTACTGCTTTCACGAATTTGGCTATGTCGCATGCTGTTTATCGTCGCTTATAACAGATCTCAAGGTGAAGTTGTTTTGCTTAGTGTTCGTTACATATAGACATGAGATTCCGCCACTGACAATGAATTGTAGTGAGTTGAGAGTTCATTGCGTTATTTTAAATAACTATTTATAAATATGTCTAATCCATCGGGGAAGGATCAGGAGTCGGGTGGGTTGAATGGAGTTCCAGGTTCGAGGTGGATGACTCAATTGCGAAGGTAGGCTGCGGATATCCTTCGGACAGTAGAGACTAACTACGAGGACACAGCTGATACAATGATCCGGTTTATCAGGCTCAGTCTCACAATACACAATGACAGATAGCGGAATGATGTTGCCTCGATGGTCAGGCATGAAGAGAGCTCCGTGTGCTGTGCACTGCCCTTAAGTATACCCCTCGTATGTCACAGCAGTCACTGTGGCGCTGGCATCCTGCTCGCTGCGTCTGTGGTGCCATCTAGTAGAGTAGCTCCGTACTCCCGATCCGACATATATTTACTAGACAGCAGCTTCGCCATCACCATCATCCTTCACAGTTTCCAGTAAAAAGCCGTGTCAGCTTTTCTCACAAATCTCTTCGATTTCCTGTGTTCCCCACCGAGCGTGGCGGGTGACCAGTAGCGTTCTAGCCTCGCATTCGTACGGACGCAGTTTCGAATCCTAGTCCGACCATCCAGGTTTCGGTTTTATGTAGTTTCCCGAAAGTACTTCACCCGAATTTCAGTAAGGCTCCTTCAAAACAGCCGAATTTCTTCCCGTTCTTGCTCACCGTCCTTTCCACATTCCAATGATCTTGACGTCGCTGAGACGTAAAGTCGTAACAAAAATAATTCCTCTCTTCTATCCAAGTCTTCGTCACCACATCGAGTGTCTACCATTCTTTCTGCCTCTTCCCTCTTTTCAGCCAACTATTCATTGGTCTTCCTGAGGGACGTTTTCCTCGCATCTTCATTTTGTGTTCTATATTCTCCGTTCTCTTAAGGGGATATGGAATCGCCTATCACCGCAATGTTAAATTATGCCTACTACAGGAAACATTTTCTCACAACCTGCTGGAGCTGTATGTGCATTGATATGCTGTAACAATACTGAAACAACAGTTTTTTTTTGTGAAAGTATTTACTTACAGAGATATTTTATATTTACCTTAATACAATTTTTTCCATCACTTTTCGCTAGGTTATCACCTCTAAATCTTTTGAAAATCAAGTAATTAAACAATCATTGTTTCAGTATGTTAAAATAAACTCATGTGACTATGTCATAAAAATTTCAGAGTTCTAGGTTCTCCAGTACCTGAGATAATGTTCCTAGAAGAAGTAAAAAGTAAACTTACGGGAAACGGAGAAAGAAGATTAAAACATTCCTGATCCATAGTTAATACCCCCTTCACAGTCTTCACAATCCAAGGTCAAAAAGTAACTTCATTAACCAGAGACAAACATTTTAGAACAAACAGTGTGTAAAGAATCGCTGGAATGTGGGATATTTGAATTCATGTCGCATGAATATATTGCCAAAAAGTTTATGGTCAGCCATGAGAGAAGTGTATAACTAAAGCGCAATACCTGATCTCACAAATCTATAAAAGCAAAATAGTTATAATTTTAGTAGAGCCATGTATGATACGTCATTTTAAAGAGGAAACTTGGTGGAATATAATAAGCCAGTAAAACGAAAGTCCATTTTTTTCACCCAAAATCAGATTCCATATCCCCTTAAAGTACCATTTTAGTCTTGTCTTCCCTATCTTCTGCAGTAGGGTATCCTCATTCATTTTGTTTCTTATTCTGTCCAGTATTGTTACCACTATCCGGCTTCTGTGAAATTTTGTTTCAGTCTCCTGCCTCTTAATGATATTCTCCAATACGACTGTTCACATTTCGGCAGCGTCCATGAGAATAAGTACCAGCAACTTATTATCTAAAAATGAATTGCAAGAACAGTGCAACTTTATATGGTCACGTTTTCCATTCAGATTATCAAAATCAGGTTTCTCGCTAAAATACAAAAGCAAACGATCTCTGTTTAGTAAAACGCAGATAAAACATGTGAGATTACAACACCTAATTAAAAAACTGGATCCGAAACATGACCCTGAAGCAGAACCGGATATTGTCTCGGAAAAACCCGCCTAACACAAGATGACAGCAGTGAAATTCTTTTTTATCCAAATACACTTATCAAATTAAAGCAATAAATGTGACTACCGATCGTTCTTCTCTATTTCGGAATGCCTCTTCTTAAGATGCACCAGATCGACTTGATGGAAGAAGCAAACCTAGCAAATGCTAGGAAGAAGAAGTCGATGGTTGATATCGGATTTACTTTTTTCGTTCAACGTTCTCTGGCCCAATATGGATTAACTAATGTGTTATTATTTTGTTATATTATACTAATAAATTTATTGAATAGGAAGGAAATATTTGTTTTTGAATTATTCCACATTTTTAAGCAGACCATTGAATCGCAAATTTGCTATATACTCAGTCGCTTTGGTGTATCGTTTTATTCTAAATTTATTATGATGAATATCGCGTAGCAAATTAGCTGTTATGCGTTGCTTAATTTGTTTTTCTTTGATGAAATGCACATGAAACACTTTTTGGATACAAAGTTTTGATATGTAGCTATTTGGCTAAGTATTTTCGGCTACATAAAGTGCATACTGCTGATGGTTAACTTTCATAGTACATTAAAATATCGACATAACGGTGACAACGGAAGTTGTAAATATACGATTTCATATAATTTTTGTATATTTGGTATGTATGCATGATACAGGGATTACCAATTCGGTGGAAATAGTGAAGGGAATAGAAATGAAGTTCTTTTTAGACAGTATTTAATTTCATTTACAATAACAACCCCGGATATTTAACTTCTACTTAAAATTAGATTCTTTCTTGCGTGTTATTTGAGCAAAAACAATTAAATATTTATACACCAATCAAAGCGGCCGCATAATAGAATGAGTATTTTGACAGGTTGGTAACTGAAATGCTGTTTTTTGATAAGCGTGAGAGTGGATGGACCGATTTGACTAAACCCTTTTTTTTTAATTTTTTTGTAGTAGTCCGAATAAGGTTTTTACAAAAATAAGAATTGGAACCGTTTCCCGAAAAAGTGGAAAATTGTGGGAAAATTTAAAGTGCATTTTTCTATCGACCAATGTGGCTAATTTTTATAGATGTTCGTAATAGTTCCAATAAGGTTTTTAGCGAAAGATAAATTTGAAAAGTTACTCGGAAAATTCAGGGAAAAATTAAAAAAGTACTCTTTTCTATGGCCCGATTAGCTACTTTTATTTTTTTTAAATATTAATAACACTCTAAATAAGGTTTTTAAACAAAGGAAAACTTGAAAGGTTGCCCTGAAAATTCTGGAAAAACTGAAAGTGTCTTTTTTCTAAGTTCCGATTTAGCTATTTTTTTTTTAATGTTCGTAATAGTGCAAATAAGGTTTTTACTGAGAGAAAAATTTGAAAAGTTGTCCTGAAAATTCAGGAAAAACTGAATATTTTTTTCTGTGTAGACAATTTCTCTAATTTTTTAAAATAATGTTCGTAATAGACTGAACGAGGTTTTTAGTGAAAAAAATTGGAATAGATGCCAAGAAAATTCATGAAAAACTGAATGTGCCTTTTCCTATGGGATTTTTGTACGAACTCAATCCATAAATCATAATTCGAATGATGTATATGCGTAATTATTTTATTTTTATTTTTTGATTCTTATGCTACCGGAATGGAAATAACTCAATTGAACGTATTCTGTTTAAAAATAACTTATTCCGGCCAAAATTATAGTCAAATTATCTTCGTTTTTATTTTTGTGTTGTTCCTGTCCAACAAATGTAATTATTGTATTTCTATTCCTTTGATATTATTTGATTACGTGGGCTCTATGATATAACGAACAGGGTTTTACCTCAATGAGGCATAACAGCGCCCAATCGTCCGATGCACGACGCATTTAACCAAGACTTGAAAAGCGAAAAACAACATGTTTGTAATGCATTACGAGATTCAGTTCGAACGATCTTTCCGCGGCTGAATCGGCAACAAAAACATGCGTACGACACTGTCATGAAAGTTGTGAACGATGGTACTAGAGGGATTTTCTTCTTGGACGTTCTTGGTGGAACTGGAAAAACTTTTTTGGTCTTATTGATTCTGGCAACGATTCCCTCGAACTTGCACTTGCTTCATCACGAATTGCAGCTGCGTTGTTAAAGGCGGTCAAACAGCTCATTCAGTATTCAAGTTGCAACTGAATACGTAAATCAATTATACTCGAACTTGAAAAATTCGAAGGTATTAGACCGAACGATGCAAGATCTATGAAACATTCAAAACTGGTTTAGTGGTCCGATGATCGAATTCGAAATGGAAATAAAACACCTTGAGATTCATTGAGATTTCAAATTTAATGGAACAAAACAAATCATTTGTTTGAATGAAATTCTGGTTTAATTCAGTTGTGACTTAAATTTTGGAACAAAACAGCATGGTTCCAAGTCGATCACGTTCAGGAAAAACACACATTTCCGCCATTTCAGGAGTGTACTGCCGATGGAATTCATCTGATATGTAATTTTTTCCATTTGTGTCCTTTTGAATGTACTCCTCCTCAAATTGAATATCCATTAATAAATACAATGATCATTCAGAAATACGTTTTTTTTCTCATTTTCCTTTGTTTATACATTCTCAATAGCTTTTATCAAAATACTCACAAAAAAAAATAATTGAAATTTGGTCAGCGCAACGTCTGTCGGGTCACCTAGTTGTCAATTGAACTCTCTCAGTAATGTAAAACAGGACTAACAACTTATGAACTATAAATTATTCTGATAGAAAGAAGCATAGACGAATTTAATTGATTTTTCATGCTGTGTTTTGCAAAGAGCTAAATAATAATAATTTGTGAATTTATAAAATTTAATTGCTGTGATATTTCTACCGGTTTTCCGCGAGGTCTCCATCCAAATATTGAAAACTTGCTCATTTGGGTTTTTATTTTTGGCGGCTAGATACCAGAATACAATTTCAAAAGTAGAATGGAAAAATTCTCCTCTTCCCCTCCCCTATCCCGCCTCTGTTTATTAATGATATATCCAATACAGAGACAATTATTATTTACCCACTAAATACAATCTCCTAGCATTTTGTCATAGAAACATATAAAATGTTTCGCGTCGTTAGCCAGTATGAACTATACATCACCCCGTCTCATAAAATCACAGGTCGCACCTCGGTACAGACAGAAAATAATGGCATATTCTGTTTCGTTACTTCGGAAATTAGAATCCTGTTCTACTCCTCAGTTCTTACAAAAATGTGTCATCCTTCAACTTTGATACTATCATAAAGAATCTGGAATTATTTACAGCTGTATTACGAACTAATCGTTTCGCAATTCTAAATTTTTGTTCCCAGATTCCATCTTACGCAATCAACGACTTTTCATCTTTTTCGTATCGTAAGTCTAAATAATCTCATTAACAGCTGTTAAAGTGAAATTTTCTACTTGTTACCTCCAGCCTGATAGTTTTCAATTTACGTAACTGAGTTCTTCAATCAGCCGTCTTCAGGGACCCCTCAGTGTGTACGGTCAAAGTCATGGCCGTACTTGCGAACCCGAACTCCAACGCGGACTGTAGACGTTGAGCAACATGTGTGCTTCATAACACGGCAGCATCTAACCGACTGAGAAACTGTTACACAACCTATCCAGACCAGAACTTGAGTCACCGTGCCGGTTGCACAAGGTACTGATATTCCAATGGCTGAATATAGACAAACCTATACCAAGGTCAGTGGGAAGTTCTTTCATCACACATTCTAAGAGATAAACGAAAGTATACTAGCTGTTAGAGCGCTGTACACTACAATGCAGTGTAGTGAAAGATTGTGTGATATAGACCCGACCGTGGTGGGTGTGCGGCCTTGCATTCGGGAGATCGCAGCTTCGAAACCCCATCCGAACACCCATATTTTTTTTCCATTGTTTCGCAAAATCACTCCAGGTGAAAGCAAGGATAGTTCCTTCAAAAGCCTATGGACAAATTTCTTTCCGTTCCTTGCCCCCAGTCTTTTTTGACTCTAAGAACCTCGATGTCAACTAGGCGTAAAGCCATAAAATGAAAATAATATAACTATATAACACGCAGAAAATGACTTGCTATATGAGAACCAAGCTGTAGAAAAGTATGTAAATCAATGCAAATGTAAAATGTAAGTAGTTAATAATTTATACCGTAGCTAAAATAAATGTAGTACCGCAATCAAACTGTGACATGTACAACATTTAACAGGAATAATCGCTAAAGAAGCTTGTGTGAATACGGTGAAATGAGTTCAGTAAACAAATAAACGAACAAAAAAAAAAAAAAATACATTATCGTTTATCATACATTTATAATTAAATCGGTAAGAAATAAATAATTCCAACGAAATACTTACCAGGATTAACAGAAGGGTGACTTAAGGGTGAATTCCATGCAACCTTTCGTTCCACTATCCATCTTTTAAAGATAACTGTAAAGATTTACTAGTACTTCTGCGTGGTCTTAATGACCTAGTAATAGTATTCTTACAGGCGCGACATTCCGCCTTTGTCGTAGCCGCCGAACATTATAAAGTAAAAAAGACCTGCAACTTAATGTGGAAACCAAACCGCGAAGCTTCCTAGCATCGAAATAGAACAGAGCCAATTTTAAGGCCTGTAATAATTACGACTGACACCGGGTACCTCTCAAACTTTAGTCATATGCCTTAACCGACTTAGCCACCAGACAGCTCGTTTTAGGCATAATAAGCGGGACACGAAAACGGCATTGTTGGCTGATATTTCCATCACAAAGTCGTTTGATGAGAACACCTAAAAATATTGAACAAAACAGACCTTCCAATCGCCTGCAAAGCACAACAACCTTCACTTTGAAAATCCTCTTTAATGGCGGAGACAACGATGTATAAGTTGCTGACTTTTAGTCTCTGCAAAATCAGTTGATTGGTGCTGATTGTTATACCTTTCTTTTTTCTATATTTATGGTCTGTTCTTGTAAACATTGTTGCTTGTGTTTCAAATTGTAATAACAGGAACACTTTTGATACGAAATAAATAAGGCAAAAGAAAGTGTATAAACCTTCATTTGGAGTTAGGCTTGGAATACAATAACGTATCGAGGAAAACACCGTAAACTATATCTCAAATAGTGTAACAATTTGAAGTCATAAGTATATAGACGTGTAGATAAATTGTCTACAAATGCACCGGGTTAGTGTCACGTTTTTGCTTCAACTGGTGGCTACAAACTATCTCGAAACGTTCTATACTGTTAATCTAGTTTCACACTGGAAAAATTGTTTCAGAAAAAAATCGTTTTTCGACATTTTCTGAGAATAAACATAGTAAGTTTAAGTCAAATCATCATGTATATTATTTCTAAAAGGTGTTTCTTTTGCCACAAGCCATTATATCCCCTAATGCCTAACCGAAATCTATAAATAAGGTATCATTTTTAAAG
>CM061914.1:100598077-100670093 GCA_031002005.1 Vandiemenella viatica
GGCATAATGGATCGGAAACATGGGTGATGAACGAGAGGAACAAAAGCAGAGTGCAGGCTGTGAAAATGACGTTTCAGAGGAGTAGAGTAGGTGTAACGAGAAGGGACAGAATGAAGAATGGGGAAATGAGGGAGACGATCAAGGAGGAACCGTTACAACAGAGTATAGAGAAATCAAGGTTACAGTCGTATAAGCATATGAAGAAAATGGGGGAGGAGAGGATACAAAAAATGATACATGAACATGGAGCAGAAAGGGAAGAGGCTCAGAAGAAGACCGAGAGACAGATGGGTGAAAAATATTAAAAGTAAATTAGATGACAGTAGAAGAAGAGAGATTGTGAATGGATAGAAAGTGTTGAAGAGGTCTTTGTTCCACGGAGACCCGGAAAGTGTTTGGATTCGCTCAAGATGAAGAAGAAAGTCACGTGCAATAATTTACAGAAAAGTTTTAGATAAGTACTGGATCATCAAGTATCTCAGGTTTTATGGTTCCCTAAATCCGTTCAGACAATACTCGGCAGTTCACGAATGTGACCTTCTATGTTTTATCCAATTATTGAGTCAGTAGTGAGTTTTACTTAAATCTGGCGACTTCTCATTAGATTAGGCTGTTACTTATGTTCACTAAAAATGGTTCATCACGACTAGGCATTAAAAAAGTAATTATTTTGAATTATTACTGATGCCTCAATAATTTTCATACTTTTACTGTAAAATTTATGACTTCTTGAGTCATTCAATCTACGTATCATTAAAAAAAGAATGGAGAAAAATTGGAATTTGGCTCAGTACTCAATGCTCCAGGAAGTACTGGAACGGGTAACCCTCCAAACACGTTTAATACTGGGTGACGTTTCATACACCTGCTATAACACGGTGTCGGTTTATAAAACTACACGCAGGTCTTTTTCTGTGAACGGATGTTAGATCGCAATGGAGAGTTGAACCGTGTAGTGTTTTCTGGTAATGGAGGCTCGTTACTGGTGAGCATCTTTAGATCCCTTTAGTTTCACATCGTACTATCTCCGAGAAAAAGTAATCGTACTTTCCTTTTCGTTGTGCAGTAACAGATTCGGCTGATCTATTCAGTCTTCGGAGGGGATATGTGGCAGATTTTTTTTTTTTTTTTGCTGCCATCAGTCTCTCGACTAATTTGGTGCAATCCTTTATCCCTTCCTATCTTCGCCAACCTCTTCATCTCGGCATACGCTACACAACCCATGTCCTTAATTATCTGCTTTATACATTCTAATCTCTGTCTTCTTCGACAGTTCTTACCTTCGACTGTTCCTTCCACTAACGAATTAACCAATCCAGCATGTCTCGGAATATGACTTACCATCCTCTCTCTTCTTTTTGTAAAACTCTCCCACAAATTTCTTTTCTCATTCATTATTTCCAGAATTCGTTAATTTCGTGCTTTATCTGTCCACTTAATTTTCATAATCCTTCTGTAGCATCAAATTTCAAATGCTTCAATTTTCTTCTTCTGGTATGCCTAAAGTCCATTCTCACTATCATAAGTGCTGTGGTCCACACATAGATCTCAAAAAGTTCTTTCTAAGTTCTAGATCAGTGTTTGAAACGAATATATTTATCTTTCTCATGAAGACTCCTTTAGCTAGTGCTATTCTGCTTTTAACATCATTCCTGCTTCGGCCATCAGTTGTAGTTTTAATTCCCAAGTAGGAGAATTAAATCAGTGTTACTGTAGCCACGCATTCAGATAATTCATCGTTGCCACTAATGTTTTCTTCCCGCTAGCAGTGCACATAATTTTTTCTTTAAATTCGTTAATCTTCCTTGTTGCACAAACAACTATATTTCATAGTGCGCATCCTTATTTAAAAATCCAAAGAAAAAAGTAGCGATTCACAAAGTACGGATGAAACATTTAGAAGAAATAGGTAAGAAATTATTTCCTTTTATATACTTGTAATATAAGTAGTAATTATTTCAGTAATATAAATATACTAGCATTTATCGCTGCTACGCGCGCGCGTTGACCCTGGTGTGTGAAGAAACACTTAACCCTTTCTATTCTAGAAACAAATATTAATGTGAAGATGAAGAAACTTCCCCTTTTTAGTTATTATCTTAGATTTGTTGTCCGAAAGTTATTTTTATTTGACTTGCATTTTGAAGCAGTCTAGTATATGAAACATAACAAATTAAAGCTACTTAAAAAATTATCGGTTACGGTGGAATAAAGGCGTACTGAGCAGCTTGTCCCTTTGGTCAGAAATTTTCCGCTTTTCTGAGGACATACATTTTGAAAAAAAATAAAAAAAAGAAAAGTACCTTAGAAACAAAGGCACTCTCTTTTTACTATAAATAATGTGGCCGGCAGTACAATCGGCGGCAATTTCTAAACGCATCTCTGATGCCGAACATGGAAAACCTTGCACAATCTGGCTTGCGCAAGCCACTTTGTGCAAACGGCTTGAGCGTGTAAACGCACCTTAATGGGCCAGCAACAATGAAAATAACATCAACGGCAACATCAACTCCACTGACACATCCATAAGGGAGCGTGCACAAACCACGTGGCTCGGTCCAGGGGGGGGAGGGGTTGGCTGGAAGGCTACGGTGGGCTACGTGGGGGGAGGGGGGGTTCCGAGCCAGGCCACGTAGCTTTCCTTTCGTAACATTTTTCACAGTTAAAATGAAGATAGAACACACAACAGCATGTTAATATTTATTTCCCTCAGTTAATTATCATTTTATATAATTTACAATCGTCTGACAAGAGAAAACAGTATAAAATGTCTTCTGGAATGAAAAGGGAAAAAAGCTACGTGCTACGTGGGGGGAGGGGGGGGGGTAGAGGCAAAAGCCACGTAGGGCTACGTGGGGGGGGACGGGGGGGGGGGGTTCACAGTAGGCCAAAATGGAGCTACGTGGTTTGTGCACGCTCCCTAACGACAGAAACAGCGACACTGGCAGTAGCGACAACAGAATCGTTAACAGCGTTGTTAACATTAGCAACAACAGTGATATCAGCAACAACACTGACGGTAATGTCGGACCATGGACACTGAAATATCCAGAAAGTAACAGACGTTTTGACCTGGCGCAACAATGGGTGCTCTTGGCGTCAGACTGTTCATACATTCAGTACGCAACCAGCCGTGGTAGTTTTGCACATCGTTCCTATCGTACTTTGAATACAGTAGAGTGTTAAAATGAGCGCTGCAATTAAAAATCCCGCCAGTTGTGAAGTGCGAGCTGTAATACGGTTTTTGTTGGCGAAAAATCACAAACCAATTGAAATTTATCGCCAGATTTGTGATGTGTACGGCCAAGGAATAATCAGTGAAAGCCGAGTGAGGCAATGGTGCATTGATTTTAAAAATGGTCGAACCAATGTTTACGATGACGACCTCATGGGTAGGCCTAGTGTTGTGAGTGATGATCTGGTGGTGAAAATCAACGAAAAAATCCTTGAAAATCGTCGTTTTACGATTACGGAGCTTTCAGAACATTTCCCCCAAATTTCACGGAGTTTAGTTCATGAGATTGTGGTTGGTAAACTTGGTTACCACAAATTTTGTGCCAGGTGGATTCCGAAAATCTTAACAGAAGACCACAAAAAACAGAGACTTGCTGCAGCACTGACGTTTCTGGAAAACTACGCCAAAACTGGAAACCAAGTTATCGATCGTATCGTAACTGGCGACGAGACTTGGGTAAAGCACGTCACCTGTGAAACAAAACGACAGTCTATGGAATGGGGACACACGCATTCGCCCAAGAAACCAAGGAAGTGTCTGCAAACGCTGTCAGCAGGAAAAATTATGGCTACTGTGTTTTGGGATGCTAAGGGTGTGATTCTCGTTGAATTTCTTGAACGTGGCCAAACAATCACTTCAGAAAGGTATTGCGAAACACTCAGAACATTAAGACGCGTCGGGGAAAACTCAGTGAGAAAGTTTTGTTTCTCCACGACAACGCTCGTCCACACACGGCCAATCGTACGCAAGAGCTCTTGGATGGTTTTGGATGGGAAGTTTTCAATCACCCGCCGTACAGCCCGGATTTGGCACCGAGCGACTACCACCTGTTCCCGGCGATGAAGACGTGGCTCGCAACACAACGGTTTGAAACTGACGCTCAACTGCATGCCCGTGTAAACCAGTGGTTGAAGTCTCAGGCGGCAAATTTCTACAGAGAGGGTATCGAAAAGCTTGTACCACGTTAGGATAAGTGCCTTAATTTAAATGGCGATTATGTTGAAAAATAGCCTAAGAGTTTACCTCTAAAATGTATATAATAAAAATCGTTTTTCACTTTGTTTATTTTTTATTACAAAACGTCTGTTACTTTCTGGACAGCCCTCGTACTTTTGGTAGCGTTATTTCATTTGAAACCGATTCTTCACGGCCAACAAACGTGATCACTGTAAACGCTGAAAAATATCGCTGGAAAGCGTGATGTGCCCGCAAAGCATGTGCAGGATTAAAAAGCCACGCTTCTCATCCCCCGTAGCGTCCGACCCGTGAAATCTCGCAGGCTGATTACCGTTTCATTGACGGCGAAATGCAGCCCATTATGCTACCGTATGGGACCCGAGCGTTTTAAGATTCAAAATTTGTCCTCCCGGTCGCTTCCTGGGCTTTATTCATCATTATTTTAATTTTATTATACGTCCCATCCGCCACGGTTTCACGCCCTTTGATCGGCACGGATATGCTTTATTGTGACTGTCTTTTATCTGGGCGCATCCCTTTCTCCTCCATCCCTTTGGTCCGATCGTTGCCTTGGGGGAGGGAACGGTTGACGCCAGGCGGCTATTAAATACAGTCCGGCCAATAATTTGCATAGATGCGACAGGGGCACGTGCGCTATGGGTATTAAACATATGCATGCGTCATTGTAATTGGCCTGTGACATTTAAATGCATCTCAGGCTTGACGTGAAAGTGACGTGGCCTGATATGTCACAGGGAAACACTATAGTACTTAACTCTGGGTCAGAAAAAAAGATACATATGCAGCAGGAATCTAAGAAAATGTTTGAAGAATGTGTGAGTTCTCACTCTTTATTATCACACAGAAATTGTTCTATTCTGTTTATAATAGTTTTAACTGGAAAGAACGGCGCTTCTATATTTCGCTGCTTTTGTCAGATTTCTTTATTACCTTATGATTTTTTTCATAAATGGCACAGAGCAATAGGTAAATCGCTACAACCATCAACTTTAATCAGAATTTGGCGTTTGTGTTATCATTTTATTTTTTTATGCTTAGAAACTTTCGTGCCAGATCTTTGCCTATTCCTGGGCAAGTGTTTCTCAATTCACAATTGGTGTTGTGTAATACTCTCATTATCGGCCTGTGTTTCTGGGAGATTCCGATTTATGAGTTGGGTATGAGAATATAAGTGACGGCCTACTTTCTTTGAGTAATGTAAGCTGTTTTTATTGTACTACGCTTATTTAAAAAGGCAACTAGCAACTGTCTCAGTATTAACCTATATGATATTGGAAAATTCTCCAAAACCAAGGTTTGAATGTGTTTCTTCATCGCTAGTGATGAGAATTTGTATTTAGTAGTATGTAAATCAATATGCACATTTTTTTTTTTTTGCTCTCGTGAGTCTTTCGACTGGTTTGATGCAATCCTCTATCCCTTCCTATCTTGTGCTAACCTCTTCATTTCTACATACCCCTTTCCACGTCCTCAATTATCAGCTTCATATATTCTAATCTCTGTCTTCCTCTACAGTTCTTACCTATGACTGTTCCCTCCACCAACAAATCAACAAATCCAGCATGTCTCAAAATATGACCTACCAGCCTGTCTCTTCTTTCTGCAAATATATTTACTCTTAATAATAATAAAAAAACTGACGCCTAACTATCTGGAAGAACTGGAGTTAGTTTTTTTGTAATTGATTACTAATAATGTTTGTTAAAATAAGACCATTAGTGCTGGAGCGATCTTGTTCAAAAGAGACACATAAATTTCGTTTAACCAATAATTATGAAACATATCACTGTTATTTAGGTCTATCAAGGTTGATGCCAAATCGTGTAAACTGAAAAAAATAGTTTATTTATTCAGGAAAAGGCCTGGAACAAATAAAGACTTAAATGTACATACGAAACTCGGATCGGATGGAACCCTTACAATTGCGCATATTAATTGGAAATTTAATGTCTGACGCAATTGGCCATGTGCTTATCGTCAGAAAGTGTTACAAAATAAACAAAATTGGAAGGAATTAGTGGTTGTTACTAGTGTCTCCAAAAATGATTGGAACATATCCCGCTTTGCTGCTTATCTAGTAAATTTGCTTTTATCTGTAAATTATTCGAGTTCAGTTTTATAAATTTAACCGTAATATTTCGTTATCAATACGGTGGAAACGCTTTCGATATTTTTTCGCCGACAATTATATTAATACCTAACGTGGTGAACCAGCAGTAACGTTAGGAATTCGGGAACACTCGAGTTTGAAACCTCTTACGCCCTTCCTTCATTTTGATTTTCCAAGAGTTCCCGGAATTATTAAATGCGAACGCTGAAATGGTTCCTTGGTATAAGCCGCGGTAGATTTTCTACTGCTATAATGACCATACCATATATTGAAAATGGAACACAGTAGATGGAATGTGAATTCTCATTTGTGTAGATACTCCGCTTCTTATCACTGAATATCACGCTGTTTCTTGAATAACCTTGTTAGCAAGCACTGTTGAGCATAGTGTTATACAGTAGTTGCTCGTTTCCCTTTCAATCACCGCTACCACTTCAGCTCTCTGCATCAAAATCCAGTTTCAGACGATCGAATAACTATCAGCGGTGCAATTTGATTTCAACGCGTATGCTTTTGTATGCGGATCATTTATGGACGTTCGATAAAACATAAACGTCGATGTATCTCAACACATGATGGACACATAAGAATCACGTTCTCGATTATAATTCGATATCACGGCTGCCTTAAATTAGCCATACGCATTTATAACTGGCTTTTGTACTGAGAGGTATTAGAGTTAAACGGTCCGCAATGTTACACCGCGTTACATTGGTTTCCATACTCCTCGCAAAGCGCGTTTTCACGCCCATATAGTCACCAGTGATTCACGACGTATGCATGCAGCACTCATAAGGCCGGTGGAATTTAAATATTTTTGTGCGGAGTTGTTGGTGTGTATTAAAGTCGTGTAGGTCGGCACTGCAGATGGTGGGGGCCATTTGTCAACGCATTGTGCTATCTGTTGTGAGGGCAACACGACGGGACCCACTGTCCTCGCTGAGAAGTGTGTTACACTTTGGAAAAAAAAGGTTGGAGACGCCTTTTAAAACAGCGGTCTTATTGATGGCTTCGCTATGGTAATGAGACGGGTTGGTGCGAGGGTTCTGCAGTCGCTAGGTGCTGCCTCTCGCCAGAATGGCTTCCAACGTTGATCTGTATTGCAACCAGAAATTATTCGTACCGAGATTGCTAGTTCACCTTACTTGCGAAAAGCTAATTGTAGTGCCTTTGAATATTTTAAGATTTTTATAGGTATCATCATCCACCCAGCCTGGTGGGCGAGCAGTAAGGCTCGGGTCGGATGGAACGGGTTCGAATCCTCATATTTCTGGTTTCAATAGTTCATCAAAACTAACAGGCGAATTTTTGGGGTTGGTTCCTTCATAAAGGATAAGACCGACAATTTGCCCTTTCCGTGTCTGCAACTCCTTCTCGGATCTAAAAAAAAAATAACTGTCAACAAGTCCTGAAGTAACATTTAAGCATAAATCTGATTGGCAGATTCCATTCAGCTCATTGCGTTGCGTTTATACAAGTTTGAATTTCTTATTCACAATGCTGGAATGTACAGTAGATTTTTTTCGTCGTGTGAAATTTACTCTGAAAAAAAAAAAAAAAACTGCAATCGAAATCCCGTAAATATTTATTTATTTTATCGTTTAGCCCACTAAGGAACGCGTGGAAACATTAATTTGCATTGTCCTTCTTGTTGTTCTTCTTATCTTCCCAAAACATCTACATCCTTTCGCTGTGGGCTTGACGTCTCTCTTGTGTCCAGGCATTTCTGAGTTTTAGATTTTTTGTTGTTGGGATCTTAGAGTCAAATTTATGTGATCAATTGTCTATACAGGGTGTTATAAAAAGGTACGGCCAAACTTTCAGGAAACATTCCTCACACACAAACAAAGAAAATATGTTATGTGGACATGTGTCCGGAAACGCTTACTTTCCATGTTAGAGCTCATATTGTGGACGGCTGTGATACAATACGCCATTCTCCAGGGCTGCATCAGCGCATCAGGGATTCCATGCGACGGAGGGTGGATGCATGTATCCTCGCTAACGGAGGACATTTTGAACATTTCCTGTAACAAAGTGTTTGAAGTCACGCTGGTACGTTCTGTTGCTGTGTTTACATTCCATGTTTAATGTGATTTGAAGAGAAGTAATAAAATGAGCTCTAACGTGGAAAGTAAGCGTTTCCGAACACATGTCCACATAACATATTTTCTTTGTTTGTGTGTGAGGAATGTTTCCTGAAAGTTTGACCGTACCTTTTTGTAACACTCTGTATATACTGCGTGTATATGTCAGTGGTTCTAGGCTGACTTCTGCTAGGTCCTTCTGGGTTTCTATAAACCAGCGTGCTTTGGTTTGTCGGGGTCCGTTGACGATGTGGAAAATTTTGAAAACCCCTAAATATCTTACACGATTTTATAGCTTTTAACTCAGTAACGACTTTCTCGGCGCATTATTTTTGCGAAATCTACCAAGGTTTATCACCCGAAAGTTATTCTGGTCCAGTGAGAAAAACGATATGGGCGTTCATTTTTTCTGCTATTGCCAGGATAACTTTAAAATCTGAGAGAAGGGATTTTAGAAAATCATTGTGCGAATGGCACTATCCTATCCTAATAGTTCTTCCCCTGTTTATAGCTGGTGATACCGATTATTCCAAGTCGTAATGACACACACATACACACATACACACATACACACACACACACACACACACACACACACACACACACACACACACAGATATATACACAAATATATCTTGGTATTTTGCTGTCAGTTGGGAGACAGAGAACTCCGCAGACAGGATAGTATTAACAGATTATAAGTAGTTGCTAGTACAGTACAGAACAGTTATAGTAGTTGTCAGGAGAATTCAAAACATCACTTGGGTATTAATTATTCTGTAGCTTTCAGTAACACAGTAGCCTTTTTTGTTTGTTTTTGTATTTTTAATGTCTTGTTTTGCTTGAACATTTTTTTAAAGTAGCGCATACCATGAAATAAATTTATTTATCACATTTATACATAGTTTATCTTACTGAAATTTCCTTACAGAACTTGTATTAGTGTGCAAAGCTACTCGAAATGAACATTACAATTTGAATAAACTCAAAACTATCACACCTTCTCTTGAGAGACCTTAATTCAGTTCAGACGCCAGATACTCTAGAAATTTATGTTGTTGCACCGTATTTGGGGAGTCAATACATTTTTATTGTACCTTGGGGTGCGCGGAGAAAAAAGATTAGCCGCAGAATAGGAGCAATGGCGAATTTACGACTCGTGGCCCTACGTCCCTTGCCCTCTCCCTTTCAGTCTCGTCTCGTTTTAATCGACCACCTTGCAATTTATTTCCCGCGCGCTATTATAACATCGGCTCTTTTTATGTGGGAAGTTAGGGCTTTTTGGCTACTTGCGGGAA
The DNA here is from genome assembly GCA_031002005.1 of Vandiemenella viatica. Taxonomy (NCBI): domain Eukaryota; kingdom Metazoa; phylum Arthropoda; class Insecta; order Orthoptera; family Morabidae; genus Vandiemenella; species Vandiemenella viatica. The sequence continues at coordinate 100,607,786 of CM061914.1, forward strand.
ACGATGACAATTTTTGGGTGTATTTCCGGCAATTTCTGGCCAAAACTTACTGCCTCCACCACGCCTACCCATTTTACTGGCGCACGCTTATTGATAGATTCGTGTTTTATCGCCCAGCATGGAGCAATCTTTTGTTATCGAGAAGTCACTGTTGTGAAAATATTGCAAAGGAGTTACACGAGCGCGCGCATCTACCCTCCGCCCTATTTAGCCGTAGTTTCAATAGTGATTTGAACCTTTCCCCACTTTTTTCCTCCCTTGTACCAAACATCGCAGACTAAGCTCCCCTCCCGTTCCTCCAGATGCTTTTTTTCGTCGCCGGCGATTGTGTTTTGCACCCTCGCAGCAGAGGGAAGTCATAGAATACATATGAAAGCTGTTTGCAGAAGGTGCGGCCAATATATACGAGAAGCGAACGGGCAGCGCAGTTCGGAGCCATGTACGGCAGTAATAGAGAGTGCGAGGTGGCTGTTTCTTCGCGAATATCACAGCCCTGCGGGGGTGGAGCCCAAACGGAACAAAAAAGTCCGAAAAGGAGCCAGGGAGAAAATCGTGGGCGAGTGTGTCGGACGAATATAGCGAGTTATTTGCGCTGCTTGTAAACAAAAGGCGGTACCAGAGCTCGCTTGGAGCTTTTGCATATGCAAAGCGAAAGCACGTATTCTTCCTCCTAAAACGTTGCTTCATTTAGTTGGTACGAGGGATGTTTGTTGTTATTTAGTGTGAATTTTAAAATCAGTAGGTTGAAAAGTGAAAGCTATCTTCGAGCAAAGGTTTACTTTTTTAGAGAAGTCTTTCAGAATGATATTTCTGTTGCTAAGCAGTTAATGGTAGTTTCGTCGTTACTGAGAATTTTTTATAGGAAACGATAACGGAAATTCGTACTAAAATTTAGTATCTATTTTTGCCATTGTACAGGGCAAGTCAAAAGTCCTTGGACACCTTCATAAGTTGGAAGAGTGAAGGGAAAACTGTAAAGTGATTGATCAAATAACACTCGCTTGAGCTCAGGAATTTATTGGTGTAATTTGTTTTTGTCTATCCATTTTAGATCACCTGAAAAAAGAGAGACATGAGTCAGTATCAAGGTAACTTTGAACATTAATTACTTCTAAACGGTACAAGATAGACAAAAACAAATTACACCACTAAATTCCTGAGCTCAAGCGAGTGTTATTTGATGTTTCATACACCGCCCTTCCCATTTTTTAAAAAATGACTTGAATCCAAAATGCCGGTTTCAAGATGGCGGCCATGAATGACATTCACCCCTAAAGTTGCGGCTCCACATCAAACCTCTGTTCCCATCATCACTTTTCAGTTTTCCCTTCACTCTTCCAACTTATGAAGGTGTCTAAGGACTTTTGACTCGCCCTGTATTTATAAGAGCTCACCATCAAATTCTCGATAGTTTCTTAGGCAGCGTGGTAGTATTATGGCGAGCAACGTTTGTTCCTTAATAATAAATTTACGCTTATCTTTCCCTCTGGCTCAGAGACTCTAGAAACAACCATAAAGTTATTAAAGTGTTTTTGTTATTAATTGAAAACGTGTTTTATCGTCGTACAATATGTCAAGAGAAAGAAGTTCATCGAAAAGTGACAATCTTAGTTGCTTAGTCTGGTATGAAACTAGAATACATCACATAATTGACAGGGTTAAGTAGAAGTTACGTATTTATCACGAAAGAACTGTACTAAAATGCTTGGTAAATGTAACAGTGTTGTTCTGTGTTAATACAATCAGCATAGTTGTTTTGTCTCATTTTGAATTTTTATAAAAATGGACTCGTCAGTGCATTGCACATTTACGAGTAAAACAACTGATTTTACTCGTCGAAACAGTTTGTTTCAAATTGATAGTTATTAGTTGTGACATGTGATGTAAATGTTGGGATACGAGAGTCAAATCCAATGATAACGCCAAATATAATTTAAACGTAAATTAAATACTGGTTATTAAAGTTAACTGAGTTTGTATCCCATGTGTCGCTGTAGAACCTATGCCATATTTTGGTTTATTACGAACAAAAGCGAAATGCGATAAGGTTCCTCCATTACTGCCTTTAGCTAACGAAGTCCGGAAAAAAATATATACCACCCTGTGACTCCTCCCCTTTCTCGTTTCCGTAAAAAAGAATAAATCTTCGGAAGCTTTGGGGGCGAAACCAGCCGTATTCCCGCAATATTCAGTCCCACGCCTGCAGGGGTGCCAACGTGAGAATAGAGATCGCCAGTCATTTTTCCTCCATAAAGCTTTTTTTACCGGTCGGCCCCGCACTGACAAGAGATGAATAGGATACTGAATTGGAATATAAGCAGTGTTACAAAGGGCCATTTTATATGTGATCAGTAAGTAACTAGCGACGTAGAGCGATGTACTGATGATAGAAATCGACTTTATTAAAAAAAGAATTGTTATAAAATTGCTATTTTATGGAATTAGGGACTTCTGATTGTAAATTGTGAGGTGGATTTGTTTAATGATTTTGGTACGAGATTTGTAGGTATAAACTTTCCATAAAATTTCCATATTCTCCTTGTCATGACGCATTAACGCATTTAGATGTTTTCTGCTCAGATTTAAAATTGTCCTGGATTAAGTGAAAAAACCAAAACTGAGAAGTCAGAGGCGGTATGGAACTTTCCTGTTCCATTCACAGTTAATATACTACTATTACCTTACTTTCCCTGGACCAGGGTAATTGATATATTTTAAATGTATAATAATAGCAACTAATGGAACCTACTGTCTTCCGTGAAAGATATGGAAATTTAATGTATTGTGATATTTTGTTTGTTGGTTAACAAATTGTTAGATTTGACTTTTATATTTTGAAAATTGATGGGCTCAAGGTTTCGTAGAAAACGTTTTATATTCACAATCGCATGAGTTTCAGCGTTCTTTCTTCAGTAATTTAGGCGGTTAGATAAGAGATAGTTTTCCCGGCATCTGGACGCAAGAATATTCCACGATTGACGATAGTTGTCACATGAGCCTTATCTCCTTTTTTTTTTGAAAATTGTGATGATTGAAGCATCTCTCACGTCAGCAGGGATTATTTCAGAGTGCCATATTTTAACAATAAGCATGTGGGTAGGCTGATTCAGTTTGAGATCTCCTTTCTTAAAGAACTAAACAGACTTCCGTCTCTTCCAGTTGCTTTGTTGTTTTTCTGCTGTTCAATAGCTTTTTCGACTTTCTGAAGAGAGGCAGTTGCTCAAAAATGATCTTGAGTGAGATTCTGAAGAATTATGGCGAGGTAGCTTTCTTCATCAAGCGATTCTTGGTTAAGAATTCTTGGAAGTGTTGTGATGAAAGAAGGATCTTTAAAAATTTGCGTACCACCCTTAGGTTCATGGTTACCATCCTTGGTTCATGTATTTTTTGTCTATGCTGTAATGCTTAAAGAACGTATAATACATACATTGGCAGTCATTTCAAATGGGTCAAACCTTTAGTCAGTTGCTATATTATATTTTTAATTATGGGTAAATAATGTATTATAAGTGTTTGTCATTTTTTTTGATGCGAAGTAATGTTCTTGTGTTATATAGTCTAAAACTGACAAAAGCAAAAGACCATAAAATAAGTAAATGAAACTTTAGGTCGATACACTTGTTAAACACTCTTTTTCAGAACTATACTCTGTTGTAAAGGTGTATCTTCAAGTCAGTCAGTACTTTTATCACTAAAATGTCTTAGGTACTCTACCATTAAGTGGTTTAAATACGTACTATGTTGTTATTCTTTTGTTCAGTGCCCTTGGTACTAAACAACATATGCTGCAGTGTTTTCTGCAGAAGTTCGCTTTTAAAGCTTCCTCCCCCCCCCCCCCCCTGCCCCTCTTTATTGACTCTATTATTAAATTCTCGCAGAACTGTACTGTGCTAAATTTATTTATCTGTTAAGTTGTCTTTTGGTTACCATCCCTGGTTCACGTATTATTTGTCTATGCTGTAATGCTTACATAATTATTTTTTGGTTTACTTTTTTCAGGGTCACAGTTTAACAAGTCTATACTGATGACAGTCCGTTTTGTCCCCATGTAGTGTTAGATCCACATTGAAATTCTTAAAATATCTAACGTTACTCACCGTCAAACTGTGCATCGAGTCCATTTGCACAACTTGGGGTGCTATGTCAATAGAGGGACTGCGAGAAACACGCTTCCTTAACAAGCTGAAAGCTGATACGCATTCACTCTGCAGTATTTAATTTGCGAAACGAAAGGACATCAGTCAGCGAAATAATGTAACGGTCGCGAATGTAAGTTTGCAGAGTATCATATTCTTCCTCTCCTTGTGTTGCGGAGTGTTCAAATACTTCTCGCTTTACAAGTGCGGGAGATCTACCCTCCCACCACCCTCTACTGCCATCAGACGTAGATACTTGAGGCGCGTGCACACACACACACACACACACACACACACACACGCACACTTCGTTTCGTATTGAAAGTGCGGTGGCCGATGTCGTGACAAAAGTTTTCAGGGTCTGTAGAGAACACTAAAGCAAATATTTCCTCAGATTTTCAGTCTACCGCTGACCTAAGCGTTCCCCTTGGGGTAGAGTAAACATCGCCGAACAAAAAAGTGGACCTGTGCAAACAGTCGAGTTAGACGTATTTGCCAACAAGGCTTATTTATATATTTATCTTGCTAATCGGATTTGAGTGCTGAAAATGGTCTGCAAAATGAACACAATTCGGAAAGGAGAGGCTTTTCCACACATAAGTGGTTTTATTTTCTGCACACCGGGCTGCAGTTTAGCTGGCAGCTGCTCCGTCTGAGTTGTCTGTGCTGTAACATTTACACAATGACGCCGGCTGAGTTGGAAGCTTTCCTTCCGCACGTCAGAAATAAATGTCACACTTCTGTTTAGCATAAAAAACATCTCAAAACACCAGTAATGTATCAAGTTAAAGTTTTTAAATGTTATCGCAGAAGTAACAACACAATTTCAATACAATACAATGAAATACCCAAAGCAAATTCAAGCCAAATGCAGGCTTAATGTGGTCCTAGTTGGCCCAAACAAACATACGTACATACAATATAGCAAAGAAATTTTTATAACTGACGAATTTAAATAGTACAGCCTCTCTGAGTGTAAAGAACAAAGCTATCAAACTCGTGATCGTTTAAATACGACATTAACGCTTCAAGGAAACTTTTTTAATTATCTGCTTTTTGCTAGTTAGTTAAATGGGACAGTTTCGACTGGTTTCGTGTCAGATTCTTGTTTCTGTATTAAAAGGATAAAAATTGTTTTCAATAATCAATAATTGGCTCTCCTGCAATGAGTCTAATCTTTTCTGATTTTCGTATTGGCAGAATTTTTCCTTCGGCAATTTTACTGCGCTATAGGTTGATCCCCAGTGTGTAAGTCAGTGATTTACTAATTCATCTACTCTACTTGCTTGGATTCAATAACGTTAAGAATAACAGACATATGGTAGTTATTTCAGTTTCGCAGGCACTAAATTGTGCTAACATGTAACACGCAATAAATTTCGTGATGATTCAAACAAAACTGATTCGGTAATAGTATCAGAGTTTAAAATTATTGTAATCTCATAGGTTTCAGCACAAGTATTGCAGATTTTTTCCCAAAACTTTATTTATTTTCACATATTCCATGTTGTTACTGTAGAAGCCTATTTCATATGATAGTAACATTTGTCAGTAGATTACATCTGAAGACCATTTTAAGTTAATGAAGACGTTAAGAGCTGGCATCCGGAATGTAGGGACTCTATCCGCGGTCTAACCATCAATATTTCGGGTACCTATTGTTACCCGAAATCACTCCAAACGAATGAAGGGATTTTTCTTTCTAGTTCTTTGTCGACGAGACCTGAAGTAACAACAAAAAAATATGATTTTCTTTTTTGTAATTACAGTATAATGGGACTGAGCTCTCGTACGGGTGATGCAGTAATTAGATGTAGAATAATTTAAGCGATTACCTATTTGTTTGCAGGCTCGAATGATTTGGTAGCTCAGTAGCTAAGGCGCTGACTTGTGAAACTCAGCTTCCAGTTTCAAGTCCCAGTGAGACCGGGAATTTATACGGGGCTTTGCCTTGACGTTCCTTGGTTCGAATTGCACGTTAAATGCAGCCCCAGTCACGACAGAAGCATATTGTACTACAAGTAGAAATAGTCACACAAAATGTCGTACACATTTATTTAATTGGCTCTCTGTCTGGTAGGCTAGCCAGCTCAACAGTAGGATTTTTATTATTTTATTAAGAGTCGCCAGTCCTTTCCCCTCCCTTTTTATAATCTCATTAAAATTTTAAATGTTTTCATACAATTCGAATGCAAAATCAAACAAAACTTACGGACTGAAAGCAACTCTTAATTTCTTATATACTCATCGAAACACATCCGAGTAAGTAATTTCAGTGACCTACATTCTTGCATAGGGATTTTGTTTTTGTTTTGTCTCAATGGCATTTGGCATCTTAGGCCATACAGCCAGCTCGATAGTAATTATATATCACTCAGGGCTTTCAGTTTCTCCAGTATGAATTTTTACCAGTTAATTAGACACACCACAGGGCGGGCAAGACATTCACAGACACAACACTTAAGCATCCATGCCCGCGGCCGGACTCGAACCGGCGACCTTCGGCACGAGGGCACCGGGATTTGTAAATTAATTTTGAGTCTTAAAAACTTTCACGATACTGAGACATGCTTGATCCAGATGACTTATTTAAAAAAAATTAAGATGTTGGTTTTATTTGTTTAATCTCTCGACCAATACTAATTCATTTCTACGGTACATTTGTACAGTGCTGGTGGGTGTTTTCCAGTTCCCTGCTATCTTTTATTGTCATAACAGTAGACATTTGCCAACTGAAAATGGGGCAAGGGTTGGGGTCTGCTGTCGAACTGCTTGCCGCGTCGATATAGCTAGCGACGCACAGTGTTTCAAGATTTGACGGCTGCATCAGAAAGGCAGCTGCACAATTTCTTTGATTCATTCCCCCAGTTCGCCTCTATTGCTGGCTTGATGGAGCGCGCACGAGGAAATCACGACGGGAGAGGCGGAGGGAGCGATTTTTGACAACTCATCGCTCACTTGGCCTGTCCTTGCCGAATGTTATTTATAAACCTTTCCCGTTTACGGATTCGCTTTCCTTTTTATTTTTTTTCTACCGGGGCCACACAGAAACGCACACTGGGGCAATTTGTCGGGTGGGTGGACCGGGATAAAAAGGCAGCCGCGACAATGGGCGTGCCGACAATGCGTCATCCATCAAGCGGTGGTGCTGCGGCCGTTGCCGTCTTTGTGGTATCGGTAGCTCATCACCTGAGACCCGCACGTCGGTATGAATACATGGACAAGCCAATTGGAGTGCCGGTATTCCTGTGGTAGCTGCCGCTTTGAAGAAGACGTCAGCCAACGATGACGAAATCACAGCTAATATCGCGTTTTTGAGGAGCCAATTGGCAGATTTTTTTAATTTATTTAATTTAATTTTTTAATTGTAATGGAGCACACGCTCCGGTGGCAATTTCCCTACACACCTAACTTCCCCCTATCCTGCACCCACCTACATTTGCCCTCTACAAATTTTAACTTTACATTCTTTTAACGTTTTCAGTAAGTTATTCATCATTTCTCTTGGTAACTCATTCCAATCCCTGACACCCTTACCTAAAAAAGAAAATCTTCCCACACCCTTGTGCTTGAAATCAAGTGCCAGCTTGTGGTCATGGTCATCTTTTCCCTTCCATGAACTACTTTTCATATCTACTGCAATATCTTTCCATGCCTCATCGCCAGTACACGCCCTTTACATTCCCATGAGCCTCCTCATCCTCCTCCTGTCTTGCAATGAATCCCATTCCAGCTCCTTTATCATATCTGTCACTGATTGCAAGATTCAAGTTCTACTTCACGTCTCAATCTATTCTGGTGGCATAAAATGAATGAGAAAAAGGAAGTACGTTTAGACTATGAAACTATAAATATTCAAACCCACATAATACTGTATTGTTGGAAATTTTCTTGGTAGTGATACTGGATTATCAGAATTTTCTTTGTGGAGTACTACTATCTATCCCGATTACGGTTTTAATCGGTTTTCAATAGCCGTCCAAGTAACGTACATTATCGCAAAGCGTACACAGTTCGTATATGAACTGCACACAAGCTTTTCGCCCCTAAGTATAGGTCATTAACTGTCGACAGTACATAAAACGCTATTAAAAATAAATTCTTTTAATGATGTAAGCTTGCAGTAGCCTTGGTCATGTCATTTTCTTTGTGAAATACATATTTTTGAGGTATGAAACTCAAAGGCAAATTAACGTATAAATCTTTGTAAATAACGCACACACACACAGTCTGTGCTGTATGGTGGACTCTTTTGCTCTGAAGGCACTGATCTAAATATAACAAATCAGCATTATAGCAAGTAAAAGAGCGCTGCTCTTAATTTCCTCAACACATTTCTTTTGAAAGTAACTTCGGTTATTTATATAATTCTCGTAATTATTCCATTGCGAAACTTGTGGGTCACTAACGTCAAGAATAAATGTTCGTTGATATAAGAAAGATTTGTAACACTACGCCACAGCTGCATCATTTATCATTCTTAGTTCAAATTGAAATCATCATAGCTGATCTTAAGTATGCTCTACGTTTTACCTGATGATGATTGCTGCGCCACGAAACGTTCTGCTTTTATTGGAAGGTAGGCCGGACATCCGTGAAGGCTTTACACGTCATCGTAATAGTTCCATCACAACATATAAAAACTGAACACAGAAAAATGAGCAATTAATTCCAGGGGCTGCACGTTTAGTAACTGGCCCAGAGCTCACACAAGTGTGTTTAAGGTTCTAATCAGTTCATTAATCTGTGACTTTTTTAAAACAGCTGTTAAAGTTTCAAGGTGATTTGTTGGGAAGAATCGTGTCAGCTATGTATTGTTCACTAATAAACCATCTGTGCTCATGATTTCGACCACGTGCAATTTAAGAGAAATGCCCTGCGTAGGAAAAGCCAGAGTAGTATTTTCTTTCTTGGATCTCCTCGTTTCCTTCTAAATCAATTTATACGCAAATGTCTTAAACACCTTTGGCGTTTCAACCACTACTTGCAGCTCCAGCTCATTGGGAAGAATTTATGGTTGAGGATGAACCACAGGAACACTTCAGCACTGTTCACATGGCTTCTCTGCAAGCACGCAAGTCTGGCGTACTAAGAGATTGCTTTATCACTCTATATATTGTTTGTGAAAATTGCAACAACCGGAAGAAATGATCTGAATTGCTCCGAAATCGGAGGATGTTATTAATGTTGCAGAGAGATGGCGTGAATGTAGGTGCAGCAGCCCCCTATTTGTGTGACAGTAAAGATCACGCTAAGTCGATGCAGAGCCGTCGACCGAATTGTATATGTGCAAGGATGTGCTTGTAGGCCTTGTCGACGTCAAAGGGCGCAATATCAGCGTGTAAACGAGGCAGAATGATTGGTCTCCGGGGAACATTGCGGCTCCTACAGGGAATGCTGCTACGACAGTGATGCATGTGTGAAACCAGTTAATAGAAGAGAGTCGTACATAGCGACGGACGGGTACTGGACCACACAATGTGAGCACAGCGTGATATGATTACCATCTTGCCATCTTGCCCTCTTGGCCGTAACCGACAGAACATCTTCGTCCACTATATTGGATAGACGGTGGAGTACGGGTGTGAACATGTCTGCATCGACGGCTCGACGCCGTCTCTTGAGGGCCGGACTGTGACGCGCATTTCGTTGTGTCAGCTTCCACTGACTGGAAAACGCCAACACCCAGAATGTAATGGACACGTGATCGCCATCAGTGGCGTGTTGAACGACAAAATGTAGTGTTTTCGGACGAGTCCCACTTCAACCTGTCCTACGGCGATGTCTGCATACGTGTTAGACGCTGCCATGGTGAAGGCAATCTGGCAGACTGCATTTTTGATCCGCATAGTGGACAAACGCCGAGTGTGATAGTTTGGGGCACCATTGCATATAACACGTGATCTCGCTTCCTATATATTGTGACCAATTTGAACAGCAACCGTAATATCAGGGAGTCTTTTGAAGGAGATGCCTGTCCCTCCTCAGGTAGTTTAATTTAATTTAATTTAATTTAATTGCAATGGAGCACAGGCTCCGGTGGCAATTTCCCTACACACCCATCTTCCCCCTATCCTGCACCTACCTACATTTGTCCACTACAAATTTTATCTATTTCGGTAGGACAACGCCCGGTACATATGGTGAGATATGTGCAACAATTACAATATACTTCAGATTTAATTGATTCCATGGCCTGCCTGTTCGCCCGGCATGTCGCCCACAGAACATAGATCTCTGTAAATTATTAGTTTATCTTTTCGCCACCAGCAGCGTCACCATGCAAAGTGTAGTATTAATAACTTCCAGTTGGACACAACTGTTTCTTTGTATGATAGAGTGTGTCTACAAGAACTTAACAATGAAAGAGTTAAAGGAGTTACTTTTTAAATATTGGTGCTGGCACAAGTGTTTTGGAGCACACTCTGCTGCCAGATCTGCCACAGATCGCCGCCGATTCCGCTTTGCAGAGTGAGCAAGCTTTCGACATCCACGTTCTGTGATGAGGCGTGGACGTCCATCACTTTGTCGCCCAGTAGTTGTTTCACCGTCCACCAACCATTCTGCATAGATGCTCACTACAGTAGCACGAAAACAGACGGCCAGCCTAGTCGTTTCCGAGATGCTTGTTCTCAGGTGACGCACCCACAAATAACCGGCTCATAATTTAAGGGAATTGCGTGACCTGTGCATAGACATCTGGTGCCAGACAACTTCGGAAACCTAACAAGGACTTTTCGAATCCATGCCACGCCGAATCGCTGCTGTTTTGCGCTCCAAAGATGGACCAACACACTAGTAAGCAGGTAGTCATAATGTTTTGGCTTATCAGTGTCAGCTATCAGTATGTGCATCTCTGTTAAAATCTGTCATCGTAACTCGCTACCATATAGACAGACAGATTGCGTGATTAAGTCAAAAAGGACTATTTGCCGCTGTATTATCGAGCAGTATGTTACTAACCTGGATAAAATTTATCTTTGAAATAGGCTACTGCAGGCAGTATATGCAGATTCGAAAAGATTAAGTTGTTTATTTTCTTATGTTGCGGCTGTGGAAAGACAAATATTTAAAATCTGAAATGTTTTGGCTATATCATCGTTAATTGCACTATTAATTGGGGTCCAAGTATTCTAAGCTAGTACATTAGCTATCACTCGGTGCAACTCAGGTTTTTAGTGATGCGTGAACATACAAACGTACAGGTAGCGTGTATAAGTATCCGTAATCAGAGGCTCTTTGAACAAGTCCGCAACAGGCTTTATTTCTGTCGTATGTAGTTTGCATATGAGCTGTTGGTAAACTTTCCTTTAATTTTATTGTGTAATATTATAACACATTTTTGTAGTATTAATAAACATAACGACTCAATTTCAGGTAAATTCCAACACATTCGATTATCGCTAATGTGTTTCACTGGCAATCGTTGTTTGCACAACAATGTCGTAATGAAGAACTATAATAGCATTTCCTGCCAGTCTAAGCTTCAACAACTAGTTTTCTGAATATCTTTTTTACCCGTTACAAAAGACAAGTCCTGTCCGTAAATATTAATGCCATAAGGCAAACTGGATTACTATCAAAGACTAAATAATTTCCCTCACGTTTTGTTTATTAATATACTCATTGCTATGTATAAAAATTTAATATGTATGATATGAGAACCTTCTACCGATTTATATACAGGTCGTGGTTTTACATATTTATTTTCTCATGCTTAAGATCAAGAATTGACATCAGGAATATTAATTTATAATTATTAATACTTATTCATAATAAATCTTACATGTTTGTTAAACAGATAGCTCTCTGCTACTCCCACAGCTCTGTGCTCATTCTTATCTATGATCACTTATTCATGTTTACAGTAATTGACTTTCAAGAAAAATTGTGTTACTAGGAATACAAACGCGCGCATTCCTGAATAGATTTTGGAGGTTGTAATAATGAACTTATTGTAAATATACGTAACGCAGTATGAATCTGTTAATTTATAAGACTGATGGCTTCAGTAATTTCTGAAATTTAAGCTAAACCAATAATTTAACTCGAAAAGCGTTCCCTTAACAATTTTTAGAACGCCAGTATCGCATAAAAATTAGTGTTGATATTTTGTGAGTGTTCTCTTTCTCGCAGTGATTGACGAGATTGCACTAGTAAAATCACTAATTTAATGTCTTACATTAACGCACCACTCAGCATCTATCTGAAGCCTTAGGAGGCTGTGATTAGATATTCAGCCCCCAATAAATTGTATCACTTACTGATACTTTAAAGATAGCAATATGAATATTTGAATCCTAGCTACAAGTGTAGTTTGTTTCGGGGGACAGAGCTCTCTCTGATTCATGTACTGACCTCAGTTTTACGCTTTCTTCCGAATTCGTCATTGGTAAACACCGTGACCATACTTTCATGTAAAGCACGTATAAATCATCAAAAGTAAGATCATTGCTTAATATGTAACATTTAGTCAAAAACATCAGTTTAATTCCTGTTAGATTTTTTCCCCTGTTTCCAATGCGTAACCTGTATCCAGATACCTTAGTTCTCTTTTTTCACAATTGTTACGCGTGTGATGATTGGACGAAGTTTGACCTAACCCTTACGTCGTGTATTGCTGCGGCTCAGTTCTTCCGCAAGTACCTCCTGCTTCTGCCCCAGAAGCCGCGGGCAGACGATGCCTGCCAGTTTATCAGGCTCATTATTTCATTTTAATCCTGGCGCTTATCAAAGGGCGGTGGCATTGGTTCCGGAGTGTTAGCGCTTTGTGGGCGCGTCCCATTGTGAGCGAAGATAAACTCGGCCTTTGTCCGCGCTAGGCGGACAGCTGGCGCAGACCTGGGCTTATTGCGATCGGAGCATCCCCTCCAAGAAATGCAATAGAACTCGCCACAAGAAGTGCTATACGTTGATAAAGCAGGTGACTACTGCTTTTAACATCATTCCGGCTTCGACCATCAGTTGTAATTTTACTTCTTAAGTAGCAAAATTCACTAACTTCTACATTCGCATCTGACCATATTTTTATATTTAATCTTCTATGATTGGTACTAGTTCTGCTACATTTCATCACTTTTGTCTTGCTTTGGTTTATCTTTAGTCCAAAATCTCCCTTCAGAATTTTGCCCATGATATTCAACAACTTCTCAATGTCCTCAACCTGTTCTGCTAATAAAATAATGTCATCAGCAAATCGTAACATACTGATTTTTTTCTCCTTGAACATTTATGCCACATTCAAATCTTTCTTTCACTTTCTTTATTGCTTCTTCTACATACAAGTTGAATATTAACAGGGGTAGACTACAATCTTGTCTCATACCCTTTTTTTAACTGATGCACGTCTCTGATAATTCTCTACTTTTATTATAGCTACTTGATTCCTATAAAGATTATAAAGTATCCTTCTATCTCGGTATTTTAGATCCGACTTCTTTAAAATTTTGAACATCTTGTCCCACCTAACATTGTCAAAAGCTTTTACTAAATAAATAAACTCCAAAAAAGTATCTTTGTTTTTCTTGATCCGCCCTTCAAGTATTAATCTTAATGTCATAATTGCTTCTCTTGTACCACGGCTTTTTCTAAACCCAAACTGATCATCACCTACTATCCCTTCGACTACACTTTCCATTCTTCTAAATATTTTTCTGGTCAATGATTTTGAGGCATGTGATGTTAGACTTATAGTGCGATAAAACTCACATGTCAGCTTGTGTTTTTTTTTTTTGGAAGTGTGAAGATAACACTTTTATTAAAATCAGTGAGAATCTCTCCTGTTTCATAACTTTTTGATATGAGTTTGAATAATCTTTGTGTTCCTTTTTCTGCTGGTGATTTCAGAAGTTCTCTTGGAATCTCATCAATTCCAACTGCCTTGTTTGATTTCAAATCATTCAAAGCTCCATCAAATTCTGTCCTCAAGACAGAGAGAAACTGTATAATGGAGATGATTTGAACAAAAGTGCATTAGAAAAAGAAGTTGATGTCGATATTGATGACTTATGTGATTCTGTCCTCAAGACAGGATCACCTAAGTCACCAATATCGACATCAACTTCTTTTTCTAATGCACTGTTACTCAAATCATCTCCATCATACAGTTTATTTTTATGTATTCCTTCCATCGGTTAGCTCTATCTTCTGAACTTATAAGAGGTTTCCCATCGGCAGCTTTAATGTTTATACCTCTTTTCTTCATTTCTCCAAATATGTTTGATATTCCTATATGCCACATCTACTTAACCTACAATCATTTCCTTTTCTACTTCTTCACTCTTTTTTGGATCCATTTTTCCTTTGCTCTTTGCATTTCCTGTTTATTTGATTTCTAAGTTGTCTGTATTGCTCTCTTCATGCTTCATCCTGAGCATTTTTGTGCCTTCTCCTCTGATCAATCAACTCCAAAATTTCTTCTGTGATTCAAGGTTTTCGGGCGGCTTGTTTCCTAACGCCTAATGTCTCCAGACCAGCTTTCATTATTTCGGTATTTAATGCATTCCATTTGTCCTTAGTTTATCCGTTTTCATAGTTACTACTTAGACCCACGTCTACCATTTGTGCAAATTTTTCTCTCATACTAGATTGTTTCAGTTTATTCACTTCCAGTCCGTTCTGCTTGTGTTTCTTCTTTATTCTCTTGAATTTCAGAATGCACTTCATAACTATCAGGTTATGGTCAGAGTCTATGTCTGTTCCCGGATATGTTTTACAGTTTAGAACTTGATTCCTGTATCTCTGTTTGACCATGATATAATCTAGTTGATATCTGCCTGTATCCCCTGGAATTTTCCAGGTGTATATCCCTCTAGCATGATTCTTAAATAGTGTGTTCGCCACGACTAGTTTATTTTCACAAAATTCTAACAATCTGCTTCCTCGCTCATTTCTTTCTCCTAAACCAAAACTTCCAACAGTATTCTCCTCTTTTCCTTCTCCCACGATAGCATTCCATAATAATAATAACAATAAAAATAATAATAGTAATAATAGTATACCACGTCAATGAACACCTTTCTCACCTTCAACTTTCATACTAAAATACACGTAGTTTTTTCTTATCTCTTTGGAAATACTCTTAGATTTCTAAACATATTTCTGCATAATATCTGTGGAATTAATCCTCAAATAGTTCTTAGAGCATGTTTTTATGATTTAACCAACCACTGCTCTTTTGAACAATTGCTCCAAAAGAAGATGCCATAGCTAAGCATGGCATAGGAGATATACAAAGTCTATCAAGTTTAATAGTCTTATCAGTCAGTATTAATACGACCAAGAATTTTTCTTTCATTTCAGATAACACATTGTAACAAATGAAAGTCGTTTTCTAATGAGTAATAACGCTATGGCCTACCACTAGGCCGGCCATCCAGGTTCCGGTTTTCCACGCTTTTTCGAGATCACTCCAGGCCAATTCCTTTATGGTTCCTTCAAAATTTCATGGCTGAATTCCTTTAACCCAGTCCTATCCCACCTCTTAAGACCTCAACGTCGACGAGGCGTGAAGCCGTCGGTAAAATAGTAACTTTTCTTTACTAACGATTTATTTATTCGCACTGAACCGTCATTGTCTTTTATATTCACCCTTGAAAAAAAACTATTGATTTTTTTCTTAAGTTGTGTTCTGCTTTACTTCACAGGCTCATCAACAATTCGTCGTTGCCATTTGCCGTTTGGTATCCTCAGTCTTGCAACCATTCCTCGTTGCCTCAGACGTGCGTCAGTGGAGACTACTTAAAGGGACGCCTTAATGCATCTTTCATGGATGCTGATCGAATAAAGCAGTTTAAAGCCGCCCTAAACGCGGTCGTTTTCCAGGGGAGTGAATTGCTACATTGGCCTCCCCACTTAGGCGGACAGTGTTTTTAGTCCATTGATACCGCAACAAAAGACAGATGAGGAAGCATGGGTGGGCTCGATGCCCGCTAAGCAAACAGCTCTCCCCTCAGGATGGGGAGGTGTGTGCCTAGATTTGCGTTTAAATCTGCCCGTCCTCTTTTTTCCTGCCCCGGTTGTAGCGGCCTTTCAGAACGGGCTCAGCCGGTTGTTTGTTCGCGCTGCCTTTTGTGGGGGGTCCGAGCTGGGATTCTCTTCCACACGACAGGCCTTGTATGCACATGTTTTCACAGTGTGTGGCGCGCAAGATGTTCAGATGAGTCTACCTGACCGGGTGAGAAGAGCGTTGTCCTCACTTAACCCCGCGGAATGCCAAAAGGATGATTAGAATGTGTTGTTTGCTCAGACTCTTATCACCTCGAACTCTGTGGAGGCTGTAACATAGTTTATCGAGCAAAGCTTAGCAATCAAGTCTATTTAGCGTTCATATACTGTGTTTCTGGCATCTTTATGGACCTTCCAATATGATTCACATTCTCATGCATAGATAAGTGAGGTCAGAACTAGGGATATTCACTAAACATCGATGCATCGTATCCGTTCGCTGTTTACCATACGATGCATCGGATTGATTCGATGTTTTGACAAAGAATTTTTCTATTCGATACATCGATTTTTTTAATAAAAACATCGAATCGGAAAGAAATCTAACTCTGACTAATAATGGCTAAAATAATAGAAATAAATGTTAAAAATAAATTTGTTGAAGATTAAATTAAATTATTTCAATTTAAAGTAACTGTTAATAACAGGTGGTGACATCTGTGAGCAATTAGCAGGACATAACAACGGTGAAACTGTTGCTTCCGAACGTTTATTTTCGAAGGCTGCTCAAATAGTCAGTCAGTAAAGGATCAGAATGAAACGAATAAGTAAACTATTTTTCTGCAAAGTTTGCCTAAAAACCATTGGTGTTAAGTGGTTAAAGACTTAAAATTAATATTTTTGGGCAGATTTAGACATTAGTATTTAATGTTTTGTTTTTAATTGTAATGTTCTGGTATCGTAATAAAATATTTCTGTTAATTTGTTATCTATGTTTCACTCACAAAGCTATACTTCACTCATACAACACTACTTACCCAACACACAAGATCATAAAATTAATTTTTTAATGTTGAGTGATAGGTAACGCTTTGGCCTCGCCTTCGGGAGGACGGGGTTCGAATCCCAGTCTGGGCATCCAGATTTGCTTCAAAAGGCCTTGACCGAATTCCTTCCCGTTCCTTGCCCCCTGTCCTTTCCCGCCTCTAATGACCTCGACGTCGACGAGGCGTAAAGCCATAAACAAAGAAAGCATAAAATTAAAAACATCTTTATAGCTACTGCACTACACTGCTGGCATAGTGTCACTCTGTGGTCACACGGACCAAATGAAAGCCAGTGAACTATATGCGTTCAAATGGAAATGGTGAATATCAAACTATTGTCACATTTGGCTGTCTTCTCCGTATCATTGAATGAATAAAATCAATTTCTTAGGTTCACTCCTACTGTTTGATGTGAATCTGAATAAGATATTATTACTCTAAAACAACTAAGTGTTACCCTGTGCTCAATATTTAGATATGGTTGAGGCAACATCTGATTGACTATTGTCGGGATTTCTGTTGCATCTGAACGTTTATTTTCGAAGGTTGCCCAAATAGTCAGTCAGCAAAGGAAGAGAATGAATGAAAAACGATTGAGTAAACTTTTGTTTCTGCAAAGTTTGCCTAAACACCATTGGTGTTCAATGGTTAAAGACTTAAAATTAGGCAGGTTTCGACTTTAGTATTTAATGTCTGGTTTTTTATTGTGATAGTGTGTTATCGCAATAAAATATTTCTGTTAATTTGAAGTCTCTGTTTCATTCACAAAGCTATGCCTCACTCACACAATACTACTTAACCGACATACGGTATCATAAAAGTAATTTTTAATGTTGGCTGAAAGGTAACGCTCTGGCCTCGCATTCGGGAGGACGCAGGTTCAAATCCCTGTCCTGGCATCCAGATTTGGGTTTTCCATGGGTTCCCCAAACCACTTCATGCCTTGACCGAATTCCTTCCCGTTCCTTGCTCCCAGTGCTTTTCCGCCTCTAATGACCTCGACGTCGACGAGGCGTAAAGCCATAGACAAAAAAAATGTATAAAATTCATTACAGCTACAGCACTACATTGCTGCTATAGTGCTACTCTGTGTTCACACGGACCAAACGAAAGCCAATGAACTATCTGCATTCAACTGGAAATGGTAAATATCAAACTATTGTCGCATTTTTCCTTGGCGATTTTAAAGGAACAGGTAAGAGATAAATGAAACGACATTTGCCGACGAATATTGTTGGTTTGTATTTGTTGAGCTAAGAAAAACATAAAAGCATTCGATTTTGAAAAAAACATCGATGTTTTTAAGCGATGCATCGAAAAACTTCGATGCAGGGTTCCGATGTTTTACAACGAATAAAAACATCGATGTACTTTCTAAGTGGACACCCCTAGTCAGAACGGTTCGTACGTTTATTCCGCAACAATTCTGTAGCATAGACAATTTAATTGTAATGTTTGCACGGATGCTTGTAATAATAAGGCTGAAATTTCTATATGTTTATCTATTTTATAGATAAATTTCCAGGATGAAAAAGGGGGAGGGGGGAAATAACCTGTCACTGCTACAAGTAAAATGGATGTGCATAAACTTGACCAGTGTCTAATTCTGGCTTGCACTACCGTGCACACTTCTTCCACCAATGAATTCGATAACTATAGTACGTTGAGAAACAACAGTCGTGTTGTCACACCTGTAGCTATTCGACACCTGATGATAACAACAGAATCAGCTGTCGAAACGTTTTGTTTATACGACACAATCGGGGTAAACACCACAGAAGATTATATTTCATCGGCACGCCGGAAAAGTCTCCACACACATCAATTTTTTTATATTATCATTTAAAATGGAAAGAGCAGTCTTTTTTACAGGTGTTTACATTGTTTTGGTATAATTTATCATTATTTCTCAGTGGTACTAGAATATGTTCGACGTATTGGACGCTACTAATGATGAAATGGGTTCGTACTTGAGATGCTTAGTCTATAGATTAGAACCTCATAAAACACTCCAGTCCGTAACGCCTACTTTTTTTTTTTGCTGTGTTACATATTCCTGTACGAAATGTTCTCGTGGAGGTATAAGATCGATGGTGTAGTGGCTAGAGGTTGATTATTATAACTGCATCTGATTAAACCGATTGCGTAGTCACAGTTTCGTCTACCTATGCAGGCGAAATGTTTTTGCAGAGTGAAGTGTTGTGGTCAGAGCTGTGATGGCTTCTTCTGTTCTGAAACCAAGGCGAGAAATCGCATGTTCCTTTCTAATTGAATATAATTATTTTTCAGTTTTGTAGCTGCTATGTGTAATGTTGTCTGACAGGAGTACGAACAGCCTCATGTACCCTTCATATACAACGTAGTCTACTTAATTGATTTCCGAGATTATCTCGGGTTTAGACATGCTATTTACATAACAAGATGAAACAAGGTCTAGGTTTTCCTTTGTAACTGTGCTCTTTGATTTTTACTCGTCAGACTTGCCAACTCCATATCTTCCCTGTATAATGATTATACAGTACTTGTAACGATCGGATAGCAGTTTATTGGAACCGTATCTGGCCGGAATTCTTGTAACCAATCATTTTGGATAGAGCTGCTCTTAACAAATTCCTCCACTCCAATAATAAACTCTGTCCATGGAAACTCGGTTGTTCCTATAGCGGATCGCCATCGTTACACAGATTTGCATTTGATGTATTTCCATTTCAAAGGACCGGCAAGGTCCGTGTTCAAACATTGGATTTAATACGGTATTTGTTGTACTTAAAATTTCTATCTTGGGGCTTGGTATACAAGAAAAAAAAAAAAAAAAAAAACCTGTAGGATGGGATGTTACTTGAAATACCTTCCTTGGACAGCAAAATAAAATCGTACAAATGTTAAACCAGAAAGGAAGACAAAAAAAGTTTTGGGAACTTGTAACTGTGGTCTTGATATTTCACATATTTTGGCATATACGGAATAGAAGTAAAACTTTCACATTATCGAATCCAGTTTTACCGACATATTGATTAAGCTTGTTGATGGAAGTCTACAAAATGTAAGCCTTTCCTATGATAACAAAAACTGGTATATAGTTTTTTAAAGTTGACTTTTCATTAATTTTTACTTTACATGAAACATTTTTTAACAATTTAATTGTTGATTATTATATTAAATGGGGTAATGACGCAAATATAAACAAAAATGAAACGTACATTATCTGTGCAAACAAGGACACAAATCAAATGTAAAGAATGAAATAGAACTCAACTAGCAATAGCATATAAAATAGTTTATTTGAAGAACGTATGTCTAGAATGGTTCACAAAAGAAAAATCATGTGTAAAACAAATTCTGGATTTCAAATTAATCATCTGGCACGAGAGTTTATTAATCATAACCATTGTAAATAATAATTATTGACTTCTAAACAGCCAAAGATTCCCGTGTCAATTCTTCGGATGGCGCCTGCCCTAGGGGCAAAAGGGTGACCTATTTTTTTTAGCTCTATCACTGCCCGGGCGACAATGGGCGGATTCTTGGGCTGTGGGGCCCCTCCGGCTGGTCATCGGGGCTCCCCTCGGCCAGTTAGCCCCCCCCCACCCCACC
Organism: Vandiemenella viatica; assembly: GCA_031002005.1. Taxonomy (NCBI): domain Eukaryota; kingdom Metazoa; phylum Arthropoda; class Insecta; order Orthoptera; family Morabidae; genus Vandiemenella; species Vandiemenella viatica. Next base: position 100,628,508 of record CM061914.1, read on the forward strand.
ACCCCTAACGCCGAAACTGCGCGGTTATAAAACTAATCAGCCCTAACAGTATTCTGCCTTACTTTATCTAATGCGAGATGAGAAAAAAATCTTGGTTCTAAGAAACATGAAAACGAATGGACCAAAAAGAAATAAAAAAATTAAATTTTACAATTAAACTTATCGGATAATATTAAAAAAATAATACTTACTCTTGATAGATACTAAGCTCGAATGAATCTAGGCAGGTGGTGTTTTATTTCATTAATAAGTAAATATCAGAACAATGATTTATTATTTACTGAAGTAAAAAGGGAAATAACAGAAACAGAAGAAATCCAAAACAAGGGGATATACAGAAAAAATATAAAATTCTATTTATTATATTCAATTTGTTGTAAAGATACAAATAAAAACCTTCGATCTAAGAAAGATGAATCGAAAAAGTACAATGGAGTAACGAACATGAACAGGTAAGAAAGAAAATAAATAATGACGTTATTTCATAGTTGGTCAAGTAGGAAGATATGACGCGCATTTACAATGAAGCACAAGAAACATGTAACTTCTAAAGCAGGGGCGGATCCAGGGGGGGGGGGGCTAGGAGGCTCAAGCCCACCCCAAAAGTATCTAGGTCCATCCCCGACATTGTAATTTTGGAGACCTTTTTTTTGTTTTGTTTTTTTAGCTCTACGGATTTGAGGCCCGACTCAAGCCTCCCCAAAAACCAAAAGGCAAGCCCTCTGAACCAAAATTCACTCAAGCCAAGCCCCCCCCCCCCAAACCAAAGTCCGCTCAAGCCCCCCACCCCAAACTAAAATCCTGGATCCGCCCCTGAGGTACTGTAACTTCACCGTAAATTTACGAAAAATCTTCTCGTTGCTTTCCCGCATACAACTATGTAGTGGAAATATTATAGCACTGTGCTTAAGGCTATATAAAGTAAACTATAGTGAGTAATAAACAGCTTGATATTTTTACGATTTTTATCATTGGTGCATTCTACCTCACAACAACATTTCAATGACCTTGTCAGATAATTCTGCTATGAAGTCAAGTATTTACCTTGAATTTCTCTTCGTATGAAAATTGCAGCAAATAAAGCAGTTCTTTTCTTGACAGTCGAACTATTGTGAACCGTAAACCGAGCGTCGTGGTGTAACGGCTAGCGTTCTGGCATCGCATTTGGGAGGACGGCGGTTCGAATCCCCGTCCGGGCATCCAGATTTGGGTTTTCCATCGTTTCCCAAATCACTCCAGGCAAATGCCTGGATGCTTCATTCAAAAGGCAATGGCCGAATTTCTTCCCATTCCTTGCCCTCCCATCCTTTCCCGCCTCTAAAGACCTCGCTGTTAAAGAGACGTTAAGCAGATAAAAAAAGAACTGTAAAGAACAACACTGTGCTTTACAAATATGGATTCAATTCTGAAAGAAACGTCATTGATGTCTGTCCAGGCAATGGTGGATAAAGGGACCCACATTCACTTCAACAACCATCACACTGCTATGGCCAACACCACTCCCATTTTGCCTAATCGCTTATGCTCATTAGTTAGTAGGCTCTGGTGGCCAATTTGGATTGGAGGAGAAGTACTATCCATTCAGTTTGTAATCAGGCAATGTACTAACTGAGCCTCGCAAACCAAACTGTATGGTCACTAAAGCACACATGAGGCTTTTGTAAAGCGACAATCGTTCGCTTATGATCAATAATTTCTTAAGACGCTTCAGGAGATTAATATACGCAAAACAAGTTGTAACGTTCAATATGATATGTCAATGATAGGCCATTTCCTAACACTTGACTTAGTGTACTCAGTGTTGCCTTATTTCATTTTAGCACGCTTGTCTATATTGTCCTCCCAGATGGCGATACATTTGGCCATCAGAAGAACACTGTGCTTTTCAAATATTAATTAATTCAGAAAGAAACTTCATATTTGGCACAAAACAAAATAATGCTATTACATTCCAATACAAAAAAAAAAAAAAACTTCTGACACATAAGTTTATTTTGTTGTATCTCAAAATCCAATTTTTTTTTTATTATTCGTAAATACCTTCCTTCCTTCCTTTTTTTTGTGTTTGCAAGATGACGTCTTCAGCTTGCCTGGCGAATCAGTTCTTATAAAACTGCGATTCCAAATTGCCTATAAACTGTAAGCCACAATCCGCCTTTTCACGGATGTCAGATGTTACATATCATTAAATCAAATATTAACATAGTTAAATCCATTAGCCGAGAAACCTATTGTAAAACAAGTATTTCCGTAAAATTTACTAAGAACATAAACGGAAAATAATATACGTTACCCGTTCTTAGTCCATAGTTTACAAAATGATAAATTATATTTGCCTATGTATTTTTTCCATATCTCTTGTCGTTAGAAAGTTTATTGGGTGAGGTAGCATATTCTCCACCAGCGAAATACTGGTACTGACCTGTTGAAATTTGGATTAACTGCTTCCTTATAATGTCTTCACGTTGTACACTCTTTTTTTTGGAAATGTCACCATGAATTAAATTAAAAATGCCCAAATATGGGATGCTCCGCACCCGCGAAATGTTAGCAGCACTGTAAAAATGACACAAAAATTATCGGTACAGGGATCATATCAACCTAAATAGGTTCGTTTTGTCATAGTGATCATGGTTAGGTTGAAATTCGGCCTGGACCAAGAGTAAAAAGTTTACGGGAATTTCGTTCTGCGGCAGTCCATGTCGCAAACCAGAGACAAACTGCGCACTTGTTTACAACTGAAGTAATCGATTATCTCTGACTGCTTATATCGATTCCAAGATGGTGAGCCTTATAGTACTGCATTTCGGATAAAAATTTTGTATCTGTTAATTTTATGCGACGTTTTGCAACGGAATGAAGCTAAAACGGCAAGAAAATATTACAACAAAGAATTAAACCAACATTTCAAGAGATTATCATCGATTTCGCAGCGCTGCAATGTCATATTTAGGCATTTTTATTTTAATTCGTGTCGATTTTTTCGGAAAAGGAGAGTGTTCAACGTGAAGAGGACATTATAAGGAAGCAGTTAATCCAAATTTCACAAGGTCAGTAACAGTATTTCGCTGGTGGAGAATGTCCTACCCATCCAGTACCTTTTCATCTAAATCTTTTTTATGGAATCCACACAAATGATGGCCTCACCTGAACTGCAAGAGACATGAACCATAGCTTTCCAGTGTGTTTCTTCCAAGCTCTCCTTAGTAGCAGAAACGGATAGGAATCTTGCGATTGTTAGACCGTCTTATGAGCTTTCCGTTTATTGAACGTGCGAATAAACAAATTATTCGCTATACAAACAACGTTTTTTATGCTTATTGCTTTATGTCTCGTCAATGTTGAGGTCATCAGAGGTGGGAGAGGACTGGAACAAAGAACTTGAAGCAATTCGACCATCGCTTTTTGAAGTAACCATCCCGAATTTTGTGTGTTGTGTTTTCGGAAAACCATGGAAACCCGAAATATAGATTGCCGGACGTGGATTCGAACTCACATCCTCCCCCACCCATCCACCTCGCTCGGTTTGTTGTGCCAGCGTTCTGATGTCACCACACAAACGACCTTTATAGTTTCCAGCACAAGCTTGAAATGTCACTATTAGTACAAGCGATAGATCCTCGTGCGAACAGTAACCAAATTAATCTGAGAGAATCCAAGTAATTAGAGCGAGTTTTAGTATAATTCAAACTGGATTATTCCGATAGCATTCTCGTTTCAAAGGAAGATAGCTGCTGTTTTAAGCGGTAACATCGAGTGCCTCGTCCGATTTACAGCGAGTCATCCTTGAGAGTGAAGACACAGCGTTGTGCTGTCGACAGCTCGTCGGCAGAGCCGGCAGCGAATAAAACAGAGCCCCGGGCGAGGCTGTCTCTCTCCAGAATCAATCCTTTCAGCTTTGAGCGCGCTCGCCCCACTCCCCGGCCGTGCCTTGCCCGCCCGGCCCGGCACTTACAACTCAATCTGGGCCTGCGTTTGACAAATTAAATTTCATCAATACGTTGATTAATGGGAGAAAATCCCGCTCTCGGGCGAGCCGCGCCGAGGCCCAAGGCACATACGCTCTCCCGCCCCTATCTCTCTTTATCTGCACATCCCTATCCCCCGAACAAAAAAAAAAAAATCATATCCGCCAATTTTTTTTTTATTTCTCTCCCTCTCCCCCTTTTGTACTACGTGTGCGCCAACCTTTCCCCACCGTCCTCCACCGCTCTGTCTCACTCCTGCCATCATCAACGGCTGCGTCCAATTTTTCGGGCGGTTCCTTTTCAGATATCGCTCTCTCTTTATATATTAAATGATAAATGGTGTTATTTTAGGAGTAAGTTTCGTAGATGGGGCGCTGTGGAAAAAAGCGCGAAATTGCGCTCCGTGAAATGTTTGCCAGAGTCCATTTGGGGTGAAATGTAGTGGAAACGGCTCGAGTTTTTCGAAGGAGGGCTAAGATAGCAGTCATCTTGGCATTTTTCAGACAGTAAGCTTTAATTTTTTACCACCAGCATAGCTTAGGTATTACGTATTGGCTTCACTGACAGAATTCCGATACAGGAATACGCTACCAACGCATGATCTACTGTTAACTCCTTAAAAGGCCAACCTAAGTGTATGTTTATGGTTGCTTCCGTCTGTAGTACAGGGATGTACTAAAGTGTTCATTGTACAAGAAACATACACGATGCCTTACTAGTCTCCTATTTCTCCTAAGCACGATGGCCATCAATGTAGCATGTAAATCTTTAACATGTAAGGTCATTTTTTTCTATCTTCTCCATGTCTCCTTTGTTCAGAATGTTCCCATTCAATATTTAAAACGTAATTCTTTCTTGACATTTCCCTTCCATTTCCATTTAAATAATTTAGTTTGAAACAAGGTGTCTTTTACAGAAGTTTTGTTTAATTAGTCCTTATTTATCACTCAGTCTAATTTTATTATTTCTTGGTGAGAGCCCAACCATTCAGGAAAGTGGTGTTGTACAATTTAAAATTGCGCTCTTTGAGCAAAACGTGAGCCACCCTTTTTATATAGATCCAAAACTTCCGTATCCTTCGTTCATCAATTTTCGATTTTTTATTGTTCTTGAAGAATTAGACGTTATTAAATAATCGCTGCTTACTCTAACCAGCCAAAAGATTATGACCACCTGCTTATTAGTGTGTTGGTCCATCTTTTGAGCGCAATACAGCATCGGTTCGGCGTGGCATGGATTCGAAAAGACCTTGTTAGGTTTCCGATGTTATCTGGCACCAGATGTCTACGCACAGGACACGAAATTCCCTTAAATTACGGGCCGGTGGTTTGTGGGTGTGGCACCTGGAAACAAGCATCTCGGAAATGGTTAGGCTGGTCGGCTGTTCACGTGCTACTGTAGTGAACATCTATTCAGAGTGGTTGAAGGACGGTGAAACCACGACTGGGCGACAAGGCGGTGGACATCCACGCCTCATCACAGAACGTGGAGTTTGGAGCATTGCCCGCTCTGTTAAGCGGGATAGGCGGCGATCTGTGGCTTATCTGACACCAGAGTGCAGGCACAAGTGTTTAGGAGCACATTCTGATGTCACATCTGTCACAGATCTCCGCCTCGAGCAATCCTTTGACCTCCACGTTCTGTGATAAGGCGTGGACGTCCACTACCTTGTCGCCCAGCCGTGGTTTCACCGTCCTTGAATCGCTCTGCATACATGCAGATTGCAGATGCTCACTACAGTAGCACGTGAAAAACTGACCAGCCTCGCCATATCCGAGATACTCGTTTTCAGGGGCCGCGCCCACAAACCACATATGGTGGCAGACGACTCCGGAATAACAAGGACTTTTTGAATCAATGCCACGCCGAACCGCTGCTGTATTGCGCTCCAAAGATGGACCAAAAAACTAATACGTAAGCAGGTGGTCATAATGTTTTTACTGATGTATATCTCAGTGGAATGTTGTTTAATTTCATCTGTGGCCCTTCTGGGCGCTGTGTAAAGCAGTAACGTCTCATCGAACGGGATAGGTGAGCGGTTTGACATTCGAGGATTGCTTTTGTCAGGATTCGTGCTCGATACTTTATTCGGTCATCCAGATGTTGGTTTTCAAGGTTTCCCGCAATGGCCCCTCTCGTATGATGAAGTGGTTTCTTCAAAAGGCTTTTGCCGAATTCCTTTCTTTCTTTCCCTCCAATACTATCCCGCCTCTAATAACCTCGATGCTGACGAACCGTAAACCCTTACAAAAATAAATAAGGACCTTAGGCTCGAACAGATGTTTTATCGTTTTATCGTTTCGCGTGCCATAAGCAATTATAATTTTTATTCATTGACTAGCTCCAAAGCATGTCAAAAGTGACGACTTGAACGGAGTTTTCTGGCAAATCATTTCTTCCCATTTGCTTATATAAATGTAGTTGTTATTAATTAACTCTCATACACTATGTTTCGATTATAGTTTACTTCGCGATACATTCTGGAACTACTTAAATGCGTCTGAAATAATAATGTCAATAATATCGCGCCAGTGAAGGCAAAGCAAAATAATTCTTAACAACTTAGGGAGCGTGCATAAACCACGTAGCTCCATTTTGGCCTTCTGTGAACCCTCCCTCCCCCCCCCCCCCCCACGTAGCCCAACGTGGCTTTTGTCTATAACCCCCACCCCCTTCCCACGTAGCACGTAGCTTTTTTCCATATTGATTCCAGAAGACATTTTGTACTGTTTTCTCTTCTCAGACTATCGTAAATTACATGCGGGGATAATTAAATGACGGAAATAAATATTTACATGCTTCTGTGTGTTCTGTATCTCATTTTAACTGTGACAAATAATATGAAAGAAGCTACGTGGCCTGGCTCGGAAACCCCCCCCCCTTTCCACGTAGCCCAACGTAGCTTTCCAGCCAACGCTCGCCCCCCCCCCCCTAGACCGAGCCACGTAGTTTATGCACAATCCCTTACGTTATGCCGCACACATAACCTCAAGTTGGTAGTGACAACTCCGGTCGCTGTTAGTTCGGCAACGAAGGCCGGGAGCATGACGTCACAGCGTTACTAACCCAATGACCAAGCTTAGCCTTTTATTAGTATTGATTGATGATGATCACCTAGTAATATATAAATCGTTATGATTATCATTTTCGTCCGTGGCATCAGCAGATTGAATGAGACGATTATGACTGGTTTTAATGTGTGTAGCGTTTGGGATATTTCCAGCTTTTTAATGCTCTCTGGCGGCGACAGGTGGACGTTGTCACAGTAAGTGGGCAGAAGCGACTGTCACGGGATAGGGGGCATTAACTGATTCACGGAGTGTCACCCGCTAGCGGCGAGGTAATTTCAGAGCAGCATGTTTTATTGATAGCTGCAGCTCACAACAAAAATAATACTCGCATTTATTTCCGCTGCTCATTTTTGTACACATGTTATTGTTCCTTATCAAACTTTTTTTCCCGGCATTTTTTTGTTTTGTTTTAATAACAGTTTTTCCCGGCTGTCAATTAAACGCTGACGTTCCCCGTTTTAACCCCTCCCGACCGAGCGGAACAGTCGTGGATTATGTAAAATTGCGTTGCTGATATTTGAAAGCAGCAAAAAGGTGATACGGCAAATAATTCCAACGGCTGGATTTATCTGGATTTATAGTCACACAGAAAACAGAGGAGTGCATTAAACCAACTGATTACATGCGGGTTATCTGATAATTTCCTTCTAAACCCTTATATCAACCAGAAACTTATAGAAACTTGGTTGTGATTCCACAAGCACTTTTCTATGATGCCCTTATTTGGTAAACGACAAATTTTAATTGCTTTATTCATTTTTTTCTTCTTCTCTTGAACAAGGTATAGCTGTATGCTTTTTCAGTAAATTAAATTCATAAAAAAATAATTTCGTGTGGTCGTAATGACCTGGTGACAGGGTTTCTGTTGGCTGCGCATTCCACCCCTGTCGTAGCCACCTTAGCCTAGCCCGGCAATCCTGCCGGGTATAGAGGACCTACAGTTTAGCGGGGAATCCGAACCACGTAAGCATTCTGGCGTACTTCACATTGCACAACAAGAGGTGAAGGTCGGTTTAAGTGCCTTTGCCGCCGAGACAGGAATGTCAAGCCCTATCTCTCACCATACCAAGCCTTTATAATACATAAATTAAACTTATGTTGATAGTTACTGATATTGAGAATACCCTGATCATTACAGTGTTTAAGCCTCTTGGCCAACTGATTTCAGCAGCAGCAGATCTAGGCAGTTCCAGTTCCGCTGTTCCAACCATTGAAGTAGCAGGGAGGCAGGTGCGATAACAACGGGAGTAAAGTGAGACACACCATTAGTTCCAGGACGGGATTCTCCATACTGACGCGGGCCAAATAAAGGAATTCATTTTTTAGAGCCATTTTGTGATGGTATCGATGGAAGCTGGCGACAGTTAGCGGGGCCTCTAAATACAGATGTGTGTTATTAATGATGTTTGTACCGCGGGGCGATTAGCACCGTGCTTTGTGGTGCGGTGCCTCCCGCTGTTTTCACGCGCCCCTCGCCTAATCCGTCACGCCACCTCGCGTCGCCGAAAGCTGCTAACCTTTACTGGTGAGACATTTACCTGAGAAATGTGGGCATGAAAATTTCTCTCACAGAAATCTCAACTTGCAAGGACTTTTCTGATAATTGATATCTGAAAAATAACACATTTTCATTCATATTAACTGGTAAAAATATTCGTTAGACCCAATTATTTCAACAGTCGCGAATAAGAGATATGATGTCGTTTCTTCCAAATCCGAGAACTCCTATCTTTATATATAAAGATGAATGTATGTTTGTTTGTTTGTTTGTTTGTTGGTTTGTTCTTCATACAAATCCAGTTTTCATCCTATCTCGATGAAACTTTGCACACTTATCCTTTGAAACAAGGAGAAAAATACTGTCTACATTTGGTTGAAAAATTATCTGTATAAATAACACATGTTGTCTCATAACTTCGAAATACGGCGATAGGCAGACACGTTGTATGTGGACGTCACCAGACCGTGTTTCCGTGTAGTGAACTGGCAGCTCAATGTCTAAAAAGCTTGCTTACGAACGTCGTGGTCTCCGGTTCAAATCTCCGTGGAGGCTAAGATTTTTAAAAAAAATGTTTTTCATCGTAAGAGTCAGGCCTGGGCCGTAGGTTATTTGGATTGAATGTTAAACTGTAGATATTATAAAGTTAGGGGTGCAATGCGAGGCAAATCGTAGGTAGTCTTGCAATTTTGTAGGTGTACACTTTTTTACGTTCTAATGATCCCTCAGGTGTTGTTCGCAGTCATTGTGAGTGTGAACCACAGTAATACTAATATAAATACGGAAGTAAGTCTCTGTCTTTTTGTTACGTTTTGACGACTATATGGCTATATCGTTGTGATGGAATTTTATAAGGAAAGCTGTATGAAGGGCACAGGATATTTTTTCCAGTATGATTAACAGTTGTAGTCACGAAATTTTGAAATCTTATCGAATAGTGACAGAAATATGTTGGAAATTGATTCCCTTCAAGAGGCAGGTTCGACGGTAGAATGATATAGTGATAGCTTTCCTGTCATATTATGCCGACTCGATATTGTTTGGGACCAATCCTTCATTACCAACAACTTTTTATATTTGATTCTGAAAAAAAAAATCTTAATCCACGCGTACGAAGTCGCGGGTACCAGGCTAGTATTATATATATATATGGTTTTAGCTACAGTATACATAAAAAAAGAGAATTTATGGTTGCTCGATATAGAATACTGTTATCGAATATATAATTTTACTCCTTGTACTACTCATTTCATACATGACTAAGTCTAGTAATCTTTTCGCATTTATTTTGTTTACCAATGATCCAAATATTTGTGATGAATCTTTATACAGTATCTCAGGACCGTCCAGTAACAAATAGAATGTAAAATACATAACCATTACATTCAGGTGTTGATTGCTATTGTCGGCTTGATCTAAAAAAAAATAAAAACTTTAGATTAAAAAATATTTACTAGATATTAACAGATTTAACTCTACCTTTGCTTAAGTCTTTTCCGCATCGAGCATGTTTTCCAGTCTTTGTAGCTAGTTTTACGTACCATTTCCCTGTCTCAACTAAAGTAACATTTTACATAACAATCAATTTAGTCAGCATTATTTTACCTTGTCATGTCCTCCCATTAATTTCTTAGCTATAAATGTCAGAACCTGTTCTCCTTATTTAGTAGGTACACAGGAGTGATTGTAATACTCCTACGGTTAATTTATATTGCAAAGGGAACGAACTTGTGTGTTTGAAAGGAAATGTATAAGTCACACCGCAGAACTGTACAAAGTTATGCATAGCAGAACGTTTCTTGCCTAGAAATATTCAGCGACGCAAGCTGATTGGATTTTTTTTCTCTTAGCACTTTCAGTTGTATTAATTTGGGCTCTTTCGCTGTGCTGAGATGTATTTTATACTGTTGCTATTAATGAATCTATAGAGGTAATCCTCATTAGAACCAAATACTCCCGCTTGGTTTAAAAGAAGATATTTCTGTGATATATTTAAATATTGGTCTCTTTATGTATCAATTTCGTTTAAGAAAATGAATTGATACGTGCAAAAGCTGCTTATGGTTTACGAAAATCCGATAGCCAGAGTGGGCCCTAATGTATAACCAGTGGACACCTTCAACAACAAACCGTGTGCGGTAACGCTCTGGCATCGCATTCGGGAGGACGCGGGTTCGAATCCCCGTCCAGGCATCCCGATTTTGGATTTCCATGCTTTCCACAAATTACTCCAGGCGAATGCCGGGATGCTTCCTTTAAAATGCCATGTCTTAATTCCTTCTGGTTCCTTGCCCCTATTCATTCCCGTCTCTAATGATCTTGACGTTGATTATGCGTAAAGCCATAAGCAAGGAAGAAAAAAATTAACAGTAATGAAAATCAGAAACAATGACTTGTAGAATATAGTTTCATAAACTCCTGAAATTAGAAGGCCCTATGGTTTGATTACCAGAATTGAGTTTAGGCGTATTATCTAAGGAAGATTTTTCTGATTTATCAAGAACGTTTTTGCTGCAAGGAGCTACATTCACAAGTAGTTCAAACGTAATTACGAACTGCGATGGAGTTTAGGCCCAGATCATTTTCTTTCTGCTCACTTTAATGTGGCTATGTTTAAGTATGTTTTTCACGTACCTAATACTTCAATCCTATACTTACAAAGAAAAACTTCTCACCACCTTTACACCTCAAATCAAATAATAATTTTAAAGACAAATACACGCATTTTTACTGCTCCCTTAGTTGCACCAACTTTGTGTTATTTCCACCGTTGTATGAAAGTAATTAATAAATTGTAAGTCATGGGGTACTATGACACATTCTGTAGCAGTGTCTCAGTGGCATTAACTACTCTGGTGTTCAGCTGTCATCGGCAGTGACTGTACCTGCGCGAAGCGAGCACTGGGCCGGGGACTACAACAAAAGCTCGATTTGGCGTTAAATGTGTAAATTGATGTGAGCGTTCATTTGCAGTGACAGGCCAGCGGACGGGTTGCTCTGGCGGGATGGGCACTTGGCCGCCTGGGACACAGTGGCAAGCTCAACGCGATTCATTCGCTACGTAGATACAGTAAGATAAAAGTCATTTCATAGCAATACGACAAACTCCCCGCTTAAATGTTCCAATGATGTTTTGATTCCCCCTAAAATATGTTTACACCTGAGCGATTGTTCAGGATGATCTGTTCTAAAATGAATGGGCAATTGGGGTGAGTCGAGCCTCGTACATATTACTTTCAGAACTGTAAAATAAATATGTTGTATGTGGTAAGTCAGAAGTTAGTCGCTTGGTACAAAAATCAATCTTGACATGCTAACCTACGTTGCCGCTCGTATCACTACCACCGAGTGTGGTGGTGTAACGGTTAGCGTTCTGGCCTCGCATTCGGGAGGATGCCGGGTTCGAATCCCCGTCCGGGCATCTAGATTTGGATTTTCAATGGTTTCCCAAATCACTCCAGGCAAATACCGGGATGCTTCCTTCAAAACGCCATAGCCGAATTCCTTCCCATTCCTTGCCCCCCCCCCCCCAATCCTTTCCCTTCTCTAAAGACCTCGCTGTTAAGAGACGTTAAACAGATAAAAAAAAACTACTGTAATCAATCGGTTTCAGTGAACTATATTACAGATTTGTTAACTTAAAATGATTTTTTTTTTTAATATTTGCTTGTTGTTTCAGAAATTTATAAACTGTATCAGATGGGAGCATTTTTAATATTTTTAGTTTAAATATTAGGTTTGTTCGATGTTGGAGACACTTTGGAAATTCCTGAGTAAGGAACCCTAAAAGGGGAATGGGTGTTGACTTCCATATACGAACCGTGAAACCATAATGACCAAGAGTTTAATGATGTAATGGAAATTTTTGAGGCATGAATTTGGGATTATCACAGACTTAAACTTCAATTAGAATTGCCAATACGCCTGTGTTAAGGTAAATAACATGCGCCGTGAACACCTACAGTCAAATATAGCACCAGTTTAACACACTCAGACAAAGAAAATAATCGTAATCGGTATAGTAGTTTCTGTTGACAACTTGAGAGATAACGTACAGGTAACCCACTAAAAGTCTAATAGAGATCTCGTGATATTACTGTCGGTCTCAATTTAAACATCTAAAGGTTAGAGAAATTTCCCTATAACCATCAAATACTATTAAGGTTTCTAAAGCTAAAATGTTAAAAGTTTCGTATTAGTGTTATTAATTTGCTACGAAACAATTACCGTTAACGTCAAAAGAAACTAACCGTAGTATTGTTGATGTTATTACGAACATCCCTGTTACAAATATTATTGCGATGCTCTTGTAATTTTGTAGTTTTTAGCTGAATCAAGAAAAAAAAGAAAAATGTGAAAATTGTTTAGTTACAGTTCAGAACTGTCTTCCTAGCGATCCTTCTTCTCCAGAGTCTTTTCCCATCACAGTTACAGTTTTTTTTAGATTAAATTACAACTTATAAATTACTGATCTTCAGAAACAATTTGGAGTGAGGACGAGGCATATGGACGTATCTTCAGGGAATACATTAGAATCAATGGATAGAGGAGGTCTTATATCTGCATTTTGAGTGGAATGCATGGATTCTTCGAGACTTTGGCGAGCTCAGAAAAATTTATTTTTCTTCTTTGTTGTTAAAGCTGAAGACTAATTGAAGAGTATTTGTCACGAACGAGATAGTTTGCTTCAAATCGAGGATTTCCACATTACTGGTTAAACAAAGATTGGATTTGTATACCAAAATCACTCCAGGTGAATGCCTAGATGGTGCCTTCAAAATGTTATGTCCGAATTCCTTACCGTACCTTAGGGGTCGTCCATTAATCACGCGAGGTGAAATGGGGGTGGGATCCGCCGAAATCTCACCAAGGGGGAGGGGGGGAGGGCTCAACGGAAATCTCAGGTGAAGTTTTGAAATTCTTGTAGAGCTAAAAAAAGTCTATAAATGACACGAAAGTCGACATTAGGGGGCAAAAGTGGGGGTATTGCCGCCCTTGGAAGCATGAGCCCTAAAAAAAAAAAGGTCTAAAAAAGTTATGAGGTCGATTACTAGGGGGGTCTCCGTCAAAATCTCTTTAAAAAAGAAAAACTCAGTTTAACTTAAAGAATAGTCACATCGTTATTTTTTGCCATTGAATGAATCAGTTGTGATTCTTGTTGAATAATGAATATTAACATTGGAGATTATTAAGTTATTAGTAAAATATCTGGGTCAAAGATGTAAATTTCTCACACGGCGAGAGCTAGCTTTGCACCTTAAACGAGGGTTTTAATTAAACAGTGGATGTTGCAATTGGGACAAACCCACGTTGGTCACCGCATAAAAGGCAATAACACCAGCACTGACTGCCGCTCGGGAAAAGTCCACAGTTTCACAAGCGACTGTACCTGCGGTGCGGCCCATTAATTCTTGCCTATTTGTTTTAATTACTAAATCCGTATCTAAAATAAAAGCGTGGGCGGGCGAGTGGTCCCTCTAGCTGGAGGCGGCGGAGCTTAATTTGCGTGTTACGGGGGTGGGCCGCCCCGGCGGGGGGCGCCACATGCACCAGACAACTTCATTATTTCCAGCGCCGGCCGCTCCGCCTCGCATTAGTGCAGCCGCAAACGGCCAGCCTCGCTCGGACCTACCTACTGTACATCCAGTACACCGTGTTTCATACTGTAAGATAAGCGCTATGTTGTTCACAAAAGACATTCTGGTATCCTAAACTCCAATGAAATTTTGACCGTAGCTTTAACGTAAGGAAATAACGGAACTTCCGCATCAACAATTGCAGAACTTCCGCATGAGCTTCTACCTCCGCTTTCACATACGCAGCTTTTGATGCGGAGAAGTATAACTGATGTTTTGTTTACATTTCGATGTATACATATTATTATTATTTCTTTGTACGAGAATTGCCTGTCGCTTAGCTAGTAAAAACGTGGTTGTTTCTTACAATACTGTAATGAAAGTAACAATGAACCGAACGGTGTTATTACCTAAGCACGAATTTGCAAGTTTGAAATTGCATATAAAATATAGTGACCTATTCACGGTCTAACGTGTAGGACCTCCATGTAGAACTTCCGTAGGATGCGCTCACCCATTAACGCTACTAGAAGGAGTCCAAAATGTCCTTATCGCACACTCGTAAATCATCTCATGTGTTTTGTTGTTGAAAGATAATGTAAAAATAAATAAATATGGCAGTATTAGTTGGAAATAAATTTTGCTTATGCCAAATGTAGAATTTATGATACAAATTATTTCGATTTTAAGTTTATGTTTGATAAAATATTGAAATCTAAATAATTATACATTTATTTTTCCACCTCCTCATCCGCTTCCGTAAAACACCCGAATCCACTGATGTCAAGCACTCGTACATCCCCCTTCCCCGGACCGTGCATCAAGTAACTACCGAAGGCACAGTGATCTAGGTGTTGAAAGAGAAGTTAGTAAACTATGATAAGTAAAAATCGGTAATGTGAATATTTTTGCATTGATGATATGTCTTAACGTTCGGAATATTAGATCCACAGATAATGTAAGAGAGCTCAGCTAAATGATCAGGGATAATAATCAATTTGTGAACAGGTTTATCATATCTGTGACCCCCGACAGTGTGAAACTTTTTTGGCGACGTTAGAGATGATTAGCGGTGCATATAATGCTGGTTTAGCACCCTGATAACATTGAATTCCTGAACACATTTTTTCCTCCTTTCTCAAGTCGTTACTAGATGAAATCTTCTATTAGACAGAAAATTTGTCTCGTCGTACGTTTACTCCAATAATTTACCTGCGCGTCTTCTTTCGTTCAGTCACTGTGAATCTTGTTACCTACACCACCTCATCAATAACACCCCTGAACGCTATATGTTAGACAGGCGAATCTGCCAGTATGAAAGAAAGCATGGAATATTATAGAGAAGCAGAGAGGGTCGTCAGTCGAGCTCAGTGATTTATAATGTGGATTAGTCAATCAGTAATAAATTTCAAGAAATCAGCTGAAGGAATCATTCATTAGTTCCAAAGTGCTACAAGAAGTCCAGTCAGCGCAGTGACTATTCGTTAAAAAGAATGGAATACGAAAGTTGAGCTGATGCTCATAACCAAATATTTCTACTGTCATTGCTAAGCGACAACTGAGGTGGTGTAAAGAGCAACGCCAATGGACAGTGGATTTGCAGTGATGAATAACGCTATGTCCTGTGGCAATCTGACTGAAGCGTTTGGTGAATACCTGGAAAACGTTACCTGCCATCATGTGTAGTGCCAACAGTGAAATACGGATGAGGTGATATTATGGTTTCGGTGTTCTAGGGTATGGTCCCCTTATTACACTATACCCATCTCATATTAATGTCTAACGATGGCGAAGGTGACTCGGGTGAAGTCTGAGTGCAGTTTCAGTTAGGTGTCAGTATACTTTTGATCAGGTAGTGTATGTTAGTGGCTGAAGACAAGTGGTGACTGAACTCTCGTCTGAGCTTGAGTTGATATGCAACGCAATTGCCTCAATCCGCTAGTATTTAACTCTTCATCTAAGATTTGAGATATGGGTGATTTCATGAAAAAAAACCTCTAACAGCAGCTTCGTTACTGATACATGTGACTTTCTGGCAAAAATTCTCATCCCCTGCTAATACCTGCATATTGTGCTTCCATGCGCCTCTGAAACACATTGGTTGAAAGCCCTAAAATATAGTATCAAATATTCTAAATGAATTTATAGTGGCCAAATCAAGTTTGCTTACGGAAGAAAAAGGGAATGTGACATGGCAAGTACTCTCTTAACGTATCAACATACCAAAAACCTTCCGTGAACATCGAAATAGGTCCCCAGAACTAAACCAAGTAAATGGTACTGTATATGCCTCGATCAATTTTTCCATGCCCGTTACTGGGAGTTATAAATTTCTGATAGTTGTTTAGTAAGATGGGTTCTGTTGCTTTGTCGTTAATTTCCATTAGTCATTGTAGAAACTAAACGGATCATTTTGCATAATATGGTTAAGCTATTTTTAATACTGGATTTGTGATAGGTAGGACCAAGACGCCACCTGCCTACGATACTACTGGAAAGCGGATTTTATGCTATTTAATTTAATTCAATTGCAATGGCAATTCACCTACACGACTGCTTTCTTGTTTTTTTTTTTTTTTTTTTTTTTTTTTTTTTTTTTTTTTTTTTTTTTTTAAATCTTAAATTCTTTCAGCGCATTACAAATTTTAATTTTAAAATCTTTCAATGTTTTTGTAAATTTTTCACACACTTCTACATTTCTCGTAGTAATTTATTTCAATTCTGGATTCCCATACCTTCAACATAATCATTTAACCGAATGCTTCGATAATCCCTGATTTTCGTCCCAAAATTGCTACCTGTGAACGGAAACCAAAAAGGAAAGAAAAATGTTAAACAGTTTTCTGGAATACCAGTGATCGGTAAATATTTCTATCACATACAACACAAACAGGCATGACTTACGATATATACATGACAACGCAATGATTCATTGGAGTGTGCGATGCAGGTTGATACACATGCTCTTCGCATCTGAATATTGCCTGCATCAAAGTAAAATATGTTGTTTGTGTAAAGAAAGTTGTTGCTCGATGTAATTTTTTAAGTATGTTATAATTTTGCAGTAACTATATCATATTTATGAAATTTTCATATTTAGCAGTTAATGTCAGCTTCTAAAGGGGATTATTTCTGTATACAACTATTATTAAAAAGCTATCATTCGACCAACCAAGTCATCCCCTTACATAGGAAATGTGCCCCGCGCTGAATCCATGCTGGCAGTACTGATGCTAATACTTTCAATACTCTTGATGTATGGATGTTAATATAATCACTCGTAAATATATTATATGATTACAACTGAAACAGTGAAAGTTTGAACGTCTTTTTAAGCTTCGAAGTTATAATTTTTGTGAGATTACTATTATTATAAAATAAACTAGACGACCCGTGCGAAAATTTCGCGAATAAAATGCGATCAATAATGAGGATGAATGCTTGTAATATAATGAAAAGTAGAACTGTACTTTTGTAACAAATATTTTTTTTGTGTGTAATAGGTACGCATCAAAATACTCGCAACATGTTACGAAACAGTTAGGAAAATTTAAAACACTCTGTATTTATGACAAAATGCACACAAAATTGTAATTGTATAGCAAAACGACAGTGTTTCCGTAACAGAAAAAAAAAAATCCGAAAAGCTCCTTATAGGCTAAAAAAAGTTTATTGACGTCTCCATGATATCCACTGCTGCAATCTAGGGATTTGGCTCTGAACAGTCTAATACGCGCTACCACTTTAAGCACCAAATTCTGAAAAATTCTATCTTAATTTATGATTTTACCTAGCTGGAGAGCTTAATTTTTAAAGCGATATGTCATTTATTGATTTCGGATAGGTCTTGAAGAAGATAAATGGCTTCTAATACAAAAAAAAGTTGTGTAAATAAAAATGATACTTTTGACCTTTAAGGGTGGAATTCCAAAAAAAAAAAAAACCTTTTATAAAATATGGCGTGACCAAAGCAGCAACCTTGGTCTTTAAAATGATACCTCATTTATCGATTTCGGTTAGTTATCAAGCGAGATAAGAAAAAAAGTTTTGAGAAATGATGACATTTTTGTACCTTAAGGGTTGTATTTGGAGGAATTTTGTTAAAATACGATGTGACCATAGCGAATAATTTAATATTTAAATCGATAACTCGTTTATGATTTCGGTTAGGTATTAAAGGAAATAAATAGCTGGTGACAGAAAAATGCGTTGTAAAAATATTAATACTTTTGCCCTCTAAGGTTAGAATTTAAAAAAATTTCTTTCTTAAAATGTGATAATGGAACCGAAAACATTACGGAGACCTCAATATTTTAAATGATACTTCGTTTATCTATTTTTTATAATTGTAAAGGGAGATAAATGGCTCTAGTTGCAAAAAACGCTTTTTGGAAAAATTGACATTTTTGCCCTTTAAGGTTCGAATTACGAAAAAATCCGTTCTTAAAATGTAATGTTACCACGGCGGAGACCTTATTCTTTAATATGATATATCATTTATCTATATTGGTTAGATATAAAGGGAGATAAATAGCTCGTGACACAAAAATGCGCTGTCGAAAAATTTATACTTTTTCCTTTTAAGGGTTGAATTAGAAAAACATTCTTTCTTAACATATAATGTCACAAAGCTGAGACATTACTCCTCATAATCTTACTTGATTTATCGATTTTGGATAGATATCCAGGGAGATAAATGGCTCGAGACACAAAAAACGCATTTTAGAAAAATTATCATTTTTACCGTTTAAGGGTCGAATTACGAAAAATTCCTTTCTTAAAATATAATGATACGACGGCAGAGACCTTATTCATTAATATGATGCCTCATTTATCTATATCGGTTAGATATTAAGGGATATAAATCGCTCGTGACACAAAAATGCGTTACCGAAAAATTTATACTTTTTCCCTTTAAGGGTTGAATTCCAAAAACATTCTTTCTTAAAATATGATGTCATAAATTTGAGACATTATTCCTGATAATCATACATTATTTATCGAATTTGGTTAGATATCCGGGGAGATAAATGGCTCGAGACACAAAAAACGCATTTTAGAAAAAGTGACATTTTTGCCCTTTAAGGGTCGAATTACGAAAAATTCCTTTCTTAAAATATAATGTTACCACGGCAGAGACCTTATTCTTTAATATGATACCTCATTTATCTATATCGATTAGATATTAAGTGAGATAAATCGCTCGTGACACAAAAATGCGTTATAGAAAAATTTATACTTTTTCCCTTTAAGGGTTGAATTCCAAAAACATTCTTTCTTAAAATATGATGTCACAAAGCTGAGGCATTACTCCTCATAATCGTACTTCATTTATCGATTTTGGTTAGATATCCAGGGAGATAAATGGCTCGAAATACAAAAAACGCATTTTAGAAAAATTAACATTTATCCCCTTTAAGGGTCGAATTACGAAAAATTCCTTTGTTAAAATATAATGTTACCACGGTGGAGACCTTATTCGTTAATATGATACCTAATTTATCTATATCGATTAGATATTAAGGGAGATAAATCGCTCGTGACACAAAAACGCATTGTAGAAGTATTGATACTTTTTCCCATTAAGGGTCGAATTCCGAAAAATTTCTGTCTTAATATATGGCGTCACTAAAGCGGAGATCTTAATCTTTAAAATGATACTTCATTAAACGATTTCAGATAGGTATCCAGGGAGATAAATGACTCGTAACACAGAAAACAGCATTTTAGACATATTGACATTTTTGCCTTTTAAGGGTCAAATTCCGAAATCTTCATTTCTTAAAATATGATGTGACCAAAGTGGAGACCATATGCTTTAAAATGACACCTCATTCATTGATTTCGGTTAAGTATGAAGGAAGATACAGGCTTGTGACGAAAAAATACCTTATAGAAATATATATATGACTAGACGACCCAAGCGAAAAATTCGAGAAAAAAAAAAAAAAAAAATAATTCGGTGAAAAGTGAGGTTGGATATGATGTCACCAAAGCTGAGTCATTACTCTTCATACTCCTACTTCATTTATCGATATTGGTTGTATATCCAGGGAGATAAATGGCTAGAGACACAAAAAACACATATTAGAAAAAATTGACATTTTTGCCCTTTAAGGGTCGAATTACGAAAAATTCGTATCTTAAATTATAATGTTACCACGGCGGAGACCTTAATCTTTAGTATGATACCTCATTTATCTATATCGGTTGTATATCAAGTGAGATAAATGGCACGTGACACAAAAATGCGCTATAGAAGCATTTATACTTTTTCCATTTAAGGGTTGAATTCCAAAAACATTCTTTCTTAAAATATGATGTCACCAAATCTGAGACATTACTCCTCATAATTTTACTTGATTTTTCGATTTTGGTTAGATATCCAATGAGATAAATTGCTTAAGACACAAAAAATGAATTTTGACCTTTAAGGGTCGAATTACGAAAAATTTCTGTCTTAATATATGACGTCACTAAAGCGGAAATCTTAATCTTTAAAATGGTACTTCATTAAACGATTTCAGATCGATATCCAGGGAGATAAATGACTTGTAACACAGAAAACGGCATTTTAGAAATATTGACATTTTTGCCCTTTAAAGGTCGAATTCCGAAAATTCCTTTCTTATAATGTGATGTGGCCAAAGTGGGGACCATAAGCTTTAAAATGTCACCTCATTCATTGATTTTGGTTAAGTATGAAGGAAGATACAGACTTGTGACAAAAAAATACCTTATGGAAATAATATATATGATATGGAGAGTGAGTAAAGAATTACGCTATTTTCAATTGGTCGCTTTAATTATCATTTGATTTCATTTATGCGTTTTCAAAAAACGATAATATAAGGTACGTTTTTTAAGATTTTTGTATGCATTTTTTTCTCTTTCACGATTTTTGTTTTATTCTTCTAGAAAATCATTGTCATTTACAATCTTCATCTGCAGAATATAGCATATGTTTTGAATTTTCTGTAGATTCTCATTTTCCGTTGGCGATTGTATGTTATAATTTACGAACGCAACTGCAAGAGCTGATATTAATGTAAGTGTTCCACTTTGATCAGACTTTTACATCAGTAGGTTAGAGATCGACGAATTTTGATCCAATTGATGTGTGATGTGTAACTGATTATTACTAAAAATTAATATAAATTGAATCACGTATTCAAGGCCATAAAGAGGAAGAAGAAAAATACTTCTTTGTACGGTTTGTAAAAGGTCGATTCCTTGGCTGCATATTACTTTCACCATCACCTTCCGTTGTCCTAAGTTTAGACATCTGGGACTTCATAGTAGTAGTTAAAAAAAATTCTACGTATCTCTGTGATGCCTAAATTTCTTTTTACATAAAACAAATACATAAAACAAATTTTATTGTTGCTTTATTATCGATTAGTTGATCCCATGCTTGATCAACATCCACATATCGAGATTTTACAACCAATGATAATACCAAAGCAATCATATTTATCTTAAACCAGAAAGGCGTTTCTTAGGACAGTCATCTCTAAAATTTTTGTTCGAGGAAGCGAGTATTATCAGAAATTCCTGTTTATTACGAATATTATGAACATTGTTTGTTGCTTTGATTTGAGTCAGTTTTGCTTTTTAAAATAATCACAATTTTTCATATATTCATTTCATGTTTCATTTTGAAACAAATCACTCCATATTATTATAAATCTGTAACCAAGCTGCGTGTGTCTCTTTATTTGAATGAGAACCGCGCAAAAACCACCGCAGCAATTTGAATGGGGTCTTATGATTTTTAGAGCTAACGGTCCGAATTAAAATCTGCGGAAATAGCTAATGACTTATGTGTACCATGGGAAGTAGCAAGCAATTAAAAGCCTGTAGATATGGAAAATTGCGAGCCGTGGATCATAATGCACTTCAGACGCGTACTCCTTTCGCAATAACCTCACAAAACTTAGGATTCCGTTTCATTTATTTATTTTGTTATTCAGTTTTATGGACCGCAGTACTTTAAAAAAACGGAATGCATCAATCAAACGTAATCATCATTTACTTGTATCGTAATAGGTTAGCTGCGAAACGAAATGAGTTCGATTCCTAATATGGTTGATATATATTGTCTCTGGTAGACAGTTAAACAGTTTGCCTGTGGTACAATATGTCTTCCGTGGTCGCTAACGCTGTACAGTAAATTATGTTAATACGCCAATACTTTTTCCTTACGTATTATTATGGATACAAAATTCAGTTTTTTCCTGAAGAACATTGTCTGAGAAACAGCTACCATAAATATCAACAGGTAACAATACGTAGTTTTTCCATAATAACTTTTACAGAACTGTCCATATTTCGATGAAATTTACACGATTAATATATATTTTGTGACTCTAATATGCAAATATTCTTGAATAATATCGTCCAAGGAAAGTGTGTAAAAATTTTGTCTGCTGTTCAAACCATGACCAGTAAAATAAACTGTTCTTTCTATTGAATAATTATCATAACCTTGATTCTATAATGTTTATCGCCATACGTGCTATTGAGTTAATGACTACAGTAACATGCAACAGATAAAATAAAAATTTACCAGGCATACTAAAACCTTATTTTACATCGCGTATATTATAAAACTAAATACATTATGTCTTATGCTCTAACAAAGCGTCTCAATTGTCATTCTGGTCCAGGATGCGTTTCAACAACACATTAACTGCTGGGCAAATATGTTGTCATTAACTTTTCCGAGTTTCATTCTATCGAGAAATTTGCGACAATTTACTTTGTAGATTTTTACAGCCTTGTAACTAGAACATCATCCCAGAGGTGAACGTCTTTATTAACTGCAGGATGTTTTTCTTATAGGAATGATCAGAAGTGTATGTAAATCAATGTGATATATTTTTATTCCTACCACAACCTCGATTCGTGAAGTATGTGTTTATTAAACAACTATCATTATCGTTTGCTGTATGAATATGTAATCAAATCCCAGGGAGTTAAACCAGAAGGCTAATTCCAATGTCAGAATACAACCAGATGTTTACGAAAATCGTAGCTTGGTGACGCAAATGGCTCTGACTAAAGAAAAGCCGCACGAGTGGCGAGTAAACAAGGGGAACGCGCTGAAAGAAGGCGTGCGTACCCTGCTGAATGCGGCTACGAACCCGCGTGTGTGTGACTTGTAGGAAGCTCTTTGAGTGGAGGTAATGACGCAAGTAATGGAGCTAATTAATTTCATGACCAGAGCAAGGGCACCCCTTTCCCGAGCCGGAGCCGCAATCAGGGGAGGGATAATGGCTCAAGGGAGGCGGGGTCGGGGAGCTTGCTGTGCCGCCTGGCATTAACAGTTAGTTACGGACGCGTGAGGGGTTGCCAGGACACTGCCCTGTTTGTGTCGCATCGTACCCCCAGACTGGAAAACTGATGTCACCGGACGGATAAGGGCTGCAGGAGTCTTGTTATCCCAATAACACAAAGTCACCAAAGCTACTACCTTTAGCCTTTTACCATCCCAAAATCAGCGACATAAACTTTCCCTTATTTTTCAGTCATCAATCTGTCTCTGTGGTTTGTGTCATAATGAGGTTTTATGTTGACTCCGTGTGTCCCATGATGATGATCACTTCTGATTCAACTGCTTTTTTGCTTAGATTACATTCCCAAAGGCAAGAAAACTTTCTGAATCACTAGTTGCTCTTTTGTTTTTTGTTTGATTTAAAAAAATAAAATAAAAAAAAACAAGAAGGGATTAATAGCGAGGTCATTGGTAGAACGTTCAACGCTTGAACCTGACATTCGGGAGGACGTGGTTTTGGTTCAAGATCCAACCATCCGGATTTCAATTCAGTGGTTTCGCAACATCACTTCAGGCGAATGACTCAATGGCTCCGTCAGAAGCCCATGGAAAATAACATCCTGTTCTTTGACCCCAATCATGATATGGCTCTTATTACCTATTGTCAACGAGGATCGAAGTCCTAAAGAAACAAAAAAATATTTATAATACGGACTTATGAGGATGCACCTCATCATGAAAATATTAATACTACTTTGGATTAATATCTATAAAAGCCTTGGTAACTTACCTGTACAAGATGTCCGCATCAAACCTCCCAGATTTCAAAGTAAAATATATAAAACAATATCTGTTAAACATTTTCACCATACTGTAAAGCAACTAAAAAGTTTTTACACACTTCTACTTGTGCTCCTTTTGCAGCTTTCAAAATGCGTAAGCGATAATCAATCCCATGTTCGCTCAACCAAATCTGGAATGATGAAACTTACTACATTCTCAATTCTTCTGCTGAGATTGCCAACATCAACGTGCATATGAGGAATAAAGCATGTCTTTCACATGAACTCCAAGGAAAAAATCCAGAGGAGTTATGTCTGGAGATCGTGGTGGCCACTTGGCCGGTCCATCTCGGACTATCTATCGCTGTGGAAATGTTCTACCCGAGAACTCACCCATTCGACTGTACGTTCTAACTCACAGTGACTAGAAATATGACTTAGCAACGCTGTATTGTCTGCACATCTGGTGATACCATATCAAACCTATGTTCGAACTTTCTTTGGATAGCGATTGGTGACAATGTATCAGCATAGGTACCCATTTTTTTTTATGGCTTTACGCCTCGTCGACGTCGGGGTTCATTACAGGGAAGAAAGGACTGTGGGTAAGAAACGGGAAGGAATTCGGCGATGGCATTTTGAAGGAACTATCCAATCGTTGGGCCAACCATAATCCCTTGGTGTCAGCTTCAGTTGGGAAACTCAACAGATGGCAACTTTTAGGCAATTCAAGATTAACGCCACTTGCTCCACTACATCCAGAGAATGAGGATGATTTTCCTGTGGTAGAAGTATTGTACTGGACCTATTCACTCTATAAAATGCCACTCATGAAAACATAATTTAAGATAAATGCAAAAAAACTCAAAAATTTTGCCAGCAGCAACCAAAAAAAAAATTTAAAAAAAAAGAAGGGTGGATCTTTCAAGCAAATGATTCCGCTGCTTTCTTGACGCCAGGTATAATCGGAGATATTGTTGATTGTTATTGTGATTTAAGCAATTTTCTAGCAGCAAAGTTTGTGGCCAGGTTGCAATACATCCCGTTTTACAATATAAAACACACTCACAGTATGTTATAGGTGCCATATTGTGACATCTTTATCTGTAAAAACTCGTATTTCTTCAGATATGCTCCTGAGTTATATAGGGTTATGAAATAAAATACAAGAATATGTATGTAACTGATTTTACCGAAACGACAGTAATATATGAAATTAGAAAGAGCTTTAACTCGAAAAGCAGTTGTAATATTGTCACCATTAGAAATTTAGAAGAATCAAAATAGTAAATACTTACTTGACTTTTCTGGATCTTTCTTCCTGCAGATTTGATAAAATATAACTTGTTGATTTTCTTTTTTATATAGTATTAACTTTAATTTGTCAACTAAACTATCTACTAAGACTTCTGCTACTATTTAGATATATGTCACTTTCTTAAAAGTTTTTATGAAGATGATACAGCCACTTTCGAGAAAGCCAGTAAATACATACAAGATTGGATCTTTTAATATTAGATCATATACCCGTTAATAAATATTCTTCTAACTCTAAAGTTCGCAATTAGCCCTCTAAAATATGCTGGAGGAATATTTTTACGCTTATTATTTGTTGGAAGAATGTTTTTGTGCTCATGTACATTTTATTTCCCATTGATTCTTATATAAATTAGTTTGTAATTTGTTTCTTCTTGCAGATCGTTTCACACCAACTTAAAGCGGGCAGCCCCTTCGTCTTCCACAATGCCGAGTATCGTGTGTGGCCGCGGTGCTCTGAGAACGA
The DNA here is from genome assembly GCA_031002005.1 of Vandiemenella viatica. Classification (NCBI taxonomy): domain Eukaryota; kingdom Metazoa; phylum Arthropoda; class Insecta; order Orthoptera; family Morabidae; genus Vandiemenella; species Vandiemenella viatica. The sequence continues at coordinate 100,654,463 of CM061914.1, forward strand.
GTGCAGTAGAGGATTGTAAGTTGCTGCTTTTCGTATCCATTATAATAGTTTCTGTTTTAGAATGGGAGCAGACATTTTGCTATGTGCTAGTGTATTTTCCCTGGCCATTCACCATCAGACTATTTCCTACATGATGATACCTTCTGAGGGCTTGTTTATAATTTCGCCACCATTGGTCTGTATTTTGATTAGCTACCAAAACACTTTCTTATTTTCAATGAAAATTAATACAGTTTAATCATTCAAATATTTACTTGGTTAACCGCCATACAGATTTGGTTTTTCCATGGTTTCCCGAAATTTCTCCAGGCGAATGCCGGGTTGATTCCTCCAAAAAGAACATAGCCAAATTCCTTCCCGTTTCTTGCCAATATTTTTTCCAGCATCTAATGCCCTCGACGTCAACGAGGCATAAAGCCATACGAAAAAAAAAGAATAACGGGTTTTTATATGTATGTTTACATGAGAGAGAATGAAAAGTGAAAGAAGAGATGCAACACGCTAAACAACCTCAATGTCTCCTTCACCGCTTCATACATCTGAAAACTCCCGTCTACCTTTGTTCCAACATCTCATACCTAGGGCTTTTCCATAATATTAACACCAGATCCCTAAACTCAAACATACTAACAATCCACTTCCACAGCTCGGAAACCCTAGCCAATTCCTTCTTCAATTCAGCGGCCAGATTGTGGAATGATCTTCCCTTGAAAATTAGAACTACCAAAAAGATCGGCCCATTTAAAATTCTTTTGAGAAGGCTTTACTTATTCGAGCACTAGCTAAACGACCACTTCTTTCATGCATAACTAGTTTTTAGATTTGCATTATATTGATTTATGCTGTGTCCACCTGTTTATTCTGCCTTCCCTATTTTTAGTTTGTATCTTTTGTACTGAGTTTGTGCTGTTTACTTCTTTAACCTTTCACTAACATTAGTTTATACAATTAAATGATTGACTAGTTAAACATGATTACTATTAAGATTTTAGTTAGTATTTTACTTATAAATATTATTAATTTTTTGTTGGTATTAATCTTGAACTGAATTTAGACCAGGTGTTGAATAAGTGTCGTATACTATTAGTTTGTGTAAGGTGTATATTATTTATTATAAACACCTGGTATGATGTAAGAGAGGGCTTGACAGCCCTAATCTTGCCAGGCTAAATAAATCTTTAAATAATTAAGTAAATATTACGAGGTAGAGGACTAATTTTCTTAGCTTCAGGTCATTCACTAAACACTAACTCGTTTCATAACTTTAGGGAGGAAAAATACTCGCTGAGTGCTAACACACATAACCAGACATCTTATATTTTTAAACGAGCATATATATATATATATATATTGTATCTACTTTTGGATGAAATTTTATTTTTAGATAACGGTCTCCTTAAATTTATCTAAATAGTTGTCTTCCCTGTAAAAACGCGATTTTTCAAAATACGAAAATTTTTGTATTTGGTATCTCGGAAATGGCTCTAACGCCATCTCGTAGACATTTCAGGTACCAGAAAGCCTACTGATAATTAGTTTCTCTTTGGTTACAAGGAACTCATACAGTTCATGTATTCTAGCTGAGCCATGCCAATATTTCGCAATGTATTGTGGCCAGTCACTGAATGGTAATATAAAAATGTGGAAATAAGTAAATGCAAATATATTTATTAATGAAAGATATTTTATTTTCAAGAGTAGTAATAAACATCAGTCTTATTGAAAAAGTCGTAATAATTAAATACTACGTGTTCAATTGTAAAACATTTAAAAAGTATATATTTAAGAAATAGATATTGACTTTTCCAGATGTGATTTTTTTTTCAAACTTCTTTACATAACTTCTTTGAAAACAATATTAGCAGTTATAATGTTATCGTTTACTTTTTGACCGTACATGCCTTTAACACAAACATCGAAGGTTACTTTTAATGGAAATTATTCTGGAATGGCACGGTTGAATCAAAAGGTGTGAGATTAATGCGAGGTATGGGCATAGTTTTATTGGAGTGAATGTGCTCGTCTAATCTAAATTAATTACATCTAATTGTGCACCACTAATTAATCCCTGATTAGTATTCAGATTTCTATCTAACATAATAATAGTATTTTTCTTTAAAAACAATTTATGAGACGGTTAACAGGACGATCTCGGAAATGGCCCTAGCAATTTGGACGAAATTTCATATGTAGGTATCGTTTTGATTTTCAAGCTTGTAACACGATTTTACTAAAAAAGAGAGCGGTTCTTTTGTTTTGTGTCTCGCAAAAGGCTCTAAACTCATCTCGTAGAAATTTCAGGTACCATTAAACCTACCGATGTTTTTTAAGCTTCTCTTTGGTCAGAGCAAGGAATTTTCAAAATATCTAAGAAGCCTTCAAGAAAAACGATTTACTTTAATCAAACTTCATGCAAAACCTTACATGTTGAACAGAAATCGAAAGACGCTGAGCAAAGATCGGTATAATGTATCCAATGTCCCTTTCTTGAAACGTTACCTATCGAAATATGTGTCGAAAATAATGGGATATTATTCTGGGATTATAAGGGTTGAATATTATGTGTGATGAAGTAAAAGCGGTTACGTTTTGGTGTCGTGTGCGCTGTATACCTGACGGTGTCAGAAGCCCCCTCTGGTAGGGTAGGGTCCGGTCGCTTGCTTTGTGTCAGCCAGCCGCTGTCAGGCACACGCCCGACACTCCCCCGACCTGCCTTTTATGACCACCGCTTTCTTCACACCATAAAAACACATTACCCTTGCGACGGTCCGAAAAACTGCCACCCGCCGACATGTCTTCCCTCGCCCCGTACGCGCGTGTGCTCGCTGCTAAAATCCTTTGACGTTCGGAAGTTAATCAGACGTGCTGGATGCTTCCTGTAGGCGCGAGAAAATAATTTCACTTATAGTAGTACCATGGTCATTAGGATATATTTACGTGGATTAATGAGTTAGCTGGGTTGTTCAATTTGACGTACCAAACCTGCTGTGTAGTGACTCTCTTTTATCGTTTGTCATCTGGAATGACAATGTTATTCTTGTAATTACGTGCTGCTTTTTGCAGATTTGAAGAAATTTAGTGCTATTACCAGCCAAAATAAGGAAAAGTTCGTCCATAAAAATCATAACTTGAGTTTCTTAATTTTCTCTTTGAGTGTAACAGATAGATTCAAGGCAACGGAGGATCCTTTAAACATTTGTCAGGAAACCACGTCATAAAAGTGTTGTGACTTATTTGAAAAATACTTTCTGTTCCTATGATGGTTTATTTGAATTAACATTCCGTTAAAATAAGATTTTAAAAAAAGTATATTTCTTAATATAAAAAGCCTGAATTTTATAAACAGGGCTTATCGCAGTCTCTGCCACCGGGTAATAATTATTCAAATAGAGAGATAGATCATTTAGATAGATAACAGCCGCATTACAAATCGTTTATAAGTTTAAGCACTGAACGCACTCATATCAACTACCCATTTAACCACCATTCAATCCTTTACCAAAAAGTAATGCATACCTTGTCATTTTTTTAACAGGAATCTCTTTTTATTTTTGTAAATTTATTTCATTCTGTCTTAAAAACCAGGCATCTTTAATATCATTATTAACTAACCATACAATTTCAACATCTCATTTCATATTTGACATACTCAAGTAGCAATGGTTTGGTACTCACTCAGATATCCGAAAGAAATTTAAATGCACTAATTTTGGAGTACAGCAAACAAAGTGATGCTCGATTACGGCGGAAACTGGGAAGTAACTTAAATCCATCTCACAAATCTATTACCGAGCGTGGTGGGTGAAGGGTTAACGTTCTGGCCTCGCATTTGGGAGGACGCGGGTTCGAATCCCCGTCCGGGTATTCAGATTTGCGTTTTCCATGGTTTCCCCATCACTCCAGGCGAATGCCGGGATGCTTCCTGCAAAAAGGCCATGGCTGAATTCCTTCCCGTTTCTTGTCCCCAGTCCCATCCCGCCTCTAATGACCTTAGCCGTCGACGAGGCGTAAAGCAATAAGTAAAAAAAATCAATTCCCTTCTTGATAGGTAATTATGTGCTGCAACTCTCGATATTTAGAGGATGCTAATGATCTCGTCATCGACGCGCCCAAAAAAACCAATAACAACGCAACATCGATACTTAGATCCAGATTGATGCGTTGCGCGAGTGTGAACAATGTTGTCGTAGCAGAAACAACCCGTTGAAATCCTCAAATTCAAAATTTCTGAGAGTCATGATAAAATAATGTTCAGTAGCTACTTCAATACCCGGTATCTTACCGGAAATCGATGTTAAAGAGGAAGATAGTTGTCCATGGAGCAAGCTGTCGTCTTGCCAGAGGCTGGTGCTAGGTGGTGTCGGCGTCGGTCGGTGAAATTGCGCCTCGGTGCGAGCCGACGCTTAGCTGTTTACAGCCGACGCCTCTTAGCCACCACTTGTGGCAGCGGCGTCTTCTTGATCCATTCGTCTACCGAGCCTGCTGGGTTAGAATCCCTGTCCGGTCATCCGTATTTTGGTTTTCCGTGCTTCCCCGAAATCACTCCAAGCGAATACCTAGATGGTTCCTTCAGAAGGTAATGGCTGAATTCCTTTCCGTCCCTTGCTCCCCCTCCTCTCTCTGCGTACAGTGACCACGACGCTAAAAAACCGCAAAGCTCGAAAACAGTAAACCTGCCTACTTGTAAGTTTTTAGTGAAATCTTTGTTAAGAACAGCGTTGTCAGTTCTGATTTTTTCATTTCAAACTTAGCCATATACTCTCGAGCTAGTTCTATGTAAGGTTAAAGGCAAAAAAATGTCATTAAATATTAAGTAAAGGACTAAACATCATAAACACTTCACTCCATACAATATGGTAACTTCTCCGAAATTGTTTGTACGATAATGCTTACTCGAGAAGCCGCGAACGATTTATTGAACCCAGATTTGTTTTTGTATGACGTAAATTACAAATATGAAGGCCTGCGTTTCATTGTTTCCCATGAACATTGAAGGTTTTTAAATATGGGTATCAACAATGTCGTTAAAAATAAATGAGAAGTAGTGCCTACTTGTTAATAACGAACGCCATTTGCAATTGTTTTGGAAGTGGAAACTTTGTATAGGCGATGTTTGGACTGGGTATACCTATGAGGCAGCGACTTCCCACCACCAACATGCTATGGCGTGTTTGCGCGTGCGGTATGCGCATTGGAAGCTTTTTGGATGGATAAAATCTTTTGAGTTCGCGTCACCAACATGCTCTAATATCTGTGGCTACAAGTATGACGTGTTGCGCTTGGACAGCAGTGAAAGTATAGATTATTCTTGTATCTAATATATAAAAATTAATGTTTGCCTCTTTTTTTTCACACAAGCACACAGCTTTTATCCGATTTTGATGGAACTTTGCATATGTATACTTTTTTTTTTTTGTTTAACTTTGATTTACAAAACCCTAAACCCTCTCCTCCTTTTGCCCCTCATCTTAATTTCTGTCAACGTTGTTGATACAAACCAACAGTTTTTATCCAATTTTGATAATACTTAGCACAATTATACCTTAAAACAAGGCAGTCTGGTAGCTCATCGGTTAAGGCGCTTACTTTCGATAGTTTCTTTCTGCGATCGCGGGTTGAAATCCGATGGTCAGCATTCACTGATGCTCACAAATTAGAACACAATGTTTGCACCGTTCTTCATTTTCAGCTATAAGCTTACATGAGGTCAGATTACTGTAACTCATACGTCATTTTTTTAGACTAACCGATACCCGTGTCTTCGTACGCATGGACTTAGATTTTAATTGCCAAAATTGAATATAGAAAGCTGTTAGTAACTTACGATTAGTCCCAAACAACACAAAGTCGGCATAATATGACAGGAAAGTCATCGCTACATTATTTTATCGTCGTTCAGTTTCCAACATATTTACAAACAGAAAAACAAGCGAAGGTGCGGGGATATAAAAGAGGGGGGGGGGGGGGGGCAATTGGTGCGTTTAACTAAGGATAGCATTATTTATGAACAACCGATTCTTGGATTTTCTAATAACTTTAGCTGCTCGTGCTCTACTAGAGCAACCACTTAGACCAGGTTTACGTCCGCAAGGCATGTCAAAAAAGAAGAGAAACTGGTGCCAGAAACATTTAGGTAGACACACTGTAACGGCACAATTCAGAGAAAATCGACATCTATACTAAAATACGTTTTGTCTCTAAACGAAATTTACTAACAGATGATATACTAACAGACTGCGCGAAAAGCACAGGTTGAGCAACCGACGTAACATTACAGATTAACACACGAACCCGTCCGTCTGTCACCATTCTATAAGTTCTCAAAACATTGTAACTAAAACTGTTATTCATGTCGTGTGTGCTTTCCACAAATATGAAGTACTTCCTTGCCAAATTCCATCAATATCGGTATAGCAATTTAGACGACAAACCTTACAAAAAGGCAAATACTTACTTTCAAAAATATAATATTGTTAGTGCAGATCACACGCACATACACTAACTGCAAGAAAAACAATGGCTGAGCTGAGTGATCAATACAGCGTAAAAAGGTGTATACCTACAGCATTTTTAGACTGCGTACGATTTGCCAAGCATTTCACCCATAAATTTGAGATATCTACAGTTTAATATGGAATCTGAAAAACTGACCGTCCACGCATGGCTCATATGATCAACACCAATTCTTAAAAATATTTGCTTGAATCGGGAACCAAGGTCCAAGCATTGGTAAGCCAGCGCGTTAACCACTGAGCTACCAGCCAGCGATACTGGAAGGTACTACAGAGTCTTACACATCCTAAGCGTCGGTCTATGTTCGTTTCGGTAATTTTTCTAAATTACATGACAATATGTACTATTTATACAGAAAAAGTATCAAATGCCAAATTGCATCTCCATGTCAAATTTCATCACGATTAGATTAGCCGTTTAGCCTAAGAAACGTAACAAACAGACAGACAGAGTTACTTTCGCATTTCTAACTTTAGTGCAGATGTGCTTACTGTCGACAGTATATGAAAGCCCTATAATCCGGTAATAGTCTGGATACGATTATAATGTTCCTTACCAATATTATTGTGTGTGGAACACTATGGTTAAACTCATTTTCCTTTCCAACTTAAAATTATCTTAATTAGAATAACTGATACTGTTTATTTTTTTTTTTTTTTTTCAGATGGAGTACTAGAGCGACTTCGGATTAAATGGGCTAAAAATAAATCGTATATCTGCTGGAAGAAGAAGCAGCCAAGAACCAAACAGCGATCAACAGAGCACTTCGCGTGTTATTGCGACGTTCACATTTTCTTTTCTTAACGAACCGAGTAAAGTAATGTTGTTCATTTTCTGTTCGGTGTCCTGAACACTTCACTCTTGACAGTGAAGCTGGCAGTCTTGTAGTGAATGTTGACTGCAGTGTTCGTAACGTCCCAATCGTCACAGCACTTGCGTTGTCCCTGACTGATGATGACCTCAGCTGACGACTGTTTGGAAACCACATGCTTTTTAGTTTGTGCTAATGTACTGTCCCAGCTACCACATTCCAGGAGAGACAAATGTGCGCCTGTTGTAAATATGTTTATGAAAATATTTTTATTTTTTTTAAAAAGCTTTGTATATAAATATATATATATATAAAGAACGTTAAATATTGAAGCCTTCGCGCGTTTGTCTCTTGCATGCCTGCCTGTGGGAGGCTTGTGAGAGCCAGGGCGTGAGAGAGCAGTATTCGGAAGGAGCTGGTGCAAGTAGGGAGGTGGGGTCCCATACTGCCGTCTGTCCTCACACTCATTGTGCCTCATTTCGTGCCCTGTTCCCCAGTGTTCAGCATCCCTCCACAATTGATATATTTAAGGTTTTTATATAGCTTTTGTACGGCTTCTTGCGGAAGCGGATTTATAGACAGTGTTTTGTAACATGTGTGTCGAAAAAGTCCGTGCTGGAATGGATGCGAGACGCATGAATATGTCTGTTTATGTGACAAATATTGAAGTCGGATCCAGGTGTGCTGCCAGCTTCTATTGAAACAAATATTAAAAGGAATTGAAACAAAAATGCGTGTGAATCGTGCACGATCAAAAGGGACAGTCGTATCTGCGGTCACTACGATGAAAATGATCTGTCGATCTGTTTATTTATCAAAAATCGAGCTTATCCATTGCAAGAATAGCTGAAAATGAACAACGGCGCAAACATTATGTTCTAATTTGTGAGATTACTCTAAACACCAGTGAATACGGTTAATTTTGTATAAAAAGGCATGCTACTTAAGTTTCGGAACAGGCAACAATGTTAAAAATTTATTTATACATACAACACACAAATGTCCTTGAATTAATTAAGAAAATTAGGAAAAAAAAATTAAAATCTACTTAAAAATTAGCAATAAAATAATTCAAAACTTTAAACTTTGTTTTTCTGAGTTTTTTTGTATCTAATAGTTTATGGTTACTTTTAAGTAAAGTTTTTTTTCATACATATATATTTGTTTCATTTAATATCCGAGTAAATAAATTTGAGATAGCCAGGTTAAAGAGGATTGTTAACGTGGCTGATAGGTAAATTACTCTCATATGAACTTATGTTGTGCCAAACAGCTTCTTGGGAAACTCGACTCTATTAAAATGGACCATTGCTTGCCTGTTCATCGTCAGATATAAGCAACCAAACACTATACAAGAACAGTGGCTGAAAAAAAAAAATACTATTCAACTGCAGTAAAGACAAACGTATCACATATACGTCACGGAAAGGATGTATCAAGTGGATCCTACAATTTTCTTAGGTTTACAGCTGAAAATCTATAGAGAAATAAAGTAAAAGCAATAGCATACCATGACAGGATTTTGATTTACTACCTTCATACTTTCCGTCCCGTCATTACTTTGTGGTTATAGCAGTAGCTTTTTTTGTGTATTATCTCCATTAGTTGACCATTCTTGGCGGCCAGTCCATACAGAAATAAAGTTATTGCCAGCAGTATATTTGTGTCAGTAGCCAATTTAACATTTTCTTCACTGTGCCCATATCTTGGAAAATAGATTTTTTTTTCGATTAGTGTGATTAACCTTCATTCCTGGATATAAAATTGAGAGCTGAATTTGTTAATATTGTACCCCATGATTATTTTCTTAGTCTGTTAATCGTGGTCTGTCTGTCAACATTCGTTAAACACGTTAAATTATGACGTAAGAATACGCACGCATTCCAGTTCAATGAGATTAGTACGTAATTAAGAGCGGAAAAAACGACGTAATGAAACATCCACAGAGTGATCATAAACGGCTGTGAGCTCCGCTTCACGGTGAAATTATTAATTATTTTTCCAGCCTTTTCGTGCCCATGATGGCGGCACCCACCGAGGTCTGTATCTGACGTTTCACAAAACCAGAAGCCTGTTGAATGTTTCGCACTCCACTTCAGGCTTTTAATTAAAAGCCTACAAGATATTAAGTCAGAGCGGAAATTACTGTTTCCAATATTTTTTATATTAATTGATTAAACGATGCGCGAGTGCGTTCTTTGTTCCGTCAGATGTGAAAGATTAGTTTTGTGCCAAAATAAATTGCATCGTATCAAGCTTTTTTGTGTAGAAACAACGTTTTATGCTAATCTTTTTGTGCTTGTTTTGTTTGTTGAAATATCAGCAACCAGAAAAAAATATCGTAACGATAGCAGGCAAGTCTTTCTGAGACCACAACTGAGTGATGTGTTTTGTGCATTTTAATTTTTGCTTCAGTGTTTCCACACCTTGACGAGTAGATTTTTTTTCCTTCTATCAGTGTCATTACCCTACTTTCCTCGGTGTAAAATTTAGATCTGAGGTTGGTTACATTGTGTCACCTACGATAGCACAAGTCTTTTTGCGCACGAGGAAAATTTTTCAACAGCAAATATTTCTCACCGAAATGTCTACTAATGATTTTACCTCAATGCTGTATGATAATAGAGCGTACAGTGTTGTTTTCTGCATTGCGAAGAGTAACTTCTTCTCGTGTCGATGACAGCATCAAATATGAGGTAGTTTTTCTGCCAATGCGATGGCTTTATCAGTAGATAATCGGAGGTCAAATTGGGATACATTCATTCCGATTTGTGGACAAGACAACAGATGTACCATGCTTTCTCTCTCCCCGCACGAACATGTGGTATCTGGCTGTTCTCCCAGGTATCCCCATGAGGCAAGAATATCTTTGGAACGGCCAACTCCATCTCGAAGCCTATTTACCGACTTCCATATGGGCCATGATTGTTCAGACCCAGGTGGTAGACCCTCTTTTGGCATGATCCTCTCGATATCATGTTACAATCTCTTCTCCCAAACCAATATCAGTGAATGAATATTAACAGCATTGTATAAAAATAGCTGTGAGTATGAATAGGGTTTTACAAATAAAAGACTGATAGGTTTAATAAGTTTTTTACTATTTACGTTGCCAACGGACATTATAGAACAGTACTGCAATGGCCAAAGACTACTCCGGTTCGATTTTGTCAAGAATGACAAGGTTTTCATGTTATCTTCATGAACTTCTATTAGCAGTCTAATACCTAAAAAAACATTACACATGAACAAAGTTATTTAACCATTCTGTAACTAAGTATATTTTTTCGAGAGTTTATTCAAGTTTTTTTTTCTAAAGTTGTGATAAATTCTGGGTATATTTTTTTTTACCGGAGAGTAATTTCGTGGGAGTGCTTTGTATACGAAATCACATATTTTTAAGCAGTATGCCCTCCCACAATATCTGATTTTGAAAAATTGAACACAAAACTTCTATTTCATTTTCCTTATCGTCCATGGAGATCCGTAATTTCTGATCGGTAATACATTCAGTATTGCAAACGACAGAAAACTGATTTCATTGTATCAGAGTTTATCATAAACTTCATCTAAAATTTGTCCTGGTTAGGTCTCTTGGAAGGTTTTATAGTTAGACTTTGAAGCATTTGAATATTTCTAAACATTTATATACTACATGGATAGTCGCGGGGGAAGGTTATTACTCATGCCATCTGATATTTAGTAGGTCATTTACACGATAAGTGCTAGATTATGGCCGAATTGTAAACTCCTCGATAACGACGTATCATTATTATTATTAATAATTTTTTTAAAAAAAATAGGTTATACCAGATTTAAGCTAGCTACTACTTCCTATCATATTTCCTGCTTCTACTCCTAGGCGTCTTCTACTCATAGTGCGACGATGGAACATTTTAGATCTAGCCTACATGGTCTAGTTATAAGTTCAGTAATTAATTCTCCGAGTGTTCGGAACTATACAAGTATACTTATAATTACAAGCCCGTTTCGTGTCTATACAATGGTTATTTTAAAACAGTATCACATCGAAATGAATGATTTAATCAGCCGTGATGAAGAAAGTGTTCTGTGTGGACATGAATTGGAAGTCGAATCAACATCTGTAAAGAATTTTTGCTAGAAGGGGAATAAATTTAGGCGGTAAATATGTTTTGCTACCTCAGAAGCTGCATTATACAAGTTGATGAATCAATATTAGACGTTTATAGCCGTATGTACAAAGTAACGAGCATATTCGCACAACTGAAATTTTACAATATCTGCAAAACTTCGCCACAGTCGGATATTCCACAACAATGATGTTAAGTCGGTGTTCCTTCATCATTGCGAATTATGATGAGCGACAAAAGTGTTGACCAACAACCTTCTTGAACAGATGTTTGAAGAATATACTGAAAACGTACTACCCAAAACTGATGTCCAAAAATGAACTTAGAAAAGCAACCAGAGACCAATATAGAAACTTATCAAGAAGTGAGGCAAGGCAAACGATAGACTGAAAAGCAAGTTATGGAATTTAACCCAGCAGGCTTGAGGAAGGAAGGTAGATTTGTCATGGTACAATAAGCCATTTACTAGTTTATCTTTACCCGAGATAATTTATAATACCATACACCATTCAATATGTGAGATTTGGTCTATTTACAATGCGTTATTCTAATACCCAGCCTTTGAGACTGCTGATGGTGTGGCACTATATACTTCTTTCCTCTAGCCTACATAGTCCAGCTGTCATTACAGTCACAAGAAGCCTTAGAGTTACGAAACCGCTTAGCGTCTATTTTAGAAGAGGGCAACAGGATATGTTTAACAGGGGATGCACTAAGTATTCTCTCTGGATATTAAAGAGACCCAGTAGCGTATTATTCTTCTCACGGTACAATAAAATCACAAACTACAGACCAAATTTTTATTAAATTATTTTTATCCTTGTCTATTCCGTCAACGTAAGCCGACGACCTTTCGTCACCATCACTAAATAATGATGACTAATATGGCGCTGGGATGGTAGGGATCATTGTAGGTGGCGCCGTGTTGAACATTTGGAAGTGAGGCCGAGTACCCTGATTACGTTTCCTAGCAACCCTGCAAGCGAATACTGTGACATTCACTGCTTTTCGCCAAAAAATTACACGTATCAAAAAGTAACACAAGAAACATAACCATAGTGATTACATGATTTGTAAAATAATACCTTCTCACTGACAATCCTTCAAAATGTCTTGCGGAGGATTAAATCACTGATATAACGAAAGTTTGACGTTTGATGCGATTGTAGATGTAATGCTGTTTAAATTGGTATCTAAATATTTATTTTATTTTTTATTTTTTTTTGTCACGTTTTTTTCAGTGTGTCAGGGAAGCGTTCTTGATATCTCGAAGTCTTTTCGTGCAGTATCTTTGCAAATAAATTTGACGAAGGACGATTTCTTGGAATAAATGACGAAGTTCCATATTCAGCTTAGTTGTTAAAATATTCTTTGAGAACTGAGGACGTGAGGCTATCGTTAACGAACATGGCAATAACAGTTTATCGGTATGATCATCCAACAAACACAATGAGCGTCTGGACTGAAGAACTGATATCAGAAAACTGATGGAAACAAAATTCTGTATGCTCGGACCGTGGATCGAATCCACTTCCCCGGAATTTCAGAAACTGATTATTGCTTCAATATTGTTCTTCAGAGCATTCTCAATTCAACACAACACAGCCATTCCAGTAGTGGCGATGTCACACCCGTTCCTGGACTCAGATTCCATTGTACAGACGTCAAGACAACGCGATAAGGGTAATCATAATGGAGCATTACAAGACTTCTTTGAGAAGTTCTCGGCATCATAAATGGCAATGGCAGTTATTCTTTGTTTCAATGATAAATTAATTTACATTGTCTATAGACACTGACTGCCATTAAATTGTGATGTATTGCTGAAATCTTTAGACTACTTCCATTGTTTGGCTGGTCGTGACTGTTGATCTATTATTTCTGGGTGTATCTGTGTCCATTGCTTAAAAAAAGCATAGTAAGATAAATAGTACCCGAGTTTGTTGGCTGATGTTTTCATCACTCAAATATGAGAGAACGTCACCAGACTTCCTTCAACCTTAAAGAGAAACTTTGAGACACACTGTTTAAATTCTTACGTACTGACTTTGTTTGGCATGGCAAGTAATATACGATGCTATTTAAAGTGGTGTACATTGAAATGCTTCCCCGTTATAAGCCTCTGAGCCTTTCGGATGGCATTGATGGAAATTGAGGTTTCTATTCATTTTCGTGATCCCAGACTGAGCATGGCGGGTGAGCGGTTAACGCTTGGCTTCGCATTCGTGAGGACGTGGGTTCGAATCTCCGTCCGGGTATCAAGATTTGGATTTTGCAATCACTCCAAGCGAATGGCGGGATACGTCCTTCAAAAGGCCATGGTCGAATTCCTTCCCGTTCCTTGCCCCCTATCTTTACCGCATCTAATGACCTCGATGTTGACGAGCAACAAGCAAAAAAAAAAAAAAAAAAAAAAAAAAAAAAAAAAAAAAAAAAAAAAACAACGCGATCATAGTTGCAACTCGCTGGCGCCTCTACTGCTAAGGAGCTTCCTGCCCTATACCCCTCTCGGAATACTCTAGCTGTGACTGGAGAGCTATGCCACACTTTTACACTTTTCTCGGTTTAGTTGCAGACTGAACCTCAAACAATACGAATGTAGCTATTCTATCTACTGACTGAATTCTACATCTACGTATATAACCTGCAATTAAAAAAAAATTGTGGGTAGTAGAGGGAACTTTGCATTCTAATCCCGAATAGCACGAGGAAAAAAAGAATTCATATCAACATCAGTGCGAAATCTTATTTCTCTAATCTTATCACTCCTATTATTTCGGTCCAAATAGGTTGGTGGACGACGTATTTTCACTGCACTCGTAAATGAGAGTGGGTGTACGCATGTTTACCAATAAATTCAAACGAAACCTACGTCGTCTATCAAGAGTATTCCAGCCCAATATTCGAATCAATTCTGTGATGCTTTCATAAGGATTGTGGCAAGCAGTAACGAATCGAGCGGCTCTTCTCTGTACGTTCTCTATACTGACAATCAGACCATACGAAACGGGTCCGAAAACGGCGCAACAGTAGTCCAAATATGGACGCACGATGGTTTTGTAAGCTATCTCCTTTAAGCATTACAAATGTTCAAAATTTGACTTATGAATCGCAGTCTAGAATTAGCTCTACCTACGACCGCATTAATGTACAAGTCCCATTACATGTTGCATTGTGATGTTACGTCCAAATACTTCACGGAATCGGCCATAGTAATAACTGAATTGTTTACTTTGTATTTCTGAACATTTGTATTTATGCGCATTGACTTGCACTTTTTACAGTTTAGTGTAACTTGTTACTTGTAGTACCATACCGAAATAACACCCAAATCGCCCTGAATTTCTAAGCAATTGGCCGAATTCCTCACTTCCCTATAGATCACAACATCATTATCAAACAATCTCATATTCCTTTTCACGTTATCTGTAAGACAGTCTAATCTCTAAGAATACGAATCCAATTGAGATGGTTATTAAAGAAAGTTGCAGACGCAATAGTAATAGACATTACAATTTCGGATAGTTGATTATTTCAATGTATCGGATAAAAGAAAAAAAAAAAGCCGTCACCAGGCCACGTTACAAGGTACGAGAACTTTCGATGTATTGGTTCTGATTCGTTGTCTATTTAAACTTACCTGTAATTAATGGCTGTCTGTCCTGCACTTCTTTAAGATAAGATTTTCATTCAATAAAGTATTCACCGGTGTACCGCCTGTTTGTGTTGTAAAAACACAATATTTTGACAACTACCTCCGTCGAGTCTTGTGTGTTTGAGTGCTGTAGGAAACGTAAATGTGTGTACTGAATATAAAGCGGATTGGTATTAACGTCTGCTGCGACTATGGATATAACACAGAAGATGCTAATTGAATGAAAAATCTATTACTCTCATTTTCTTCTCTGTATTTTATTGTAGTTCGTTGTTAATGATCTTGTAAATAAACTTTATCGTTTCATGTAAAAAAAAAAAATTGCTTTTATTCCCGTGTTTGAAAATTTAACCTCTCAAACACTCTCTTCACCGACAAGACTGTCAGAATATATGAAGAAACTGTAATATAAATTGTTGAAAAATAAAATGTAATTAACTTGGCTGTATGGACGATAAGACCGAAAGTCGTTAAATAAATAAAAAAAAGTGCTTAATCGCGGTTGTAGATGACACCATTACGCTACAGTTAGCTTCGTAA
>CM061914.1:100671093-100781177 GCA_031002005.1 Vandiemenella viatica
GGATCCGCCCCTGGGCTCCCACACCACCATATTCAAACAGTAGTCTGACCAATTCAGTCACTTCCGTGGTACATACGCTCATCACACTCTCCAGTAAATGAAGGACTTCTAATCCTCTTCTTATCACCAGCCCTATGTATCCTGCCCATTATCAAAAATTATGCAAAGATATTTTACAGTTAGAATCATCGACATTTCTTCCATGACCTAATTACAGAAAAATATTACTTTTTTATCCATGTACCTAACTAGCTGACTTTTTGGCATTTATTTTCATTCCATTTTTAATTACTCAGCTAGATGGCCTGTTCAGATCCTCTTGTAGCTGTTCAATGTCCTCTGCTGTTTTAATCCCTTTGTATAACATTATGCCATCTACAAACAATCTAACTTCTGACTTCAACCCATCAATACAATCATTCATTAGAATAATGAACAATGGTCCCAACACACTATCCTGAGGCACTCCTATATTAACTTTTACCTCTTTTAATACTGCATTACCCATCCTAACTCTTTGCTTTCTTCCTTTAAGAATTCCCCCACCCACCAAGTCACTTTTCATCCACTTCAACGGTTTAACTTATCTCCCTCCATTTATGGATCACTCTGTCAAATGTTTTGGATAGATCCAGTGCTACACTAAACCTGGGCTCCCTTTCCCATTTCATCTGCAATATCTTGCGTGTAGCCCACCAATTGAAATTCACATGAGTGCCTCTTCCTAAATCTTTGTTACTATTTTGTATAACAATTCCTTCGCTCACAGACATTCCTGATGTGGTTGCATAACAATCTCTCCATCAACTTTCACACCACATATGTTAGATAAAGTGGCCTGTAATTTTCAACTCTATTTGTCTCACATCCTTGATGGACCGGTACCACTATAGCACTTTTCCAGTCCTCTGGTAAGCAGCCATTCTCCAAACACAATCTAAATAATATTACTAGATAAGGTACAATATCATATCCCACAATCTACTATATAATTTCGTAAGGTCACCTGCTCACCTCTATAGCTGTTGGCTGGGGAACGGTGTCACGTGTCAGCCTTCGTTCACAAAACAGAGACCAGAGATACCATTGGAAGCAATTCGTGGTTATGTCTACAATTTAATAACTAAGCAACTACTAACAAATTAATTGGCATAATACATTCATTAAGTTTGCTTTTCATAGCGTTTCATAGTTTAAAAAAAATTTTTTAATAAATTTTGCGGCTAAAAAAATGTGGATCTGCTTTTCAGTAACATGTTACTAATTAAAGCAACTTAAAAAAAAATACTCATAGTCTCTACTGTAACCACGAATGCCAATTGTCATTTCGGCTTAGGATAAATTTCAGTTTAATTACAACTTTCACTAATGTTGTTGCTTGACCAAAATTTATGTATTTCGGTTTATTTGCTTTTTAGGCATTTTACTGACCAGTTTCGTTATTGGTCTTTATTAATGTTAGCTGTATGTGAGTTATTAGGTTATTTTAAGTGGACATCAGACCAAATGTGTCACCGAATTGACTATTCTGACAACTTATTTCTGTGGAGTTGCTTAACTGTTTCGTAATATGGAATGTGTATTAAGTTCTCTGGCCCTCACAGATACTATCACCAATGTTTACATTATGAGTGTTTGCCCGGTCTGAATAATAAACAACGTGATGCTTTCGAAGCAAACACGATTTTTTTTTTAATTTTGCACAGTGAACTTTAAGGGTCAAATACAAGTCAAGTTCGTATTTAAGCAAGTTCGAGTGTATGACCTTTGAAACAGTTACACGATCTCGCGATCGTTCCCGTCCATGTTTAATACCTACCTCTATTATTGCTTCTGAGTTCTTCAAGCTCAAGAGATTTTATTCATCCTAAGGGTGAATCACAGGTCAAGCTTATATTTGGCCAGATCAGATCAACCTGTCATAATCTTTCATCGTAAAAACTGGAACTATTCTAGACCCGTGACGATACACAAAAAACAGTCACGGGCTTATTAAGACTAGTGTCTTTAATACGTCTCTAGCAACATTGTCCACACCAGCCTTCTTATTATTTTTTTAGCTTTCTTATCTCACCCATAATATCCTCAGGATTTATTTCCAGTATTTTAATCTGTTCTCCTCCTCTGATTTTCCCCCTCCCATACCAGAATGATATTTATTAAGGGCATCATCAAACCTATCACTTAGTCTCTATTCCTTTTGCAGTAACTTCTTTCCCATCCTTACATACAACTGTCTGTAAACCTTCCCTTCCACTCAGTTTGCTAACATAGCCATAGAAATTCGTAGCTGTATAATCCTGTGGTCCCCCTACAGATATAATATTTTCCATTAGTCCATTCCATGCGTACGCAAATATTTAAGACATAACCTCGAGTGGAGCTACAAGCACTGTAACGTCCTCGGCCACGAGGTGGTGCTTTGGAATAGCGTAAACGTAATACACAATCACACTTAACAAATATAACCAAACTAACAGTTATGTCGTTGATAACATCATCTCCGTTGAACATTAAATAATTCATAAATATTTTAAGTGCCTGTGATTCCCTGAAATTATGAACAAAATAAAGCGACAGAATAATTTCTTTTTATTTTAATGCTGCGCCACAGATAGGCAGACATGAAGGTACAAATAGCTTATAAGTAACAACAACTTAACAATCCGTCTTAAAAATCAGCCAGTATCCACAATTAGGAAACTGTTTTAATACAATGACATGGTTTTCAAACACACTGAGATTGGATAAACAACCACTATACGAATAATTTCAGTAGGTACTCAGCAATTTAACTAATTTCATAGTAATCTGAATCTGTTTATAATGCATCAAATATGCTGAAGAGAATTAATAAAGGAAATGCTCTAGAGCATGCTGCTTCTTCAGGAAGAGAGCAAAGAACTTCTGCCAGGTAAGCGATTTCTAAGCATTAACTTCCTCTAACAATTTAAAAACTACTTTCGTAAAGGATCCCTGTATCTCTTCAAGCACATTTATGTTTAAATGAAAATTTCCGCAATGAGGATAAACTGCTTTTAATGTAAATTAAAAAGTCTATAAAATTACTTTTCTGCGGAAGGTTATCTCATTAGGGTTATATCAACCTTAGTCACAGCAGAAGCAGTTGAAATTAAGTAATTTCATCCACAATTTCTTTTGCTCCCCTCGTATATTGCCAGATTATTAAATTAAAATTGCGAGTTTCCTTTCTTTTTTTTATCAAGTTTGTTAAGTAAATTGGATTTCTGACTTCGCTCTCCTTAATGTGGACGGAAACAAACGGTTAATGAAAAAGCTGTCTCGTCATTTCTGGTAAACCACTAAGCTGAGATATAAGTGGCTTGAGTCTCTCTTAATACTTCATAACACTCGCACACTCTGTTACTGCACTGTGAAACAACGGAGTATTTTTTTTTAACTTGTTGGAAATATTGCAGTAAAAAGTAACCTGCTTAAAAACTTGTAAATTCAATTGATATTATTTACCAATACGTTTCATGAATATTGGATAATTCTTATAGTATCGTACTGTAAGATTCAAGATGATTTTTTTTAATGCGCCTTAAGTAATCAAACATTCTGAACCTCTGTGACAGTGTAATAGAGTACTAACATATCGAATAATAAGCTTATGTGAGCCAAGAATGAAAGTTATATTAATAATATTACTTGTAAAATAATATTTTTAAATTAAATTAAACAAATTCTAGTTATAAACAAGTTGGTATCGCATTACAATAAAGTTTGTTTAATGAGCTTCTATGGTCAGTAATTACGAAGCTAACTATAGCATAATGGTGTTATCTACAACTCCAATTAACCTATTTTATATTTATTTAACGACTTTCGGCCTTATCGACCATACAGCCAAGTTCATTACGTTTTTTTTTCAACAATTTATATTACAGTTTCTTTATATATTCTGACAGTCTTGTCGGGAATAGAGTGCTTGAGAGGTTAAATTTTCAAACACGGGAATAAAAGCAATTTGTTATGAACACCGATTTATTTATTTTTTTGACGTGAAACGACAAAGTTTATGTACAAAATCATTAACAACGAAAAACAATAAAACAAAATATTCATAAAATGGCAGAGCATGAGAGTACGTAATAGATTTTTCAGTCAATTAGCATCTTCTGTGTTATATCTATAGTCGCAGCAGACGTGTTAATACCAACCCGCTTTATATTCAGTACACGCATTTACGTTTCCTCCAGCACTCAAACACACAAGATACGACGGAGGTAGTTGTCAAAATATCGTGTTTTTACAACACAAAGAGGCGGTACACCGGTGAATACTTTATTGAATGAAAATCCTATCTTAAAGAAGTGCAGGGCAACCAGCCATCAGTTAGAGGTAAGTTTAAATGAACAACGAATCAGAACCAATACATCGAAAGTTCTCGTACCTTGTAACGTGGCCTGGTGAAGTTTTTTTTTTTTTTTCTCCGATATATTGAAATAATCAACTATCCGAAAATGTAATGCCTATTACTGTTGCGTTTGCAACTTTCTTTAATAAACAACCTCAGTTGGATTCGTCATCTTAGAGATTAGACTGTCTCTCAGATAACGTGAAAAGGAATATAAGATTGAAATAAATAATTCACGGGTTTTTCTGCCGGTTAATATATTTATTTGTATCTTTTGACGACGTTTCGGCAACTGCCATCGTTGCCTTCATCAGGTTATATCTCAATTACAAGGACAATACACGACTGACTCGCGAGTCAGTCCTGGCTCCTATTTATAGCCTGTTGTCAAGGGAAGCTTCACGCTGCTCTTTGATTGGTCGGCGGTGCACACGGCCGTAGACGGGGTCAAAACCGGTTTGGTTGCATCTCTGCATCTCGTGGCTGCATCCCGTAGCCCAGCAACTGGATGGCATTTAGTAGATCCATGGCAGTATCTTGAGTGGTCACCCATCCAAGTAAAAACCACGCATAACGTTGCCTTAACAGTTGGCATATGCGGTCACCCATCCAAGTGCTCTCCACACTCATCGTTGCTTAACCGGCGACATAACACTGGGGCTCTGGAACTGACCAATCACGAACGACTTATCTCCCATTGGTCGACGTGTCATCACGGCGTCTGCTCGGAAGGTTGTGTCTAACACGTTGCTGTTTTAGGTCTTTTACGACTGGCTCCCAAGCCTCGCTCAGGAACAGACCACCATCTCTGTTAATGCTGTTTGTCACTCAATCGAATCTCCAGCGCTTCTCTGATCACTGAGTCCCAGAAATACGAGATCTTAGCCAGAACTTCAGTGTTGTCGAATTTGATGCTGTGAAAATTTTCTATAGCATGCTCTGCTAATGCGGACTTGTCCAGTTGTAGTAACCGCAGATATCTTTGGTGCTCATTGCGGCGTTCCTCGATAGTTCTTATAGTTTGTCCGATGTATACTTTGCCGCATTCACAAGGGATCGAATATAAACTCCCGGAACTCGAAGCCCAAGGTCGTCTTTCACCGTGCGTAACATATCACGTATCTTCAAAGGTGGGCGGAAGATACTCCTTACGCCATATCGTGCTAAGATTCTTCCGATTTTTCCAGAAGTATTCCCGGCATAAGGCAACACAGCGACGGTTTTTGGAGACTCTTGTTCAGGTGTTAGTTTCGGTTTCTGGGGGAGAAAGGCCTGTTTAATATGTTCTTCAGAATAACCATTCTGTCTGAACACTTGCCGTAGGTGCCTTAGTTCTTCACGTAGGCTATCACTGTCCGAAATGGCTCGCGCACGGTGGACCAGTGTTGTCAAAACAGTTTTCCGCTGAGCTGGGTGATGAAAACTGGTAGCCCCCAAATACAGATCTGTGTGCGTGGGTTTCCTGTAAACGCTATGCGCCAAAGTACCATCTGGTTTACGTTTAATTAGTACGTCCAGGAATGGCAGCATGCCATCTTTCTCAATCTCCATGGTAAAACGTATGTTAGGATGAATTGAGTTCAGGTGTTGCAAGAATTCTTCGAGCGCTGCAAAGCCGTGTGGCCAAATTATAAATGTGTCATCCACGTATCGAAAGAAACATTTTGGTTTTAATGGA
Organism: Vandiemenella viatica; assembly: GCA_031002005.1. Taxonomy (NCBI): domain Eukaryota; kingdom Metazoa; phylum Arthropoda; class Insecta; order Orthoptera; family Morabidae; genus Vandiemenella; species Vandiemenella viatica. The sequence continues at coordinate 100,677,153 of CM061914.1, forward strand.
GCAGTGTCCAGAGCCCTTTGCTCAAAATCCTCCATATATAAATCAGCTACCACAGGAGAAATAGGCGAGCCCATAGCCACACCATCAGTTTGTTCATAGTATCGTCCACCGTACATGAAATATGTAGAAGTGAGCACATGTTGGAATAGGTCTACAATTCCTTGGTCAAAATGTCGTCGTATTAGTTCTAAAGTCTCCGTGACAGGCACTCGTGTGAACAGAGACACGACATCAAAGCTCACCATGAGGTCTGAATCAGACACGGTTAGACCCTGGATCATCTGTATGAACTGGGCAGAATTCGAAACATGATGTATGCAATGACCTACCTGTGGACTCAATAGGCGTGTGAGATATTTCGCTAGTTGATATGTTGGAGCCCCGATTGCACTGACGATAGGTCGTAAGGGCACGTTCTCCTTGTGGACTTTTGGTAGGCCATATAACCTCGGCGGCCTGGCTGCACGAGGTCGTAGATTCTTGATGGTATCCTCAGGCAAACCAGATTTCTTGAGAAGAGCTTTAGTTTTGGTAACCACTTTAGATGTAGGATCGGCTTCAATCGACTTGTAAGCAGCGTCATGTAATAAGCTCTTTATTTTAGAATCATATTCTTCCGTTGATAGAAGAACTGTCGCATTTCCCTTGTCAGCATGAATAACTACAATATCATCTTTACTACGTAACTCACGTAATGCTTGTCGCTCGAGCCTCGTGATGTTGGGCTTAGGTGGTTTGGCCTTCTTCAAAACACGACAAGTTTCGCGACGTATTTCTTCCGCTGCATCTGCTGGAAGAGTACGTACAGCTTTTTCCACTGCACAGACCATGTCCTTCGTGGGTACAGACTTCGGTGCCAAGGCGTAATTCAAGCCCCTCGCCAGTACTGAAACCGTGGCGTCATCAAGTTCAACTCCAGAGAGATTAATTACTGTGCGGTTTGCTGTGTACTGGATGTTGTCTTTCCGCTCTCCTTGAAGGCGATTATATTTGGAGATATGTCTAGTTGTGGTTTTCTCTCGTTCCATGCTCTGCTGAAGAGAGGTAACTGCGTCGACCCAGTCCCATGATAAAGCAGACAATCTAGATGAGAGATGCCTACGGCCGTGTGCACCGCCGACCAATCAAAGAGCAGCGTGAAGCTTCCCTTGACAACAGGCTATAAATAGGAGCCAGGACTGACTCGCGAGTCAGTCGTGTATTGTCCTTGTAATTGAGATATAACCTGATGAAGGCAACGATGGCAGTTGCCGAAACGTCGTCAAAAGATACAAATAAATATATTAACCGGCAGAAAACCCGTGAATTATTTATTTCAACAATACGCCGGGAAAAACTAAAATGTCATAGAATATAAGATTGTTTGATGATGATGTTGTGATCTATAGGGAAGTGACCGATTGCTTAGAAATTCAGGGCGATCTGGATGTTATTTCATCATGGTGCTACAAATGACAACTTACAGTAAACTGTGAAAAGTGCAAGGCAATGCGCATAACTGACAAAAAGAATCCATTTGTTCAGAAATACAAAGTAAACAATTCAGTTATTAGTATGGCCGATTCCGTGAAGTATTTGGACGCAACATCACAATGCAACATGAAATAGGTCTTGTACATTAATTCGGTCGTAGGTAGAGCTAATTCTAGACTGCGATTCATAAGTCAAATTTTGAACATTTGTAATGCTTACAAAACCCTCGTGCGTCCACATCTGGACTACTGTTGCGCCGTTTTCGGACCCGTTTCGTAGGGTCTGATTGTCAGTATAGAGAACGTACAGAGAAGAGCCGCTCGATTCGTTACTGCTTGCCACAATCCTTATGAAAGCATCACAGAATTGATTCGAAGATTGGGCTGGAATACTCTTGATAGACGACGTAGGTTTCGTTTGAATTTATTGGTAAACATGCGTACACCCACTCTCATTTACGAGTGCAGTGAAAATACGTCGTCCACCAACCTATTTGGGCCGAAATAATAGGAGTGATAATATTAGAGAAATAAGATGTCGCACTGATGCTGATATGAATTCTTTTTTTCCTTGTGCTATTCGGGATTAGAATGCAAGTTCCCTCTACTACCCACAATTTTTTTTTAATTGCAGAGTATATACGTAGATGTAGAATTCAGTCAGTAGATCGAATAGCTACATTCGTATTGTTTGAGGTTCAGTCTCCAACTAAACCGAGAAAAGTGTGGCATGGCTCTCCAGTCACATCTAGAGTATTCCGAGAGGGGTATAGTGCAGGAAGCTCCTTAGCAGTAAAGGCGCCAGCAAGTTGCAACTATGATCGCGTTTTTTTTTTTTTTTTTTTTTTTTTTCCTCGTCAACATCGAGGTCATTAGATGCGGGAAAGATAGGGGGCAAGGAACGGGAAGGAATTCGGCCATGGCCTTTTGAAGGACGTATCCCGCCATTCGCTTGGAGTGATTGCAAAATCCAAATCTGGATACCCGGACGGAGATTCGAACCCACGTCCTCACGAATGCGAAGCCAAGCGTTAACCGCTCACCCGCCATGCTCAGTCTGGGATCACGAAAATGAATAGAAACCTCTATTTCCATCAATGCCATCCGAAAGGCTCAGAGGCTTATAACGGGGAAGCATTTCAATGTACACCACTTTAAATAGCATCGTATATTACTTGCCATGCCAAACAAAGTCAGTACGTAAGAATTTAAACAGTGTGTCTCAAAGTTTCTCTTTAAGGTTGAAGGAAGTCTGGTGACGTTCTCTCGTATTTGAGTGATGAAAACATCAGCCAACAAACTCGGGTACTATTTATCTTACTATGCTTTTTTTAAGCAATGGACACAGATACACCCAGAAATAATAGATCAACAGTCACGACCAGCCAAACAATGGAAGTAGTCTAAAGATTTCAGCAATACATCACAATTTAATGGCAGTCAGTGTCTATAGACAATGTAAATTAATTTATCATTGAAACAAAGAATAACTGCCATTGCCATTTATGATGCCAAGAACTTCTCAAACAAGTCTTGTAATGCTCCATTATGATTACCCTTATCGCGTTGTCTTGACGTCTGTACAATGGAATCTGAGTCCAGGAACGGGTGTGACATCGCCACTACTGGAATGGCTGTGTTGTGTTGAATTGAGAATGCTCTGAAGAACAATATTGAAGCAATAATCAGTTTCTGAAATTCCGGGGAAGTGGATTCGATCCACGGTCCGAGCATACAGAATTTTGTTTCCATCAGTTTTCTGATATCAGTTCTTCAGTCCAGACGCTCATTGTGTTTGTTGGATGATCATAATGATAAACTATTATTGCCATGTTCGTTAACTATAGCCGCTTGTCCTCAGTTCTCTAAGAATATTTTAACAACTAAACTGAATATGGAACTTCGTCATTTATTCCAAGAAATCGTCCTTCGTCAAATTTATTTGCAAAGATACTGCACGAAGAGACTTCGAGATATCAACAACGCTTCACTGACACACTGAAAAAAAAAACGTGACAAAAAAAATAAAAAATAAAATAAATATTTAGATACCAATTTAAACAGCATTACATCTACAAGCGCATCAAACGTTGAACTTTTTTTTATATCAGTGATTTAATTCTCCGGTCACGCAAGACATTTTGAAGGATTGTCAGTGAGAAGGTATTAGTTTACAAATCATGTAACCACTATGGTTAAGTTTCTTGTGCTACTTTTTGATACGTGTAATTTTTTGGCGAAAAGCAGTGAATGTCACATTATTCACTTGCAGGGTTGCTTGGAAACGTAATCAGGGTACTCGGCCTCACTTCCAAATGTTCAGCACGGCGCCAAGTAAAATTATCCCTACCATAGTGGCGCCATATTAGTCATCATTATTTAGTGATGGTGACGAAAGGTTGTCGGTTTACGTTAACGGTACAGACAAGGATAAAAATAATTTAATAAAAATTTGGTCTGCAGTGTGTAATTTTATTTTAACGTGGGAAGAATAAAAAGCTACTGGGTCTCTTTAATATCCAGAGAGAATACTTACTGCATGCCCTGTTAAACATATCCTATTGCACTCTTTTAAAATAAACGCTAAACGGTCTCGTAACTCTAAGGCTTCTAGTGACTGTATTGACGGCTGGGCTATGTAGGCTAAAGAAAACAAGTATGTAGTATCACATCATCAGCAGTCTCAAAGGCTGGGTATTAGAATAACGCGTTGCAAATAGACTAAATCTCGCATATTTAATGGTATATTATAAATGATCTCGGGTAAAGATAAGCTAGTAAATGGCTTATTGTACCGTGACAAATCTACCTTCCTTCCTCAAGCCTGCTGGGTTAAATTCCATAACTTGCTTTTCAATCTATCGTTTGCCTTCCCTCAGGTTATAACTTATAATTTACACTTCTTGATCAGTTTCTATACTGGCCTCTGGTTGCTTGTTTCTTAAGTACCGTTTTGGACATCAGTTTTGTCTAATACGTTTTCAGTATATTCTTCAAGCATCTGTTCAAGAAGGTTGTTGGTCAACACTTTTGTCGCTCATCATAATTCGCAATGATGAAGGAACACCGACTTAACATGATTGTTGTGGAATATCCGACCGTGGCTAAGTTTTGCAGATATTGTAAAATTTCAGTTGTGCGAAGATGCTCGTTACTTTGTACATACGACTATAAACGTCTAATATTGATTCATCAACTTGTATAATGCAGTTTCTAAGGTAGCAAAAAATATTTACCCCCTAAATTTATTCCCCTTCTAGCAAAAATTCTTTACAGATGTTGATTCGACTCCCAATTCATGTCCACACAGAACACTTTCTTCAGTACGGCTGATTAAATCATTCATTTCGATGTGATACTGTTTTAAAATAGCCATTGTATAGACACGAAACGGCCTTGTAATTATAAGTATACTTGTATAGTTCCGAACACTGGGAATTACTGAACTGATAACTAGACTATGTAGGCTAGATCTAATATGTTCCATTGTCGCACTATGAGTAGAAGACGCCTAGGAGTAGAAGCAAGAAATATGATAGGCCGTAGTAGCTAGCTTAATTCTGGCATAACCTATTTTTTTTAAAAAAAATGATTAATAATAATAATGATACGTCGGTACCGAGTCGTTTACAATTCGGCCATAATCTAGCACTTATCGTGTAAAGGACCTATTAAATATCAGATGGCATGAGTAATAAACTTCCCCCGCGACCATCCATGTAGTTTATAAATGTTTAGAAATATTCAAATGCTTCAAAGTCTAACTATAAAACCTTCCAAGAGACCTAACCAGGACAAATTTTAGATGAAGTTTAGGACAAACTCTGATACAATGAAATCAGTTTTTTGTCGTTTGCAATACTGAATGTATTACCGATCAGAAATTACGGATTTCCATGGACGATAAGGAAAATGATATAGAAGTTTTGTGTTCAATTTTTCAAAATCAGACATTGTGGGAGGGCATACTGCTTAAAAATATGTGATTTCGCATACAAAGCTCTCCCACGAAATTACTCTCCGGTAAAAAAAATATATCACAACTTAAGAAAAAAACTTGAATAAACTCTCGACAAAATATACTTAGTTACAGAATGGTTAAATAACTTTGTTCATGTGTAATGTTTTTTTTTTCGGTATTAGACAGCTAATAGAACTTCATGAAGATAACATGAAAACCTTGTCATTCTTGACAAAATCTAACCGGAGTTTGGCCATTGCAATACTGTTCCATAAAGTCCGTTGGCAACGTAAATGGTAAATAAAAAACTTAATAAACCTATCAGTCTTTTATTTGTAAAACCCTATTCATACTCACAGCTATTTTTATACCATGCTGTTAATATTCATTCACTGATATTGGTTTGGGAGAAGAGATTGTAACATGATATCGAGAGGATCAAGCCAAAAGAGGGTCTACCACCTGGGTCTGAACAATCATGGCCCATATGGAAGTCGCTAAATAGGCTTCGAGTTGGAGTTGACCGTTCCAAAGATACTCTAGCCTCATGGGGATACCTGGGAGAACAGCCAGATACCACATGTTCGTGCGGGGAGAGAGAAACCATGGTACATCTGTTGTCTTGTCCACAAATCGGAATGAATGTATCCCAATTTGACCTCCGATTATCTACTGATAAAGCCATCGCATTGGCAGAAAAACTAGCTCATATTTGATGCTGTCATCGACACGAGAAGAAGTTACCCTTCGCAATGCAGAAAACAACACTGTACGCTCTATTATCATACAGCATTGAGGTAAAATCATTAGTAGACATTTCGGTGAGAAATATTTGCTGTGGAAAATTTTTCCTAGTGCGCAAAAAGACTTGTGCTATCGTAGGTGACACAATGTAACCAACTTCAGATCTAAATTTTACACCGAGGAAAGTAGGGTAATGACACTGATAGAAGGAAAAAAATCTACTTGTCAAGGTGTGGAAACAATGAAGCAAAAATTAAAATGCACAAAACACATCACTCAGTTGTGGTCTCAGAAAGACTTGCCTGCTATCGTTACGATATTTTTTTCTGGTTGCTGATATTTCAACAAACAAAACAAGCACAAAAAGATTAGCATAAAACGTTGTTTCTACACAAAAAAGCTTGATACGATGCAATTTATTTTGGCACAAAACTAATCTTTCACAACTGACGGAACAAAGAACGCACTCGCGCATCGTTTAATCAATTAATATAAAAAATATTTGAAACAGTAATTTCCGCTCTGACTTAATATCTTGTAGGCTTTTAATTAAAAGCCTGAAGTGGAGTGCGAAACATTCAACAGGCTTCTGGTTTTGTGAAACGTCAGATACAGACCTCGGTGGGTGCCGCCATCATGGGCACGAAAAGGCTGGAAAAATAATTAATAATTTCACCGTGAAGCGGAGCTCACAGCCGTTTATGATCACTCTGTGGATGTTTCATTACGTCGTTTTTTCCGCTCTTAATTACGTACTAATCTCATTGAACTGGAATGCGTGCGTATTCTTACGTCATAATTTAACGTGTTTAACGAATGTTGACAGAGACCACGATTAACAGACTAAGAAAATAATCATGGGGTACAATATTAACAAATTCAGCTCTCAATTTTATATCCAGGAATGAAGGTTAATCACACTAATCGAAAAAAAATCTATTTTCCAAGATATGGGCACAGTGAAGAAAATGTTAAATTGGCTACTGACACAAATATACTGCTGGCAATAACTTTATTTCTGTATGGACTGGCCGCCAAGAATGGTCAACTAATGGAGATAATACACAAAAAAAAGCTACTGCTATAACCACAAAGTAATGACGGGACGGAAAGTATGAAGGTAGTAAATCAAAATCCTGTCATGGTATGCTATTGCTTTTATTTTATTTCTCCATAGATTTTCAGCTGGAAACCTAAGAAAATTGTAGGATCCACTTGATACATCCTTTCCGTGACGTATATGTGATACGTTTGTCTTTACTGCAGTTGAATAGTATTTTTTTTTTTTTTCAGCCACTGTTCTTGTATAGTGTTTGGTTGCTTATATCTGACGATGAACAGGCAAGCAATGGTCCATTTTAATAGAGTCGAGTTTCCCAAGAAGCTGTTTGGCACAACATAAGTTCATATGAGAGTAATTTACCTATCAGCCACGTTAACAATCCTCTTTAACCTGGCTATCTCAAATTTATTTACTCGGATATTAAATGAAACAAATATATATGTATGAAAAAAAACTTTACTTAAAAGTAACCATAAACTATTAGATACAAAAAAACTCAGAAAAACAAAGTTTAAAGTTTTGAATTATTTTATTGCTAATTTTTAAGTAGATTTTAATTTTTTTTTCCTAATTTTCTTAATTAATTCAAGGACATTTGTGTGTTGTATGTATAAATAAATTTTTAACATTGTTGCCTGTTCCGAAACTTAAGTAGCATGCCTTTTTATACAAAATTAACCGTATTCACTGGTGTTTAGAGTAATCTCACAAATTAGAACATAATGTTTGCGCCGTTGTTCATTTTCAGATATTCTTGCAATGGATAAGCTCGATTTTTGATAAATAAACAGATCGACAGATCATTTTCATCGTAGTGACCGCAGATACGACTGTCCCTTTTGATCGTGCACGATTCACACGCATTTTTGTTTCAATTCCTTTTAATATTTGTTTCAATAGAAGCTGGCAGCACACCTGGATCCGACTTCAATATTTGTCACATAAACAGACATATTCATGCGTCTCGCATCCATTCCAGCACGGACTTTTTCGACACACATGTTACAAAACACTGTCTATAAATCCGCTTCCGCAAGAAGCCGTACAAAAGCTATATAAAAACCTTAAATATATCAATTGTGGAGGGATGCTGAACACTGGGGAACAGGGCACGAAATGAGGCACAATGAGTGTGAGGACAGACGGCAGTATGGGACCCCACCTCCCTACTTGCACCAGCTCCTTCCGAATACTGCTCTCTCACGCCCTGGCTCTCACAAGCCTCCCACAGGCAGGCATGCAAGAGACAAACGCGCGAAGGCTTCAATATTTAACGTTCTTTATATATATATATATTTATATACAAAGCTTTTTAAAAAAAATAAAAATATTTTCATAAACATATTTACAACAGGCGCACATTTGTCTCTCCTGGAATGTGGTAGCTGGGACAGTACATTAGCACAAACTAAAAAGCATGTGGTTTCCAAACAGTCGTCAGCTGAGGTCATCATCAGTCAGGGACAACGCAAGTGCTGTGACGATTGGGACGTTACGAACACTGCAGTCAACATTCACTACAAGACTGCCAGCTTCACTGTCAAAAGTGAAGTGTTCAGGACACCGAACAGAAAATGAACAACATTACTTTACTCGGTTCGTTACGAAAAGAAAATGTGAACGTCGCAATAACACGCGAAGTGCTCTCTTGATCGCTGTTTGGTTCTTGGCTGCTTCTTCTTCCAGCAGATATACGATTTATTTTTAACCTATTTAAACCAAAGTCGCTCCAGTTACTCCACCTGAAAAAAAAATAAACAGCGTCAGTTATACTAATCCACAAGATCATTTTAAGTTGAAAAGGAAAATGAGTTTAACTGTAAAGTTATTGTTCCACATACAACAATACTGGTAAGGAACATTATACTCGGTCTCCAGACACTATTACCGAATTATAGGAGCTTCATATACTGCCGACAGTAAGCTCATCTACAATACCAGACTGCCTTGTTTTAAGGTATACGTGTACTAAGTATTATCAAAATCGGATAGAAACAGTGTGATTGTATGAAAAAAAGAGGCAAACATTAATTTTTATATATTAGATACAAGTATAATCTATACTTTCATTGCTGTCCAAGCACAACACGTTGTAACAGCCCACAAACCTAAACTTAAATGGGATTGTATTTTATAAAGTATTTGTAGTAAGCTAGAGTTGGTTGAATATGATCTTGTATGTTTGGTTTTCAATTAACTGTAAATCAGTGTATATAGACTTTGTTTTATGAAAAGAAATTATTTAGATGCCATTTAATAGGTTTAACAGAACAGAATTATGCAAGAGAATTGCTTAAATGTTCGTAATTGGCTATTTGACTATTTTTTTTAAAATGGTCTTAAATAGTTTATTAATACACGTTATTTACCGAGTACTAATTATTTTTCGACAAAAGTGCTTATTTTACGAAAAATTTAGAGGATTTGAAAGCCCGCCAAAACGCTCCTGTGCTGTCTGGCGCGGGCCAGAGACACTCGTGACGTCACACGCCAGCAGGCGCTCACTCTACATAAGTAACGTTTGGTTTGTTTCTCTGAATTTGTGTATAAATTGTTGGAAATATGGTTTGTAAATAGTGTGTAGTACATCAATCTACAACCACAACAATAAAAACTCTCCAAATATACATAAGTGTTCCCGCATTAGCTGTAATAGGAAAAAAAGTCGCTGCAACTTGCTCATAGAAACCCAGACGACATTGAGACTAAGTCGCATATCATTTACTGTAAACATAGTTTGCACCATAATTTCTTTGAGATGATATAGTACGATGTTTAAGGCGAGTATCAGTAAAGTTAGGATTCTTAGGTTCGATCCTCGCTTTGGAATATGTTTTGTTATTTGTGAGCGTTTTCTTTAGATACTAGTTGATGTTGGTAACACCGCATATTCTTTTTCTAAAATCCACCAAAACATTATTTTTTCCGAATGTTTCACAAATTTTTGGATAGCAAGAGTATTATAAACGTTTGAGACATAACCAAAAAAGACTTCAAAACTGAAACTGGACGTTACTTGCACACCGATAAAAAGTTTTAAAAAAAACTTAAAATTACTTGCGCTTAAAAGTAAATACCGCTTAAATAGATGCATTTATGTCAGAAAGGAAACATACAGTTGTATCGTCACGTGAAAATTCCAACAAAAAGTATTCAAAGCGTTCCAGAATTGTTGCGAGATTAGCGTGCAATGTTATTGTTAAAATAAATTCACCGCTGAGTACATGGGTTTTGTTGCAATGATGATGTATCTCTGGTATGTTTCAAAATCAAAAGCAGGAGGTTATCTTTTTATAAATGTTTTCTTGTATGACAGCAATAAATGTTTCAAACGGTTGCTTGACGTTTTACACTTCTAATAAAAACAAGATTCTGTAAAGCAATAAACGGCAAACAGAAAAAAAAATGTACACACGAAAAAAATATTATCCTAATCAAGGTTCGAATAAAGATCTTCAAATTCCTATAGCTTTCTTTAACCCTGCAGCTACCTGGACAAGATTGGATTCGTTACTTTTCTTCTCGTTAATAGTGAACACTTAAACATCACAGTTTCTATGTGCGTTGAAGTAAACGCGGTCGGTAAATAAATAAACAATAAATTCAGTTTCGTTTGAAAAAAAATATTGTTTATCTATAATTATTTATCCGCAGTTAAGAAATATTGTCCATAACATCCAGTTATTTAACTGTTGTGCTTACCTTATACTGCACTTGCATTTTTCTCGTAAATATCTGCTAAAACAACTAATTTAATTTAAAATTTTAATCATTCTTATGAAGGATTTCTGTTAATCTCTAACTTCCAGTTTAAATTTAATGATTCTTGAATTGAAGTTATTACATTCTCAAGCTCCGTAGAATAAAAGTCAGTGTTTGTTTCTATAGCTAGTCCGACAAATAATTTATGGTATTTTTCCGCTGTATGCTTCTACAAATTGTTCTTCATTTTATATGAAAACGAGTTACTTACAGCATACCAACACGGATTTCGGAAGAACCGATCATCTGAAACCCAACTGGCCCTATTTTCGTATGATGTAATTAAAGTTATTGATGCAGGATCACAAGTTGATGCTATTTTCTTGGATTTTCAGAAAGCTTTTGACTCTGTACCACACAACCGACTCTTAGCGAAGATCCGAGCGTACGGTATATCTGATCAGATTTGCGAATGGATACGCGATTTTCTAACTGGTCGGTCCCAGTATGTCGTTGTAGACGGGGAAGCCTCTTCTAAACTAGATGTTACTTCTGGCGTTCCTCAAGGAAGTGTAATAGGACCACGTCTTTTCTTAATTTTTATAAACGATCTCGGAGACAACGTTAATTGCAGGATGCGATTTTTTGCTGATGATGCACTTATTTATAGGGAAGTGAGGTGCTCCGACGATTGCTTAGAAATTCAGTGCGATCTGGATGTTATTTCGGAATGGTGCCGTGAATGGCAGATTACACTTAACTGTGGAAATTGCAAGGCAATGCACATAAGTAATAAAAAGACCCCGCTTGCTCAGGAGAACAAAGTTAAAAATTCAGTTGTTAACACTGTGGATTCCCTGAAGTATCTAGGCGTAACAGTACAAAGCAACATGAAATGGGACTTGCACATAACTTCCGTTGTAGGCAAAGCCAATTCCAAACTACGATTCATAGGACGAATTTTGAGAAGTTGTAATGCTCATACAAAGGAAATAGCGTACAAAACATTAGTGCGTTCGCATTTGGAATACTGTTGTGGAATTTGGGATCCGTATCGCAAGGGATTGATTGACACATTAGAGAAAGTACAGAGAAGAGTCGCTCGATTCGTGACTGCTAGTTACAGTCCTTAGGTAAGTGTCACAGAGCTGATTCGTGGGTTGGGCTGGGATTGTTTGGCGGACAGACGACGTCGTTTTCGTTTGAATTTGCTGGAGAATATGCGAAAATCCTTAAGTTACGAGTGCAACGAAATACTTCTTCCTATTTAGGTCGCAATGACAGGAGGGATAAGATCAGAGAAATAAGATGCCGTACTGATTCATTTATGTATTCCTTCTTTCCTCGATCTGTTCGGGATTGGAATGCGCAGAATTAGGATTGGTGCTTAGCACCCTCTGCCAACCACAGTATTTGTGATTTGCAGAGTATAGATGTAGATGTAGATGTAGAAATCTAATTATTAACAAGAGATAACCAGCAACAAATAGTTGAAAACTTGGTTAGCGGGAAACACTCCATACGCAGCCTACCAGCATGTGACGTCACTAAAGCGATCTCCAATCCCAGAGCGTTTTCGGTCACGTGACAAGAGGCAAGAAAAATTTAATTTTTATTTCGCTTATTTAATTAAACACAATCCATATTTCTTTTCAAATTTAACAAAAATAGCTTCCTTAAGCATTAATCTACGCGAATGACTAGAATTTGTAATATATTTTGAATACTGTCAAATAGCCTATTCCAAGTATTAATGCAAGTTACGATGTCTAAAGGACAATTTTCTACAGTTTAAAACGATTTCTACGGATAATTTTGTGTTTAAAGTATCTTTCATTTCCATTTCTGACTATTTTGTAATGATTGTAAATGATTGATTATGTATTAATTCTGATTGTTGGTTTTAGTATGTTTCAATTGTTTAAGTATGTTAATGTTCGAGAAATATCTGTCGGAAGCTTTTGAAGTGTTCTAGAAATTTCGTTGAAGCTTATGTAAAACAAACATCCAAGACAGACAAACAGTTTTCACCGACTCAATTTACGGCGGCCAAGGACTGTATAGTCTGTGGAAGAATTTTTGTATACAATCGCTGGATTGTATGTATGCATGTAACCAGTATCTTTGACGCCGCGTTTTCTTTGAAAATAAAAACAAGTATAAAGTGAACTGTGTGGTGGAATGGTTATTTATCAGATTAATTAAACTACGTACAATCTAATAACGTCATACTTATAGCTACAGATATACTACTATTAGAGCATGTTGGTGGCGTGAACTCATAAGATTTAACCCATCCAAAAAGTGTACATTGCGCATATCGCACGCGCAAACACGCCACAGTATGTCGGTGACGGGAAGCCGTTACCTCATAGGTATACCCAGTCCAAACATCGCATCGCTTAAAGCGCTTGTACGAAGTTTCCAGTTCGTTATTAACAAGTAGGCACTACTACTCATTTATTTTTAACCACATTGTTGATACCCATATCCGAACACCTTCAATGTTCATGGGAAACAATGAAACGCAGACCTTCATACTCGTAATTTAAGTAGTACAAAAACAAATCTGGGTTCAATAAATTGTTCGCGGTTTCTCGAGTAAGCATTATCGTTCAAACAAATTCGAGAAGTTGCCATGTTGTATGGAGTGAAGTGTTTTTGATGTTTAGTCCTTTACTTAATATTTAATGACATGTTTTTGCCTTTAACCTTGCATAGTACTAGCTCGAGAGTATATTGCTAAGTTTGAAATGAAAAAATCAGAACTGACAACGCTGTTCTTAACAAAGATTTCACTAAAAACTTACAAGTAGGCAGGTTTACTGTTTTCGAGCTTTGCGGTTTTTTAGCGTCGTGGTCACTGTACGCAGAGAGAGGAGGGGGAGCAAGGGAGTGATTTCGGGGAACCACGGAAAACCAAAATACGGATGACCGGACGGGGATTCTAACCCAGCAGGCCCGGTAGACGAATGGCTCAAGAAGACGCCGCTGCCACAAGTGGTCGCTGAGAGGCGTCGGCTGTAAAGCGCTAAGCGTCGGCTCGCACCGAGGCGCAATTTCACCGACCGACGCCGACGCCACCTAGCACCAGCCTTTGGCAAGACGACAGCTTGCTTCATGGACAACTATCTTCCTCTTTAACATCGATTTCCGGTAAGATACCGGGTTTGAAGTAGCTAATGAACAATATTTTATCATGACTCTCAGAAATTTTGAATTTGAGGATTTCAACGGGTTGTTTCTGCTACGACAACATTGTTCACACTCGCGCAACGCATCAACCTGGATCTAAGTATCGGTGTTGCGTTGTTATTGTTTTTTTGGGCGCGTCGATGACGAGATCATTAGCATCCTCTAAATATCGAGAGTTGCAGTACATAATTACCTATCAAGAAGGGAATTGATTTTTTTACTTATTGCTTTACGCCTCGTCGACGGCTAAGGTCATTAGAGGCGGGATGGGACTGGGGACAAGGAACGGGAAGGAATTCAGCCATGGCCTTTTTGCAGGAAGTATCCCGGCATTCGCCTGGAGTAATTTGGGGAAACCATGGAAAACCCAAATCTGGATACCCGGACGGGGATTCGAACCCGCGTCCTCCCAAATGCGAGGTCAGAACGTTAACCCTTCACCCACCATGCTCGGTAATAGATTTGTGAGATGAATTTAAGTTACTTCCCAGTTTCCCCCGTAATCGAGCATCACATTGTTTGCTGTACTCCAAAATTAGTACATTTAAATTTCTTTCGGATATCTGAGTGAGTACCAAACCATTGCTACTTGAGTATGTCAAATATGAATTGAGATGTTGAAATTGTATGGTTAGTTAATAATGATATTAAAGATGCCTGGTTTTTAAGACAGAATGAAATAAATATACAAAAATAAAAAAAAGAGAGATTCCTGTTAAAAAAATTACAAGGTATACATTACTTTTTGGTAAAGGATTGAATGGGGGTTAAATGGGTATATGAGTGCGTTCAGTGCTTAAACTTATAAACGATATGTAAAACGGCTGTTATCTATCTAAATGATCTATCTCTCTATTTGAATAATTATTACCCGTGGCAGAGACTCCGATAAACCCTGTTTACAAAATTCAGGCTTTTTATATTAAGAAATAGACTTTTTTTAAAATCTTATTTTAACGGAATGTTAATTCAAATAAACCATCATAGGAACAGAAAGTATATTTCAAATAAGTCAAAACACTTTTATGACGTGGTTTTCCTGACAAATGTTTAAAGGATCCTCCGTTGCCTTCAATCTATCTGTTAACAGAAAATTAAGAAACTCAAGTTATGATTTTTATAGACGAACTTTTCCTTATTTTGGCTGGTAATAGCACTAAATTTCTTCAAATCTGCAAAAAGCAGCACGTAATTACAAGAACAACATTGTCATTCCAGATGACAAACGATAAAAGATAGATTCACTACACAGCAAGGTTTGGTACGTCAAATTGAACAACCCATCTAACTCATTAATCCACGTCAATATATCATAATGACCATGGTACTACTATAAGTGAAATTATTTTCTCGCGCCTACAGGAAGCATCCAGCACGTCTGATTAACTTCCGAGCGTCAAAGGATTTTAGCAGCGAGCACACGCGCGAGGGAAGACATGTCGGCGGGTGGCAGTTTTTCGGACCGTCGCAAGGGTAATGTGTTTTTATGGTGTGAAGAAAGCGGTGGTCATAAAAGGCAGGTCGGGGGAGTGTCGGGCGTGTGCCTGACAGCGGCTGGCTGACACAAAGCAAGCGGCCGGACCCTACCCTACCAGAGGGGGCTTCTGACACCGTCAGGTATACAGCGCACACGACACCAAAACGTAACCGCTTTTACTTCATCACACATAATATTCAACCCTTATAATCCCAGAATAATATCCCATTATTTTCGACATATATTTCGATAGGTAACGTTTCAAGAAAGGGACATTGGATACATTATACCGATCTTTGCTCAGCGTCATTCGATTTCTGTTCAACATGTAAGGTTTTGCATGAAGTTTGATTAAAGTAAATCGTTTTTCTTGAAGGCTTCTTAGATATTTTGAAAATTCCTTGCTCTGACCAAAGAGAAGCTTAAAAAACATCGGTAAGTTTAATGGTACCTGAAATTTCTACGAGATGAGTTTAGAGCCTTTTGCGAGACACAAAACAAAAGAACCGCTCTCTTTTTTAGTAAAATCGTGTTACAAGCTTGAAAATCAAAACGATACCTACATATGAAATTTCGTCCAAATTTCTGGGGCCATTTCCGAGATCGTCCTGTTAACCGTCTCATAAATTGTTTTTAAAGAAAAATACTATTATTATGTTAGATAGAAATCTGAACACTAATCAGGGATTAATTAGTGGTGCACAATTAGATGTAATTAATTTAGATTAGACGAGCACATTCACTCCAATAAAACTATGCCCATACCTCGCATTAATCTCACACCTTTTGATTCAACCGTGCCATTCCAAATGATAATAAAACAATTTCCAATAAAAGTAACCTTCGATGCTTGTGTTAAACGCATTTACGGTCAAAAAGTAAACGATAACATTATAACTGCTAATATTGTTTTCAAAGAAGTTATGTAAAGAAGTTTGAAAAAAAATCACATCTGGAAAAGTCAATATCTATTTCTTAAATATATACTTTTTAAATGTTTTACAATTGAACACGTAGTATTTGATGATTACGTCTTTTTCAATAAGACTGATGTTTATTACTACTCTTGAAAATAAAATATCTTTCATTAATAAATATATTTGCATTTACTTATTTCCACATTTTTATATTACCATTCAGTGACTGGCCACAATACATTGCGAAATATTGGCATGGGTCAGCTAGAATACATGAACTGTATGAGTTCCTTGTAACCAAAGAGAAACTAATTATCAGTAGGCTTGCTGGTATCTGAAATGTCTACGAGATGGCGTTAGAGCCATTTCAGAGATACCAAATACAAAAATTTTCGTATTTTGAAAAATCGCGTTTTTACAGGGAAGACAACTATTTAGATAAATTTAAGAAGGAGACCGTTATCTAAAAATAAAATTTCATCCAAATCAGTAGATACAATATATATATATGCTTGTTTAAAAATATAAGATGTCTGGTTATGTGTGTTAGCACTCAGCGAGTATTTTTCCTCCCTAAAGTTATGAAACGAGTTAGTGTTTAGTGAATGACCTGAAGCTAAGAAAATTAGTCCTCTACCTCGTAATATTTACTTAATTATTTAAAGATTTATTTAGCCTGGCAAGATTAGGGCTGTCAAGCCCTCTCTTACATCATACCAGGTGTTTATAATAAATAATATACACCTTACACAAACTAATAGTATACAACACTTATTTAACATTTGGCCTAAATTATGTTCAAGATTAATACCAACAAAAAAATTAAGAATATTTATAAGTAAAATACTAACTAAAATCTTGAGCATAGCTGCGTGTCAGCAACGTTTTCGTGGCTTTACGCTAATATACTAACTACAATCTTAATAGCAATCATGTTTAACTAGTCAATCATTTAATGGTATAAACTAATGTTAGTGAAAGGTTAAAGAAGTAAACGGCACAAACTCAGTACAAAAGATACAAACTAAAAATAGGGAAGGCAGAATAAACAGGTGGACACAGCATAAATCAATTTAATGCAAATCTAAAAACTAGTTATGCATGAAAGAAGTGGTCGTTTAGCTAGTGCTCGAATAAGAAAAGCCTTCTCAAAAGAATTTTAAATGGGCCGATCTTTTTGGTAGTTCTAATTTTCAAGCGAAGATCATTCCACAATCTGGCCGCTGAATTGAAGAAGGAATTGGCTAGGGTTTCCGAGCTGTGGGAGTGGATTGTTAGTATGTTTGAGTTTAGGGATCTGGTGTTAATATTATGGAAAAGCCCTAGGTATGAGATGTTGGAATAAAGGTAGACGGGAGTTTTCAGATGTATGAAGCGGTGAAGGAGACATTGAGGTTGTTTAGCGTGTTGCATCTCTTCTTTCACTTTTCATTCTCTCTCATGTAAACATACATATAAAAACATTCTTTTTTTTTCGTATGGCTTTATGCCTCGTTGACGTCGAGGGCATTAGATGCTGGAAAAAATATTGGCAAGAAACGGGAAGGAATTTGGCTATGTTCTTTTTGGAGGAATCAACCCGGCATTCGCCTGGAGAAATTTCGGGAAACCATGGAAAAACCAAATCTGTATGGCGGTTAACCAAGTAAATATTTGAATGATTAAACTGTATTAATTTTCATTGCAGAAAATAAGAAAGTGTTTTGGTAGCTAATCAAAATACAGACCAATGGTGGCGAAATTATAAACAAGCCCTCAGAAGGTATCATCATGTAGGAAATAGTCTGATGGTGAATGGCCAGGGAAAATACACTAGCACATAGCAAAATGTCTGCTCCCATTCTAAAACAGAAACTATTATAATGGATACGAAAAGCAGCAACTTACAATCCTCTACTGCAC
Organism: Vandiemenella viatica; assembly: GCA_031002005.1. Lineage (NCBI taxonomy): Eukaryota > Metazoa > Arthropoda > Insecta > Orthoptera > Morabidae > Vandiemenella > Vandiemenella viatica. The sequence goes on from CM061914.1 coordinate 100,695,586, forward strand.
TCGTTCTCAGAGCACCGCGGCCACACACGATACTCGGCATTGTGGAAGACGAAGGGGCTGCCCGCTTTAAGTTGGTGTGAAACGATCTGCAAGAAGAAACAAATTACAAACTAATTTATATAACAATCAATGGGAAATAAAATGTACATGAGCACAAAAACATTCTTCCAACAAATAACAGTCTAAGCGTAAAAATATTCCTCCAGCAAATCGTGAATTTTAGAGGGCTAATTGCGAACTTTAGAGTTAGAAGAATATTTATTAACGGGTATATGATCTAATATTAAAAGATCCAATCTTGTATGTATTTACTGGCTTTCTCGAAAGTGGCTGTGTCAGGTATCATCTTCATAAAAACTTTTAAGAAAGTGAAATATATCTAAATAGTAGCAGAAGTCTTATTAGATAGTTTAGTTGACAAATTAAAGTTAATACTATATAAAAAAGAAAATCAACAAGTTATATTTTATCAAATCTGCAGGAAGAAAGATCCAGAAAAGTCAAGTAAGTATTTACTATTTTGATTCTTCTAAATTTCTAATGGTGACAATATTACAACTGCTTTTCGAGTTAAAGCTCTTTCTAATTTCATATATTACTGTCGTTTCGGTAAAATCAGTTACATACATATTCTTGTATTTTATCACTCAGGAGCATATCTGAAGAAATACGAGTTTTTACAGATAAAGATGTCACAATATGCTACCTATAACATACTGTGAGTGTGTTTTATATTGTAAAACGGGGTGTATTGCAACCTGGCCACAAACTTTGCTAAAATTGCTGCTTGAAAATTGCTTAAATCACAATAACAATCAACAATATCTCCGATTATACCTGGCGTCAAGAAAGCAGCGGAATCATTTGCTTGAAAAAATCCACCCTTCTTTTTTTTTAAATTTTTTTTTGGTTGCTGCTGGCAAAATTTTTGAGTTTCTTGGCATTTATCTTAAATTATGTTTTCATGAGTGGAATTTTATAGAGTGAATACGTCCAGTACAATACTTCTACCACAGGAAAATCATCCTCATTCTCTGGATGTAGTGGAGCAAGTGGCGTTAATATTGAATTGCCTAAAAGTTGCCATCTGTTGAGTTTCCCAACTGAAGCTGACACCAAGGGATTATGGTTGGCCCAACGATTGGATAGTTCCTTCAAAATGCCATCGCCGAATTCCTTCCCGTTTCTTACCCACAGTCCTTTCTTCCCTGTAATGAACCCCGACGTCGACGAGGCGTAAAGCCATAAGAAAAAAAAATGGGTACCTATGCTGATACATTGTCACCAATCGCTATCCAAAGAAAGTTCGAACATAGGTTTGATATGGTATCACCAGATGTGCAGACAATACAGCGTTGCTAAGTCATATTTCTAGTCACTGTGAGTTAGAACGTACAGTCGGATGGGTGAGTTCTCGGGTAGAACATTTCCACAGCGATAGATAGTCCGAGATGGACCGGCCAAGTGGCCACCACGATCTCCAGACATAACTCCTCTGGATTTTTTCCTTGGAGTTCATGTGAAAGACATGCTTTATTCCTCATATGCACGTTGATGTTGACAATCTCAGTAGAAGAACTGAGAATGTAGTAAGTTTCATCATTCCAGATTTGGTTGAGCGAACATGGGATTGATTATCGCTTACGCATTTTGAAAGCTGCAAAAGAAGCACAAGTAGAAGTGTGTAAAAACTTTTTAGTTGCTTTACAGTATGGTGAAAATGTTTAACAGATATTGTTTTATATATTTTACTTTGAAATCTGGGAGGTTTGATGTGGACATCTTGTACAGGTAAGTTACCGAGATCTTTTATAGATATTAATCCAAAGTAGTATTAATATTTTCATGATGAGGTGCATCCTCATAAGTCCGTATTATAAATATTTTTTGTTTCTTTAGGACTTCGATCCTCGTTGACAATAGGTAATAAGAGCCATATCATGATTGGGGTCAAAGAACAGGATGTTATTTTCCATGGGCTTCTGACGGAGCCATTGAGTCATTCGCCTGAAGTGATGTTGCGAAACCACTGAATTGAAATCCGGATGGTTCGATCTTGAACCAAAACCACGTCCTCCCGAATGTCAGGTTCAAGCGTTGAACGTTCAACCAATGACCTCGCTATTAATCCCTTCTTGTTTTTTTTTTATTTTATTTTTTTAAATCAAACAAAAAACAAAGGAGCAACTAGTGATTCAGAAAGTTTTCTTGCCTTTGGGAATGTAATCTAAGCACAAAAGCAGTTGAACCAGAAGTGATCATCATCATGGGAAACACGGAGTCAACATAAAACCTCATTATGACACAAACCACAGAGACAGATTGATGACTGAAAAATAAGGGAAAGTTTATGTCGCTAATTTTGGGATGGTAAAAGGCTAAAGGTAGTAGCTTTGGTGACTGTGTTATTGGGATAACAAGACTCCTGCAGCCCCTATCCGTCCGGTGACATCAGTTTTCCAGTCTGGGGGTACGATGCGACACAAACAGGGCAGTGTCCTGGCAACCCCTCACGCGTCCGTAACTAACTGTTAATGCCAGGCGGCACAGCAAGCTCCCCGACCCCGCCTCCCTTGAGCCATTATCCCTCCCCTGATTGCGGCTCCGGCTCGGGAAAGGGGTGCCCTTGCTCTGGTCATGAAATTAATTAGCTCCATTACTTGCGTCATTACCTCCACTCAAAGAGCTTCCTACAAGTCACACACACGCGGGTTCGTAGCCGTATTCAGCAGGGTACGCACGCCTTCTTTCAGCGCGTTCCCCTTGTTTACTCGCCACTCGTGCGGCTTTTCTTTAGTCAGAGCCGTTTTGCGTCACCAAGCTACGATTTACGTAAGCACCTGGTTGTATCCTGACTCTGGAATTAGCCTTCTGGTTTTACTCCCTGGGAATTGATTACATATTCATCCAGCAAACGATAATGATAGTTGTTTAATAAACACATACTTCACGAATCGAGGTTTTGGTAGGAATAAAAATATATGACATTGATTTACACACACTTCTGATGATTCCTATAAGAAAAACATCCTGCAGTTAATAAAGACGTTCACCTCTGGGATGATGTTCTAGTTACAAGGCTGTAAAAATCTACAAAGTAAATTGTCGCAAATTTCTCGATAGAATGAAACTCGGAAAAGTTAATGACAACATATATACCCAGCAGTTAATGTGTTATTGAAACGCAGCCTGGACCAGAATGACAATTGAGACGCTTTGTTAGAGCATAAGACATAATGTACTTAGTTTTATAATATACGCGATGTAAAATAAGGTTTTAGTATGCCTGGTAAATTTTTAATTTTATTTGTTGCATGTTACTGTCGTCATTAACTCAATAGCACGTATGGCGATAAACATTATAGAATCAAGGTTATGATAATTATTCAATAGAAAGAACAGTTTATTTTACTGGTCATGGTTTGAACAGCAGACAAAATTTTTACACACGTTCCTTGGACGATATTATTCAAGAATATTTGCATATTAAAGTCACAAAATATATATTAATCGAGTAAATTTCATCGAAATATGGACAGTTCTGTAAAAGTTATTATGGAAAAACTATGTATTGTTACCTGTTGATATTTATGGTAGCTGTTTCTCAGACAATGTTCTTCAGGAAAAAACTGAATTTTGTATCCATAATAATACGTAAGGAAAAAGTATTGGCGTATTAACATAATTTACTGTACAGCGTTAGCGACCACGGAAGACATATTGTACCACTGGCAAACTGTTTAACTGTCTACCAGAGACAATATATATCACATTAGGAATCGAACTCATTTCGCTTCGCAGCTAACCTATTACGATACAAGTAAATGATGATTACGTTTGATTGATGCATTCCGTTTATTTTAAAGTACTGCGGTCCATAAAACTGAATAACAAAAGTAAATAACATGAAACGGAATCCTAAGTTTTGTCAGGTTATTGGAAAGGAGTGCGCGTCTGAAGTGCGTTATGATCCACAGCTCGCAATTTTCCATATCTACAGGCTTTTAATTGCTTGCTACTTCCCATGATACACATAAGTCATTAGCTATTTCCGCAGATTTTAATTCGGAGCATTAGCTCTAAAAATCTTAAGACCCCATTCAAATTGCTGCGGTGGTTTTTGCGCGGTTCTCGTTCAAATAAAGAGACATACGCAGCTTGTTTACAGATTTATAATAGTATGGAGTGATCTGTTTCAAAATGAAACATGAAATGAGTATATGAAAAATTGTGATTATTTTAAAAAGCAAAACTGACACAAATCAAAGCAACAAACAATGTTCATAATATTCGTAATAAAGAGAAATTTCTAATAATATTCGCTTCCTCGAATAAAAATTCTAGAGATGACTGTCCTAAGAAACGCCTTTCTGGTTTAAGATAAATATGATTGCTTTGGTATTATCATTGGTTGTAAAATCTCGATATGTGGATGTTGATCAAGCATGGGATCAACTAATCGATAATAAAGCAACAATGAAATTTGTTTTATGTAAAAATAAATTTAGGCAGCACTGAGATATGTAGAATTTTTTTTAACTACTACTATGAAGTCCCAGATGTCTAAACTTAGGACAACGGAAGGTGATGGTGAAAGTAATATGCAGCCAAGGAAATGACACTTTTACAAACCGTACAAAGAAGTATTTTTCTTCTTCCTCTTTATGGCCTTGAATGCGTGATTCAATTTATATTAATTTTTAGCAATAGTCAGTTACACATCACACATCAATTGGATCAAAATTCGTCGATCTCTAACCTACTGATGTAAAAGTCTGATCAAAGTGGAACACTTACATTAATATCAGTTCTTGCAGTTGCGTTCGTAAATTATAACATACACTCGCCAACGGAAAATGAGAATCTACAGAAAATTCAAAATATATGCTATATTCTGCAGATGAAGATTGTAAATGACAATGATTTTCTAGAAGCATAAAACAAAAATCGTGGAAGAAGAACAAAATGCATACAAAAAATCTTAAAAAACGTACCTTATATTATCGTTTTCTGAAATCGCATAAATGAAGTCAAATGATAATTAAAGCGACCAACTGAAAATAGCGTAATTCTTTACTCACTCTCCATATTTATTTTATAGTAATAGTAATCTCACAAAAATTATAACTTCGAAGTTTAAAAAGGCGTTCAAACTTTCACTGTTTCAGTTGTAATCATATAATATATTTACGAGTGAATATATTAACATCCATACATCAAGAGTATTGAAAGTATTAGCATCAGTACTGCCAGCATGGCTTCAGTGCGGGGCACATTTCCCTTGTAAGGGGCTGACTTGGTTGGTCGAATGATAGCTGTTTAATAATATTTGTATACAGAAATAATCCCCTTTAGAATATGACACTTAACTGCTAAATATGAAAATTTCATAAATATGATAGTTACCGCAAATAACATACTTAAAAAAATTACATCGAGCAACAACTTTCTTTACACAAACAACATTTTTTTTACTTTAATGCAGGCAATATTCTGACGCGAAGAGCATGTGTATCTACCTGCATCGCACACTCCAAGGAATCATTGCGTTGTTATGTATATGTCTAAGTCATGTCTGTTTGTGTTGTAGGTGATGGAAATATTTACCGCTCACTGGTATTCCAGAAAACTGTTTAACATTTTTCTTTCCTTTTTGGTTTCCGTTCACAGGTAACAATTTTGGGACGAAAATCAGGGATTATCGAAGCATTCGGTTAAATGATTATGTTGAAGGTATGGGAATCAAGAATTGAAATAAATTACCAAGAGAAATGTAGAAGTGTTGAAAAATTTACAAAAACATTGAAAGATTTTAAAATTAAAATTTGTAATGCGCTGAAAGAATGTAAGATTAAAAAAAAAAAAAACATGAAATGTGAAAGTAGGAGTGTACGTGAATTGCCACTGCAATTGAATTAAATTAAATAGCATAAAATCAGCTTTCCAGTAGTATCGTAGGCAGGTGGTGCCTTGGTCCTACCTATCAAAATTCAGTATTAAAGATAGCTAAACCATATTATGCAAAATTTTCCGTTTAATTCCTACAATGACGGATGGAAATTAACGACAAAGCTCATACTCAAGATACAGTGTATCTGCTACTCAACGCTCCATTGTGTACGAATTGATGTCCAGAGCCCTTCTTACTAAACAACTATCAGAAATTTATAACTTCCGTTATTATTAAATAGATCGAGGAATATACAGTACCGTTTGCTTGGTATAGTTCTGGGGGCCTATTTCGATGTTCACGGAAGGGTTTTGGTATGTTGATACGTTAAGAGAGTGCTTGCCATGTCACATTCCCTTTTTCTTCCCTGAGAAAACTTCATTTGGCCACTATAAATTCATTTAGAATATTTGATACTATATTTTAGGGCTTTTAGCCAATGTGTTTCAGAGGCGCATGGTAGTATAAGATGCAGGTATTAGCAGGGGATGAGAAATTTTTGCCAGAAAGTCACTTGTGTCAGTAAAGGACCACAGCAAAGTTGCTGTTAGGGTGTTTTTTTTTTCATGAAATCACCCATATCTCAAATCTTAGATGAAGAGTTAAATACTAGCGAAAGTGGTCTGAAGGCAGCGGCGAGCTGCTTATAAGGTTCATCTGAGGATTGAGGCAATTGAGTTGCATATCAGCTCAAGATCAGACGAGAGTTCAATCACCACTACTCTTCAGCCACTAACATACACTACCTGATCAAAAGTATACTGACACCTAGCTGAAACTTCACTCAGACTTCACCCGAGTCACCTTCGCCATCGTTAGACATTAATGTGAGATGGGTATAGTGTAATAAGAGGACCATACCCAAGAACTCCGAAACCATAATACCACCTCATCCGTATTTCACTGTTGGCACTACACATGATGGCAGGTAACGTTTTCCAGGTATTCACCAAACCCAAACCCTTCCATCGGATTGCCACAGGACATAGCGTTATTCATCACTACAAATCCACTGTCCATTTGTGATGCTCTTTACATCACCTCAGTCGTCGCTTAGCAATGATAGTAAAAATATTTGGTTATGAGCATCAGCTCAACTTTCGTATTCCATTCTTTTTAACGAATAGTCACTGCGCTGACTGGACTTCTTGTAGCACTTTGGAACTAATGAATGATTCCTTCAGCTGATTTCTTGAAATTTATTACTGATTGACTAATCCACATTATAAATCACTGAGCTTGACTGACGACCCTCTCTGCTTCTCTATAATATTCCATGCTTTCTTTCATACTGGCAGATTCGCCTGTCTAACATGTAGCGTTCAGGGGTGTTATTGATGAGATGGTGTAGGTAACAAGATTCACAGTGACTGAACGAAAGAAGACGCGCAGGTAAATTATTGGAGTAAACGTACGACGAGACAAATTTTCTGTCTAATAGAAGATTTCATCTAGTAACGACTTGAGAGGAAAAAAATGTGTTCAGGAATTCAATGTTATCAGGGTGCTAAACCAGCATTATATGCACCGCTAATCATCTCTAACGTCGCCAAAAAAGTTTCACACTGTCGGGGGTCACAGATATGATACACCTGTTCACAAATTGATTAGCATCCCTGATCATTTAGCTGAGCTCTCTTACATTATTTGTGGATCTAATATTCCGAACGTTAAGACATATCATCAATGCAAAAATATTCACATTACTGATTTTTACTTATCATAGTTTACTAACTTCTCTTTCAACACCTAGATCACTGTGCCTTCGGTAGTTACTTGATGCACGGTCCGGGGCAGGGGGAGACGATGCTTGGCATCAGTGGATGAGGGTGTTTTACGGAAGCGGATGAGGAGGTGGAAAAATTCAATATTTTATCAAACATAAACTTAAAATCGAAATAATTTGTATCACAAATTCTACATTTGGCATAAGCAAAATTTATTTCCAACTAATACTGCCATATTTATTGATTTTTACATTATCTTTCAACAACAAAACACATGAGATGATTTAACAAGTGAATTAAATTTTTTACATAACTACCCATGCGTTAACAAAACAATCTTTGTCATATGAACTTTGCGGAGTCGCGTTTCGACTAATTGAAAGGGCAAGCACAAGATCCTGCCACAGCACATCTCCGTGCCCACCACCTGCCTTCCCAACGCTCTAGCGGTCAATTCACAGTCCAATTTGTAGGACCCACGATGATTCTATTTTTTGAAATAGGACTGTCGTTGGGCCCTGAAAGGGGCTGCAGGATGTAGGACGTGCTGGATGTGGTTGGACTTCCAAACAAGCAACACGGGCACATGCCCTCCAACAAGTTATAGCGTTGGATCATGTTTGGATAAGTACGAGTATACGATAAGGACATTTTGGACTCCTTCCAGTAGCGTTAATGGGTGAACACATCCTACGGTAGTTCTACATGGAGATCCTACAAGATAGACCGTGAATAGGCCGCTATATTTTATATGCAATTTCAAACTTTCAAATTCGTGCTTAGGTAATAACACCGTTTGGTTCATTGTTACTTTCATTACAGTATTGTAAGAAACAACCACGTTTGTACTAGCTAAGCGACAGGCAATTGTCGTACAAAGAGAAAATAATAAGATATATACATCGAAATGTAAACAAAACATCAGCTGTACTTCTCCGCATCAAAAGTTGCGGATGTGAAAGCGCAGGTAGAATATCATGCGGAAGTTCTGCAATTGTTGATGCGGAAGTTCCGTTATTTCCCTACTTTAAAGCTACGGTCAAAATTTCATTGGAGTTTAGGATACCAGAATGTCTTTTGTGAACAATATAGCGCTTATCTTACAGTATGAAACACGGTGTACTGGGTGTACAGTAGGTAGGTCCGAGCGAGGCTGGCCGTTTGCGGCTGCACTAATGCGAGGCGGAGCGGCCGGCGCTGGAAATAATGAAGTTGTCTGGTGCATGTGGCGCCCCCCGCCGGGGCGGCCCACCCCCGTAACACGCAAATTAAGCTCCGCCGCCTCCAGCTAGAGGGACCACTCGCCCGCCCACGCTTTTATTTTAGATACGGATTTAGTAATTAAAACAAATAGGCAAGAATTAATGGGCCGCACCAGCAGGTACAGTCGCTTGTGAAACTGTGGACTTTTCCCGAGCGGCAGTCAGTGCTGGTGTTATTGCCTTTTATGCGGTGACCAACGTGGGTTTGTCCCAATTGCAACATCCACTGTTTAATTAAAACCCTCGTTTAAGGTGCAAAGCTAAGCTGTGTGAGAAATTTACATCTTTGACCCAGATATTTTACTAATAACTTAATAATCTCCAATGTTAATAGTTCATTATTCAACAAGAATCACAACTGATTCATTCAGTGGCAAAAAATAACGATGTGACTATTCTTTGAGTTAAACTGAGTTTTTCTTTTTTAAAGAGATTTTGACGGAGACCCCCCTCCCCCCCTAGTAATCGACCTCATAACTTTTTTAGACCTTTTTTTTTAGGGCTCATGCTTCCAAGGGCGGCAATACCCCCACTTTTGCCCCCTAATGTCGACTTTCGTGTCATTTATAGACTTTTTTTAGCTCTACAAGAATTTCGAAACCTCACCTGAGATTTCCGTTGAGCCCTCCCCCCCCCCCCTCCCCTTTGGTGAGATTTCGGCGGATCCCCCCCCCCCATTTCACCTCACGTGATTAATGGACGACCCCTAAGGTACGGTAAGGAATTCGGACATGAGTGATTTTGGTACACAAATCCAATCTTTGTTTAACCAGTAATGTGGAAATCCTCTATTTGAAGCAAACTATCTCTATCTAACAAATACTCTTCAATTAGTCTTCAGCTTTAACAACAAAGAAGAAAAAAAAATTTTTCTGAGCTCGCTAAAGTCTCGAAGAATCCATGCATTCCACTCAAAATGCAGATATAAGATATCCTCTATCCATCGATTCTAATGTATTCTCTCAAGATACGTCCATATGCCTCGTCCTCACTCCAAATTCTTTCTGAAGAGCAGTAATTTATAAGCTGTAATTTAATCTAAAAAAAACTGTAACTGTGATGGGAAAAGGCTCTGGAGAAGAAGGATCGCTAGGAAGACAGTTCTGAACTGTAACTAAACAATTTTCACATTTTTCTTTTTTTTCTTGATTCAGCTAAAAACTACAAAATTACAAGAGCATCGCAATAATATTTGTAACAGGGATGTTCGTAATAACATCAACAATACTACGGTTAGCCAAATGAAATTAGTTTCTTTTGAAATTAACGGTAATTGTTTCGTAGCAAATTAATAACACTAATACGAAACTTTTAACATTTTAGCTTTAGAAACCTTAATAGTATTTGATGGTTATAGGGAAATTTCTCTAACCTTTAGATGTTTAAATTGAGACCGACAGTAATATCACGAGATCTCTATTAGACTTTTAGTGGGTTACCTGTACGTTATCACTCAAGTTTTCAACAGTCAAAAGAAACTACTATACCGATTACGATTATTTTCTTTGTCTGAGTGTGTTAAACTAGTGCTATATTTGACTGTAGGTGTTCACGGTGCATGTTATTTACCTTAACACAGGCGTATTGGCAATTCTAATTGAAGTTTAAGTCTGTGATAATCCCAAATTCATGCCTCAAAAATTTCCATTACATCATTAAACTCTTGGTCATTATGGTTTCACGGTTCGTACACAGACGGAAAAAAAAATCCCAACACCAAGAAAAAATTATTGTAGAGTAATGAAATTTGGACAATGCATTTGTCAAGTTAACATGTTTAATTGATTAAATTTTCAAGATCACAGGTTAATTTAAGCTCAAGAAAATGCATTTCAAATGTGAAATACTGTTAAATTAATAGCCGGTGTAACCTCCAGAATTTTGAATGCAAGCCTGCAAACGTGAATGCATTGTGTCATACAGGTTTCGAATGTCACTTTGTGGTATGGAGTTCCATGCTTGTTGTACTTGTGCTGTCAATACTGGGACGGTCAGTGCTGGCTGTGGATGATGCTGGAGTTGTCGTCCAATGATATCCCATACGTGTTCAATTGGAGACAGATCTGGTGATCTCGCAGGCCAAGGTAACATGTCGACACTCTGTAGAGCACGTTGCGAGACAACAGCGGTATGAGGGCGAGCGTTATCCTGTTGAAAAACTCCCCCTTGAATGCTGTTCATGAATGGCAGCACTACAGGTTGAATTACCAGACTGACGTACAAATTTGCAGTCAGTGTGTTTGGTATAACCACAAGAGTGCTCCTGCTGTCATAGGAAATTGCTCCCCAGACCATGACTCCAGGTGTAGGTCCAGTGTGTCTAGGCCGCAGACAGTTTGGTTGCAGGCGTTCCCCTGGCCTCCTTCTGACCAACACTCGGCCATCACTGGCACCAAGGCAGAACCTGCTTTCATCAGAAAACACAACAGATCTCCACTCCGTCCTCCAATGAGCTCTGGCTTGACACCACTGGAGTCGCAAACGGCGATGGCTTGTAGTCAGTGGAATGCACGCTACAGGGCGCCTGGCTCGGAGCTGTCCTTGAAGTAACCGATTTCTAACAGTTCGTTGTGTCACTGTGGTACCAACTGCAGATCGAATTTCTGCCGCAGACGCATTACGATGCGCCACAGCTGTACGCCGAATACGGCGGTCTTCCCTCTCAGTAGTGCCACGTGGCCTCCCGGAACCCGGTCTTCTTGAGGCAGTACCATCCCTTGACCACTGCACCCAACAATCATGCACAGTGGATACATTCCGGCCAAGTCTTTCTGCAATATCGCGAAAAGAAAATCCACCTTCTCGTAGCCCTATTACACGACCTCGTTCAAACTCGGTGAGCTGTTGATAATGGCTTCTTCGTCTTCTTAAAGGCATTCTTGGCTAACATCAACTCACTATGTCAAATCTCAGCGGTAAATAACGTTCACAAACTTTACAGCGCGTATTTAAAGCAAACCTGATTTGCAAGCTCTGAGTAGCGCTACTAGCGCCACACTTATGCGCGAAGCGTGAAATTTGAATCGATGTCATCTTTCAGATGTATAAACACGCCTACCAAATTTCGTTTATCTAACACAAGTCTTTCTTGGTGTTGGGATTTTTTTTTTCCGTCTGTGTATATGGAAGTCAACACCCATTCCCCTTTTAGGGTTCCTTACTCAGGAATTTCCAAAGTGTCTCCAACATCGACCAAACCTAATATTTAAACTAAAAATATTAAAAATGCTCCCATCTGATACAGTTTATAAATTTCTGACACAACAAGCAAATATTTTAAAAAAAATCATTTTAAGTTAACAAATCTGTAATATAGTTCACTGAAACCGATTGATTACAGTAGTTTTTTTTTATCTGTTTAACGTCTCTTAACAGCGAGATCTTTAGAGAAGGGAAAGGATTGGGGGGGGGGGTGCAAGGAATGGGAAGGAATTCGGCCATGGCGTTTTGAAGGAAGCATCCCGGTATTTGCCTGGAGTGATTTGTGAAACCATGGAAAACCGAAATCTGGATCCCGAATACGAGGCCAGAACGCTAACCGTTACACCATCACACTCGGTGGTAGTGATACGAGCGGCAACGTAGGTTAGCATGTCAAGATTGATTTTTGTACCAAGCGACTAACTTCTGACTTACCACATACAACATATTTATTTTACAGTTCTGAACGTAATATGTACGAGGCTCGACTCACCCCAATTGCCCATTCATTTTAGAACAGATCATCCTGAACAATCGCTCAGGTGTAAAAATATTTTAGGGGGAATCAAAACAACATTGGAACATTTAAGCGGGGAGTTTGTCGTATTGCTATGAAATGACTTTTATCTTACTGTATCTACGTAGCGAATGAAACGCGTTGAGCTTGCCACTGTGTCCCAGGCGGCCAAGTGCCCATCCCGCCAGAGCAACCCGTCCGCTGGCCTGTCACTGCAAATGAACGCTCACATCAATTTACACATTTAACGCCAAATCGAGCTTTTGTTGTAGTCCCCGGCCCAGTGCTCGCTTCGCGCAGGTACAGTCACTGCCGATGACAGCTGAACACCAGAGTAGCTAATGCCACTGAGACACTGCTACAGAATGTGTCATAGTACCCCATGACTTACAATTTATTAATTACTTTCATACAATGGTGGAAATAACACAAAGTTGGTGCAACTAAGGGAGCAGTAAAAATGCATGCATAAAATATATTATTTGATTTGAGGTGTAAAGGTGGTGAGAAGTTTTTCTTTGTAAGTATAGGATTGAAGTATTAGGTACGTGAAGAACATACCTTAAACATAGCCACATTAAAGTGAGCAGAAAGAAAATGATCTGGGCCTAAACTCCATCGCAGTTCGTAACTACGTTTGACCTACTTGTGAATATAGCTCCTTGCAGCAAAGACGTTCTTGATAAATCAGAAAAATCTTCCTTAGATAATACGCCTAAACTCAATTCTGGTAATCAAACCATAGGGCCTACTAATTTCAGGAGTTTATGAAACTATATTCTACAAGTCATTGTTTCTGATTTTCATTACTGTTAATTTTTTTCTTCCTTGCTTATGGCATTACGCATATTCAACGTCAAGATCATTAGAGACGGTAATGAATGGGGGCAAGGAACCAGAAGGAATTAAGACATGGCCTTTTAAAGGAAGCATCCCAACATTCGCCTGGAGTAATTTGGGAAAGCATGGAAATCCAAAATCTGGATGCCTGGACGGGGATTCGAACCCGCGTCCAGCCGAATGCGATGCCAGAGCGTTACCGCACACCCATCACGCTCGGTTTGTCGTTGAAGGTGTCAACTGATTATACATTAGGGCCCACTCTGGCTATCAGATATTTCGTAAACCATAAGCAGCTTTTGCACGTATCAATTCATTTTCTTAAACGAAATTGATACATAAAGAGACCAATATTTAAATATATCATAGAAATATCTTCTTTTAAACCAAGCGGGAGTATTTGGTTCTAATGAGGATTACCTCTATAGATTCATTAATAGCAACAGTATAAAATACATCTCAGCACAGCGAAAGAGCCCAAATTAATACAACTGAAAGTGCTAAGAGAAAGAAAAATTCCAATCAGCTTGCGTCGCTGAATATTTCTAGGCAAGAAACGTTCTGCTATGCATAACTTTGTACAGTTCCGCGGTGTGACTTATACCTTTCCTTTCAAACACACAAGTTCGTTCACTTTGCAATATAAATTAACCGTAGGAGTATTACAATCACTTCTGTGTACCTACTAACTAAGGAGAACAGGTTCTGACATTTATGGCTAAGAAATTAATGGGAGGACACGACAAGGTAAAAGAATGCTGACTAAATTCGTTGAGACAGGGAAATGGTACGTAAAACTAGCTACACAGACTGGAAAACATGCTCGATGCGGAAAAGATTAAGCAAAGGTAGAGTTAAATCTGTTAATATCTAGTAAATATTTTTTAATTTAAAGTTAGTAATGTTTTTTAGATCAAGCCGACAATAGCAATCAACACCTGAATGTAATGGTTATGTATGTTACATTCTATTTGTTACTGGACGGTCTTGAGATACTTACTGTACTAAAGATTCATCACAAATATTTGAATCATTGGTAAACAAAATAAATACGAAACGATTACTAGATTTACTGATGTATGAAACGAATAGTATAAGGAGTAAAATTATATATAACAGTATGGGAAGCAACCATAAATTCTCTTTTTTTTTCATGTAGTCTGTAGCTATAAACATATATATCTACTATAGGACTTCTCGGATTTGGATGAAACAACATAATATCTATTAGTCACGACTGTTGGGCCAAACGAATATTTTTAGCAGTTATTATGAATGAAAATGTGTTATTTTTCAGACACCCGTTTTAGCTAAGTTAGTGATCAAATTTTCTCTAGGAAATAATTAAGAAGGTACCCATTAAACAAAATCCAAAAATTCTTACACCGTTGTACTCCTCGGATATGCGATTTTCCGTAATATCTTGGTAAACTCCGACCTCAAATTAGTATCAAACGGAACAGGCAAAATATCAATTTCAATAAAAGAAAAGTTTCTTGACATTAATTGTAGATTACATGGTTGAGCTAAGATGTTAAAACGCTCCTAAGTCTTCGTTGCCCTGATAACCCTGTGTACTCTCTTGTTAATTGTTTTTGTTGTGAATATTAAGTTTTGTGAGTACTTTTATTATCAAAACCAAAAACAGTTTTTTTTACCAGTTCTTGACTACTGCTTCATATTTTTTTTATAAAATTTTCTGTTAAACAATGAACTAAACAACATTGTCATACCATTTTATTCCAAGTGGCTCATTGAGATTTTTTTAAAAAAATGAAATTATTCGTTCCGTATTTTTAGTTTGCTATTGGAAAATATTAAAATTCATGTTGCTCACATAATGCAGTTCTTGAGACGACTTTGAATATCCTACCGAGCTTGATGGGTGGATGGCCACGTCCGGGTTCGATATCCCGTACGGCCGTCTAGATTACAGCTACTTCAAAAATAACAAGGCTGAAATCCTTCATTTCCGGCCTTTGACGAGACGGAAACAAAAAAAAATGAGGATAATATCAATTATCAGAAAAGTTCTTGCAAGTTCAGATTTCTGTGAGAGGAATTTTAATGCCCACATTTCTCAGGTAAATGCCTCACCAGTAAAGGTTTGCAGCTTTCGGCGACGCGAGGTGGCGTGACGGATTAGGCGAGGGGCGCGTGAAAACAGCGGGAGGCACCGCACCACAAAGCACGGTGCTAATCGCCCCGCGGTACAAACATCATTAATAACACACATCTGTATTTAGAGGCCCCGCTAACTGTCGCCAGCTTCCATCGATACCATCACAAAATGGCTCTAAAAAATGAATTCCTTTATTTGGCCCGCGTCAGTATGGAGAATCCCGTCCTGGAACTAATGGTGTGTCTCACTTTACTCCCGTTGTTATCGCACCTGCCTCCCTGCTACTTCAATGGTTGGAACAGCGGAACTGGAACTCCTAGATCTGCTGCTGCTGAAATCAGTTGGCCAAGAGGCTTAAATTCTGTAATGATCAGGGTATTCTCAATATCAGTCACTATCAACATACGTAAAAGACGAAATTTCAGGAATATTCAATGACGCATGGTTCACAGGTAATACAGTCCCACACTTTCCAGTTAGTTTAAAATGAGTATGGAGCAATGGACCTGCGAAACGTTCTAGGAATGCGATTCTTTGTCGCGGTTGGAAGTTCGAGACCTTTTATCAGTTTTCATTCATTTTTACCTAAGTAAAATGTGAATTCAGTTATATGGATGCAAGAACATCTTGATTTATACGTATGTCCACAAGCAAATAATTTCAAAATTATATCTCCTTTCTTCGTAGGACTAGTAAACCTGTCACTAAGACTATCAGAAGCATTGTCATAAACAGACGATTATAAAATTTATTGAATAATTTATATCATTTGTATCCTATTACCTCTATGCAATCTGTTATTCCATGCAAAAGTTCTGGTTTATTAATAGTGGTGGTAACAGTTTTATCTTAATAACTGCAGCCGTCGTAAAAATGTTAATATTGATTTTTTTACTAATGAAGGAGGTGAATACACACGGCATCTATCCCGACACAGGCAAGCTTAGACACAGGTAAAAGACAAATTATGTACCTGGAAAAATTGCGGCCACACTTGAAATTCGAAGCGTGACTTACCCGTCACCAATCACAATATACACCATTCAGCTACAAGACAGATCACTAGGTTTTTTAACTTTACAGTTGTGTATTCAAGGCCGGAACAAACCTTGGTGTTCTAAATATCGTTCCAAGTTCTATTGATTAACCCCTTTTGTTTTTAAAAAAATGAAACAAAGTTACTTCCTTAGTCGAGTAAACACATGAAATAATTATTGTAAGTTTGATAACAACTGACAAAACTGAGGTAACGGTTTTTAGTGGTGCAAAACAACTTCCTTTATAAACGTAACTGATAAAGAGAAACCAATTTCAGTGACATTCATGCAGTTGCAGCAAGTTTGGTTTATTTGGTTAAATAATGTATTTAATTTACTGAAAAAGCAAGCGGTCTGGTGGATCAGTGGTTAAGTGTCTGAGTGGAGATCGAAAAGTCCCCGGTTTGAATTCTTGTCTCGGCGGGAATTTTCAAAAGCGCTTAACCCGACCTTCACCTCTGGCACAGCTTGCTGTGTAAAGTTAAATACACCAGAACGCTTCCGTGGTTCGGATTCCACGTTAAACTGTAGGTCCCCTGTACCCGGCGGGATTGCCGGGTTAGGCTAAGGCGGCTAAGATAGGGGCGGAATGCGCAGCCAGTAAAATCCCTACGTCCAGATCTTTACGACCACACTGAATTATTATTATTTATCCTGAAAAAGCATACAGCTATACCTTGTCCAAGAGAAGAAGAAAAAAAATGAATAAAGCAATTAAAATTTGTTGTTTACCCAATAAGGGAATCATAGAAAAGTGCTTGTGGTGTTATCGGTCACAACCAAGTTTCTCTAAGTTTCTGGTTGATATAAGGGTTTAGAATGAAATTATCAAATAACCCGCATGTAATCAGTTGGTTTAATGCACTCCTCTGTTTTCTGTGTGACTATAAATCCAGATAAATCCAGCCGTTGGAATTATTTGCCGTATCACCTTTTTGCTGCTTTCAAATATCAGCAACGCAATTTTACATAATCCACGACTGTTCCGCTCGGTCGGGAGGGGTTAAAACGGGGAACGTCAGCGTTTAATTGACAGCCGGGAAAAACTGTTATTAAAACAAAACAAAAAAATGCCGGGAAAAAAAGTTTGATAAGGAACAATAACATGTGTACAAAAATGAGCAGCGGAAATAAATGCGAGTATTATTTTTGTTGTGAGCTGCAGCTATCAATAAAACATGCTGCTCTGAAATTACCTCGGCGCTAGCGGGTGACACTCCGCGAATCAGTTAATGCCCCCTATCCCGTGACAGTCGCTTCTGCCCACTTACTGTGACAACGTCCACCTGTCGCCGCCAGAGAGCATTAAAAAGCTGGAAATATCCCAAACACTACACACATTAAAACCAGTCATAATCGTCTCATTCAATCTGCTGACGTAACGAACGAAAATGATAATCATACCGATTTATATATTACTAGGCGATCATCATCAATCAACGCCAATAAAAAGCTAAGCTTGGTCATTGTGTCGGCTAGGCTGTGACGTCATGCTCCCAGCCTTCGTTGCCGAACTAACAGCGACCTGAGATGTCACTACCAACTTGAGGTTATGTGTGCGGCATAACGTATTAAGTTGTTAAGAATTATTTTGCATTGCCTTCACTGGCGCGATATTATTGACATTATTATTTCAGACGCATTTAAGTAGTTCCAGAATGTAACGCCACGTAAACTAGAATCGAAATATAGTGTATGAGAGTTAATTAATAACAACTACATTTATATAAGCAAATGGGAAGAAATGATTTGCCAGAAAACTCCGTTCAAGTTGTCACTTTTGACATGCTTTGGAGCTAGTCAATGAATAAAAGTTATAATTGCTTATGGCACGCGAAACGATAAAACATTTGTTCGAGCCTAAGGCCCTTATTTATTTTTGTAAGGGCTTTACGGTTCGTCAGCATCGAAGTTATTATAGGCGGGAAAGGATTGGAGGGAAAGAAGGAAAGGAATTCGACAAAAGCCTTTTGAAGAAACCACTTCATCATACTAGAGGTGCCATTGCGGGAAACCTTGAAAACCAAAATCTGTATGACCGAATAAAGTACTGATCACGAATCCTGACAAAGGCAATCCTCGAATGTCAAACCGCTCACCTATCCCGTTCGATGAGACGTTACTGCTTTACACAACGCCCATAAGGACCACAGATGAAATTAAACAACATTCCACTGAGATATACACCGGTCAGACAGAACATTATGACCACCTGCTTATTAGTGTGTTGGTCCATTTTTGGAGCGCAATACAGCAGTGGTTCGGCGTGGCATGGATTCAAAAAGTCCTTGTTATTCCGGAGTTGTCGCACAGGTCACGCAATTCCCTTAACGTTGTGGGCGCGGGCAACGAGTATCTCGAAAACGACGAGGCTTGTCAGCTTTTCACGTGTTACTGTAGTGAGCATCTGCATGTATGCAGAGCGATTCAAGGACGGTGAAACCACGGCTGGGCGACAAGGTGGTGGACGTCCACGCCTCATCACAAAACTTGGAGGTCGAAGGCTAGCCCGAGGCGGAGATCTGCGGCAGATCTGACAACAGAGTGTGCTCCGAAACACTTGTGCCTGCACTCTGGTGTCAGATAAGCCACAGATCGCCGCCTATCCCGCTTTACAGAGCGGGCAATGCTCCAAACTCCACGTTCTGTGATGAGGCGTGGATGTCCACCGCCTTGTCGCCCAGTCGTGGTTTCACCGTCCTGCAACCACTCTGAATAGATGTTCACTACAGTAACACGTGAACCAGCCCCGCAGTTTCCGAAATGCTCGTTTCGATGTGCCGCGCCCACAAACCACCGGCCCGTAATTTAAGGGAATTGCGTGTCCTGTGCGTATACATCTGGTGCCAGACAACTTCTGAAACCTAACAAGGACTTTTTGAATCCATTGCCACGTCGAACCGATGCTGTATTGCGCTCCAAAAATGGACCAGCACAGTAATAAGCAGGTGATCATAATGTTTTGTCTGACCGATCTATATCTCAGTGGAATGTTGTTTAATTTCATCTGTGGTCCTTATGGGCGCTGTGTAAAGCAGTAACGTCTCATCGAACAGGATGGGTGAGCTGTTTGACATTCTACGATTGCCTTTGTCAGGATTCGTGCTAGATACTTTATTCGGTCATCGAGATTTTGGTTTTCAAGATGGTCATAATGTTTTGGCTGATCAGCGTAAGCAACGATTATTTAGTAACGTCTAATTCTTCAAGAACCATAAAAAATCGAAAATTGATGAACGAAGGATCAGGAAGTTTTGGAACTATAGAAAAGGGAGCCACAATTTTAAATCGTACAACACCACTTTCCTGAATGGTTGGGCTCTCACCAAGAAATAATAAAATTAGACTGAGTGATAAATAAGGACTAATGAAACATAACTTCTGTAAAAGACACCTTATTCCAAACTAAATTATTTAAATGCAAGGGAAATTTCAAGACAGAATTACATATTAAATATTGAATGGGCACATTCTGAACATAGGAGACATTGGGGCGCTTGCATAAACCACGTAGCTCCATTTTGGCCTCCTATTAACCCCCCCCCCTCCCCTTCCAAGTAGCTTTTTTGCATTTTGATTCCAAAAGACATTTTGTACTGTTTTCCCTTATCAGACTATTGTAAATTACATACGGAGATAATTAACTGAGGGAAATAAATATTCACATGCTGTTGTGAGTTGTACTTCATTTTAACTGTGAAAAATGTTATGAAAGGAAAGCTACGTGGCCTGGCTCGAAACCCCCTCTCCCTCCACGTAGCCCAACGTAGCCTTTCAGTCAACCCCTCCCCCCTTCCCTGGACCGAGCCACGTAGTTTGTGCACATTCCCTTGGGGAAGGTTGAAAAAAATGACCTTACATGTTAAAGATTTACAGGCCTCATTGATGGCCACCGTGCTTAGGAGAAATAGGAGACCAGTAAGGCATCGAGTATATTTCTTGTACAATGAATAATTTTGTATATCCCTGTATTACAAATGAAAGCAGCCATAAACATACACTTAGGTTGACATTTCAAGGCGTTAACAATAGA
The DNA here is from genome assembly GCA_031002005.1 of Vandiemenella viatica. Lineage (NCBI taxonomy): Eukaryota > Metazoa > Arthropoda > Insecta > Orthoptera > Morabidae > Vandiemenella > Vandiemenella viatica. The sequence continues at coordinate 100,716,275 of CM061914.1, forward strand.
TCATGCACTGGTACCGTAATCATGTATCGTAATTCTGGTCAGTGAAGCCAATACGTAATAGCTAAGCTATGCTGGTGGTAAAAAATTAAAGCTTACTGACTGAAAAATGCCAAGATGACTGCTATCTTAGCCCTCCTTCGAAAAACTCGAGCCGTTTCCACTACATTTCACCCCAAATGGACTCTGGCAAACATTTCACGGAGCGCAATTTCGCGCTTTTTTCCACAGCGCCCCATCTACGAAACTTACTCCTAAAATAACACCATTTATCATTTAATATATAAAGAGAGAGCGATATCTGAAAAGGAACCGCCCGAAAAATTGGACGCAGCCGTTGATGATGGCAGGAGTGAGACAGAGCGGTGGAGGACGGTGGGGAAAGGTTGGCGCACACGTAGTACAAAAGGGGGAGAGGGAGAGAAATAAAAAAAAATTGGCGGATATGATTTTTTTTTTGTTCGGGGGATAGGGATGTGCAGATAAAGAGAGATAGGGGCGGGAGAGCGTATGTGCCTTGGGCCTCGGCGCGGCTCGCCCGAGAGCGGGATTTTCTCCCATTAATCAACGTATTGATGAAATTTAATTTGTCAAACGCAGGCCCAGATTGAGTTGTAAGTGCCGGGCCGGGCGGGCAAGGCACGGCCGGGGAGTGGGGCGAGCGCGCTCAAAGCTGAAAGGATTGATTCTGGAGAGAGACAGCCTCGCCCGGGGCTCTGTTTTATTCGCTGCCGGCTCTGCCGACGAGCTGTCGACAGCACAACGCTGTGTCTTCACTCTCAAGGATGACTCGCTGTAAATCGGACGAGGCACTCGATGTTACCGCTTAAAACAGCAGCTATCTTCCTTTGAAACGAGAATGCTATCGGAATAATCCAGTTTGAATTATACTAAAACTCGCTCTAATTAGTTGGATTCTCTTAGATTAATTTTGTTACAGTTCCCACGAGGATATTTCGCTTGTACTAATAGTGACATTTCAAGCTTGTGCGGGAAACTACAAAGTTCGTTAATGTGGAGACATCATAGCGCTGGCACAACAAACCGAGCGAGGTGGATGGGTGGGGCAGGACGTGAGTTCGACCATCTATATTTCGGATTTTCATGGTTTTCCGAAATCACAACACGCAAAATTCGGAACGGTTACTTCAAAGAGCAATGGTCGAATTCCTTCAAGTTCCTTGTTCCAGTCCTCTCCCACCTCTGATGACCTCAACATTGACGAGACATAAAACAATAAGCATAAAAAAACGTTGTTTGTACAGCGAATAATTTCTTTATTCGCACATTCAATAAACGGAAAGCTCATAAGACGGTCTAACAATCGCAAGATTCCTATCCGTTTGCCACTAAGGAGAGCTTGGAAGAAACACACTGGAAAGCTATGGTTCATGCCTCGTGCAGTTCAAGTGAGGCCATCATTTGTGTGGATTCCAAAAAAAAGATTTAGATGAAAAGATACTAGGTGGGTAGGACATTCTCCACCAGCGAAATACTGTTACTGACCTTTTGAAATTTAGATTAACTGCTTCCTTATAATGTCCTCTTCACGTTGTACACTTCCCTTTTCTGGAAAAGTCGCCACGAATTAAATTAAAAAATGCCTAAATATGGCACTGCAGCGCTACTATTAGTTGCCGCCGGCGCTGCGAAATCAATGATAAAATCTTGAAATGTTGGTTTAATTCTTTGTTGTAATATTTTATTGCCGTTTTAGCTTCATTCCGTTGCGAAACGTCGCATAAAATTAACAGATACAAATTTTTTATCCGAAATGCAGTACTATAAGGCTCACCATCTTGGAATCGATATAAGCAGTCAGAGATAATCGATTACTTCAGTTGTAAACAAGTGCGCATTTTGTCTCTGGTTTGCGACAGGGACTGCTGCAGAACGAAATTCCCGTAAACTTTTTACTCTTGGTCCAGGCCGAATTTCAACCTAACCATGATCACTATGACAAAACGAACCTATTTAGGTTGATATGATCCCTGTACCGATAATTTTTGTGTCATTTTTACAGTGCTGCTAACATTTCGCGGTTGCGGAACATCCCATATTTCGGCATTTTTAATTTAATTCGTGGCGACTTTTCCGAAAAAGGAGAGTGTACAACTTGAAGAGGACGGAAGCAGTTAATCCAAACTTCAACAGTTCAGTACCAGTATTTCGCTGGTGAGAATATGCTACCCCACCCAATAAACTTTCAAACGACAAGTGACATGGAAAAAATACATAGGCAAGAGCAGAGGCTTTGTACAAATATAATTTATCATTTTGTAAACTATGGACTAAGAACGGGTGGCTTATATTATTTTCCATTTAGTAAATTTTACGGAAATACTTGTTTTACAATAGGTTTCTCGGCTAATGGATTTAACTATGTTAATATTTGATTTAGTGATATGTAACATCTGACATCCGTGAAAAGGCGGATTGTGGCTTACAGTTTATAGGCAATTTGGAATCGCAGTTTTATAAGAACCGATACGCCAGGCAAGCTGAAGACGTCATCTTGCAAACACAAAAAAAAAGGAAGGAAGGAAGGTATTTACCAATAATAAAAAATTTGTTTTTGGATTTTGAGATACAACAAAATAAACTTATGTGTCAGAAGTTTTTTTGTTTTGTTTTGTTTTGGAATGTAATAGCATTATTTTGTTTTGTGCCTAATGTGAATATGACGTTTCTTTCTGAATTGAATTAATATTTGTAAAGCACAGTGTTCTTCTGATGGCCAAATGTGTCGCCATCTGGGAGGACAATATAGACAAGCGTGCTAAAATGAAATAAGGCAACACTGAGTTCACTAAGTCAAGTGTTACGAAATGGCATATCATTGACATATCATATTGAACGTTACAACTTTTTTATCGTATATTAATCTCCTGAAGCGTCTTAAGAAATTATTGATCATAAGCGAACGATTGTCGCTTTACAAAAGCCTCATGTGTGCTTTAGTGACCATACAGTCTGGTTTGCGAGGCTCAGTTAGTACATTGCCTGATTACAAACTTAATGGATAGTACTTCTCCTCCAAACCAAATTGGTCGCCAGAGCCTACTAACTAATGAGCATAAGCAATAAGGCAAAAGGAGAGTGGTGTTGGCCATAGTAGTGTGATGGTTGTTGAAGTGAATGTGAATGTGGGTCCCTTTATCCACCATTGCCTGGACAGACATCAATGACGTTTCTTTCAGAATTGAATCAATATTTGTAAAGCACAGTGTTGTTCTTTACGGTTCACTTTTTTTTATCTGCTTAACGTCTCTCTAAGAGCGAGGTCTTTAGAGAAGGGAAACGATGGGAGGGCAAGGAATGGGAAGGAATTCGGCCATTGCTTTTTTAATGAAGCATCCCGGCATTTGCCTGGAGTGATTTGGGAAACCATGGAAAACCCAAATCTGGATGCCCGGACGGGGATTCGAACCGCCGTCCTCCCAAATGCGAGGCCAAAACGCTAGCCGTTACACCACGACGCTCGGTTTACGGTTCACAATAGTTCGACTGTCAAGAAAAGAACTGCTTTATCTGCTGCAATTTTCATACGAAGAGAAATTCAAGGTAAATACTTGACTTCATAGCAGAATTAACTGACAAGGTCATTGAAATGTTGTTGTGAGGTAGAATGCACCAATGATAAAAATCGTAAAAATATCAAGCTGTTTATTACTTACTATAGTTTACTTTATATAGCCTTAAGCACAGTGATATAATATTTCCACTACATAGTTGTATGCGGGAAAGCAACGAGAAGATTTTTCGTAAAATTTACGGTGAAGTTAGAGTACCTCAGGGGCGGCTCCAGGATTTTGGTTTGGGGGGGGGGGGCTTGGCTTGAGTGAATTTTGGTTCAGAGGGCTTGCCTTTTGGTTTTTGGGGGGGGGGGGGCTTGAGTCGGGCCTCAAATCCGTAGAGCTAAAAAAAGGTCTCCAAAATTACAATGTCGGGGATGGACCTAACCTAGATACTTTTGGGGTGGGCTTGAGCCCCCTAGCCCCCCCCCCCTGGATCCGCCCCTGCTTTAGAAGTTATATGGTTCTTGTGCTTCATTGTAAATGCGCGTCAGATCTTCCTACTTGACCAACTGTGAAATAACATTATTATTTCTTACCTGTTCATGTTCGTTACTCCATTGTAACTTTTTCGATTCCTCTTTCTTAGATCGAAGGTTTTTATTTGTATCTTTACAACAAATAGAATATAATAAATAAAATTTTATATTTTTTCTGTATATCCCCTTGTTTTGGATTTCTTCTGTTTCTGTTGTTTCCCTTTTTACTTCAGTAAATAATAAATCATTGTTCTGGTATTTACTTATTAATGAAATAAAACACCACCTGCCTGATTCATTCGAGTTTAGAATCTATCAAGAGTAGGTATTATTTTTTTATTTCTTTTTGGTCCATTCGTTTTCATGTTTCTTAGAACCAAGATTTTTTTTATAAATCTTTATTTCCTTTTATTTAGTTCTTCATTATCTCATCTCGCATTAGATAAAGTAAGGCAGAATGCTGTTAGGGCTGATTAGTTTTATAACCGCGCAGTTTCGGCGTTAGGGGTGGTGGGGTGGGGGAGGGGAAGGGGGGCTAAGCGGCGTAAATGTGCCCCGGGCCTGCCGGCCGAGGGGAGCCCCGATGACCGACCGGAGGGGCCCCACAGCCCAAAAATCCGCCCATTGTCGCCCGGGCAGTGATAGAGCTAAAAAAATAGGTCACCATTTTGCCCCTAGGGAAGGCGCCATCCGAAGAATTGACACGGGCCCCGATCGGTTACGTCACTGCTAGGAACGCTTACCCGAGACTCGAGAATGTGCGTTGGATTATTCGAGTATGTTGAGATTATTTATCTGACATTGGAATCTTTGGCTGTTTAGAAGTAAATAATTATTATTTACAATGGTTATGATTAATAAACACTCGTTCTAGATGATTAATTTGAAATCCAGAATTTGTTTTGTAACGAGCCGCGCTGTCGCCACGTTACAAGGTGCATTTTTATTATATATGTAATAATATAAGAGTAATTTATATAAATCTTGGGCGACCACCTAAATAGATTTTTGTTGTAATTTTATAAAGTACGCAAGATTCCAAGTGAGGACTGTAATGAAATGATGAACATACAGTGTATCTTGGTAAAGCGAATATTCAAGAATTATTGAGCTATGTAGGCTTGAAGCTAATCTTGGTCTTCCCGAATCATGGCGACGGGACGTCGCGGATTTGGGGTTTTGCCGGACCACACACTCTGCTCCCTGGGGATGGGTCACTCACCGAGCGGGAAAAGCCTGCCGCCCGACACCCGAAGGGGCTCTCACTCCGGCGAACTTAGCCGAATATGTCCGACCTCTGTTAGATACTCTAGGCAAATCACACATCGGGGATATCACGTGACATTAGGTGCCGACCTGAAGATCCAATCCAAATGAGCGTATAACTTAAAATCCTGGGAATTTTTGTTATATGTGAGCTTCGAGACTACAAATGGGCGGAGCGAGAAGTTTCCTCGTGGGACCGAAGAGCGAGGAGCTTCACTTCGATCTTCGAGTCCAAGCTATGCGAGTCTAGTCTGAGGTGGACTTGGTAAGTTGGCTTCTCTCACCAACTGCCGCTGTACGACTTCTGGCTGGCAGCTTGCCTTGCTGGAGCAAGCTTATCACAGCAACACAGCCGGTAATGCGATGATGCGCATTGTCAGACCAGAGATGCCTATAGCCGACTTGTGAGATAATCTCACATATCGTGGGTCCGCTACAGTCACCGCAGACATCAGACGCAGGACTACAATGGTAATTTATTACGACCAGCCATCTGATTGTGCATTCCGTGAAACAGAACCCGTAAGCGACTTTGAGAGGATAGGTCCATGTTCTCACTTTGTAATTGTAAAAACCCCTGAGCTAGCGGCATAATTTGCCAGAACTAGTTATTTTCGAATGATATATTGTTCATTCTGGCGCCCATGATTTTCCTTTCTTAACTGTAAAGTCACAGTATCATGATACCTTTGTCTGAGGTCGTCATAACTTGTAATTTTTATTGTTTCCAATTGTCATTATTTCTTGCATTTTGATTCTGAGATATATTAAAAGTAAATATACAATTGTTTGCTTGCTCATGACGGCTAATTGTAACTCTGAGCGTTGCTTTTATGATTTTGCCAATTTGTGTTAATTTTAACGGTAAATTCGCTCAGACTTGTAATCGCCAGTGATAAGAAAATAAATGTCATATTGTGACAATTTTTCCTAAATTCCAACTAACGTCGAGATTCTTGCAAAATTAAATAATTTTCACTCCTTCATAAAAATTAAAATTAAAAATCCACAATTATTCATCATAAAGGTATGAAAGATAATTGTAACGTAGTTTGCCCACCAAGGCACCCTCCACAGTTTTAGACATGATTTTTCTTTTGTGAACCATTCTAGACATACGTTCTTCAAATAAACTATTTTATATGCTATTGCTAGTTGAGTTCCATTTCATTCGTTACATTTGATTTGTGTCCTTGTTTGCACAGATAATGTACGTTTCATTTTTGTTTATATTTGCGTCACTACCCCGTTTAATACAATAATCAACAATTAAATTGTTAAAGAATGTTTCATGTAAAGTAAAAATAAATGAAAAGTCAACTTTAAAAAACTATATACCAGTTTTTGTTATCATAGGAAAGGCTTACATATTGTAGACTTCCATCAACAAGCTTAATCAATATTTCGGTAAAAATGGATTCGATAAGGTGGAAGTTTTACTTCTATTACGTATATGCCAAAATATGTGAAATATCAAGACCATAGTTACAAGTTATCAAAACTTTTATTTAATTTTTTTGTCTTCCTTTCTGGTTTAACATTTGTACGATTTTATTTTGCTGTCCAAGGCAGGTATTTCAAGTAACATCCCATCCTATAAATTTTTTTTTATTTTGTACAACATATACCGTATTAAATTCCATGTTTGAACACGGACCTTGCCGGTCCTATGAAATGGAAATACATCAAATGCAAATCTGTGTAACGATGGCGATCCGCTATAGGAACAACCGAGTTTTCATGGGCAGAGTTTATTATTGGAGTGGAGGAATTTGTTAAGAGCAGCTCTATCCAAAATGATTGGTTACAAGAATTTCGGCCAGATACGGTTCCAATAAACTGCTATCCGACCGTTACATGTACTGTATAATCATTATACAGGGAAGATCTGGAGTTGACAAAGTCTGACGGGTAAAAATCAAAGGGCACAGTTACAAAGGAAAACCTAGACGTGGTTTCATCTTGTTATGTAAATAGCATGTCTAAACCCTAGATAATCTCGGAAATCACTTAAGTAGACTACGTTGTATATGAAGGGTACATGAGGCTGCTCTTACTCCTGTCAGACAACATTACACATAGCAGCTACAAAACTGACGAATAATTATATTCAATTAGAAAGGAACATGCGATTTCCAGCCTTCGTTTACAGAACAGAACAAGCCATCACAGCTCTGACCACAACACTTCACTCTGCAAAAACATCTCGCCTGCATAGGTAGACGAAACTGTGACTACGCAATCGGTTTAATCAGATGCAGTTATAATAATCAACCTCTAGCCACAACACCATCGATCTTATACCTCCACGAGAACATTTCCTACAGAATATGTAACAGAGCAAAAAAAAAAGTAGGCGTTATGGACTGGAATGTTGTGTGAAGTTCTAATTTATAAGCTTCTCAAGTGTGAACCCATTTCATCATTAGTAGCGTCAATTACGTCTAACATATTCTGGTACCACTGAGTATTAATGATAAATTATACCAAAACAATGTAAACACCTGTAACAGAGACTGCTCTTTCCCGTTTAAATGATAATGATAAAAAAATTGGTGTGTGTGTGGAGACTTTTCCGGCGTGTCGATGAAATATAATCTTCTGTGGTGTTCACCCCGATGGTGTCGTATAAACAAAACGTTTCGACAGCTGATTCTGTTATCATCAGGTGTCGAATAGCTACAGGTGTGACAACACGACTGTTGTTTCTCAACGTACTACCGTTATCGAATTCATAGGTGGAAGAAGTGTGCACGGTAGTGCAAATCAGAAGTAGACACTGTTCAAGTTTATGCACATCCATTTTACTTGTAGCAGTGACAGGTTATTCCCCCCCCCCTCCACCCCCCCACCCTTTTTCATCCTGGAAATTTATAGACATATAGAAATTTCAGCCTTATTATTACAAGCATCCGTGCAAACATTACAATTAAATTGTGTATGCTACAGAATTATTGCGGAATAAAGGTACGAACCGTTCTGACTAGGGGTGCCCACTTAGAAAGTACATCGATGTTTTTATTCGATGTAAAACATCGGAACCCTGCATCGATGTTTTTCGATGCATCGCTTAAAAACATCGATGTTTTTTTTCAAAATCGAATACTTTTATGTTTTTCTTAGCTCAACAAAAACAAACCAACAATATTCGTCGGCAAATGTCGTTTCATTTATCTCTTACCTGTTCCTTTAAAATCGCCAAGGAAAAATAAGACAATAGTTTGATATTCACCATTTCCAGTTGAACGCATATAGTTCACTGGCTTTATTTGGTCCGTGTGACCACAGAGTACACTATGCCAGCAGTGTAGTGCTGTAGCTATAAAGATGTTTTTAATTTTATACTTTCTTTGTTTATGGCTTTAGGCCTCGTCAACGTCGAGGTCATTAGAGGCGGGAAAGGACGGGGGCAAGGAACGGGAAGGAATTCGGTCAAGGCCTTTTGAAGCATTCACCTGGAGTGGTTTGGGGAAACCATGGAAAACCCAAATCTGGATGCCCAGACGGGGATTCGAACCCCGTCCTCCCGGATGAGAGGACAGAGCGTTACCTATCACCCAAGATTAAAAAATTAATTTTATGATCTTGTGTGTTGGTTAAGTAGTGTTGTATGAGTGAGGTATAGCTTTGTGAGTGAATCATAGACTACAAATTAACAGAAATATTTTATTACGATACCAGAACATTACAATTAAAAACCAGAAATTAAATACTAATGTCTAAATCTGCCCAAAAATATTAATTTTAAGTCTTTAACCACTTAACACCAATGGTTTTTAGGCAAACTTTACAGAAAAAAGTTTACTTATTCGTTTCATTCTGATCCCTTGCTGACTGACTATTTGAGCAGCCTTCGAAAATAAACGTTCGGATGCAACAGTTTCACCGTTGTTATGTCCTGCTAATTGCTCACAGATGTCACCACCTGTTATTAACAGTTACTTTAAATTGAAATAATTTAATTTAATCTTCAACAAATTTAGTAATCTTAACATTTATTTCTATTATTTTAGTCATTATTAGTCAGAGTTAGCTTTCTTTCCGATTCGATGTTTTTATTAAAAAAATCGATGTATCGAATAGAAAAATTCTTTGTCAAACATCGAATCAATCCGATGCATCGTATGGTAAACATCGAACGGATACGATGCATCGATGTTTAGTGAATATCCCTAGTTCTGACCTCACTTATCTATGCATGAGAATGTGAATCATATTGGAAGGTCCATAAAGATGCCAGAAACACAGTATATGAACGCTAAATAGACTTGATCGCTAAGCTTTGCTCCATAAACTTTGTTACAGCCTCCACAGAATTCGAGGTGATAGAGTCTGAGCAAACAACACATTCTAGTCATCCTTTTGGCATTCCGCGGGGTTAAGTGAGGACAACGCTCTTCTCACCCGGTCAGGTAGACTCATCTCAACATCTTGCGCGCCACACACTGTGAAAACATGTGCATACAAGGCCTGTCGTGTGGAAGAGAAACCCAGCTCGGACCCCCCACAAAAGGCAGCGCGAACAAACAACCGGCTGAGCCCGTTCTGAAAGGCCGCTACAACCGGGGCAGGAAAAAAAGAGGACGGGCAGATTTAAACGCAAATCTAGGCACACACCTCCCCATCCTGAGGGGAGAGCTGTTTGCTTAGCGGGCATCGAGCCCACCCATGCTTCCTCATCTGTCTTTGTTGCGGTATCAATGGACTAAAAACACTGTCCGTCTAAGTGGGGAGGCCAATGTAGCAATTCACTCCCCTGGAAAACGACCGCGTTTAGGGCGGCTTTAAACTGCTTTATTCGATCAGCATCCATGAAAGATGCATTAAGGCGTCCCTTTAAGTAGTCTCCACTGACGCACGTCTGAGGCAACGAGGAATGGTTGCAAGACTGAAGTTACCATACGGCGAATGGCAATGGCGAATTGTTGATGAGCCTGTGAAGCAAAGCAGAACATAACCAAAGAAAAAATTGAATAGTTTTTTTTTCAAGGTTGAATAACAGGCAGATATATAAACGACAATGACGGTTCAGTGCTGATAAATAAATCGTTTGTAAAGAAAAGTTACTATTTTACCAACGGCTTTACGCCTTGCCGACGATGAGGTCTTTAGAAGTGGGAAAGGACTGGGTTAAAGGAATTCAGCCATGAAATTTTGAAGGAACCATAGGAGAACTGGCCTCGAGTGATCTCGGAAAAGCGTGGAAGACCGAAATCTGAATGGCCAGGCCATAGCGTTATTACTCATTAGAAAAGACTTTCATTTGTTACAATGTGTTATTTGAAATGGAAGCAAAATTCTTGGTCGTATTAATACTGATAAGACTATGAAACTTGATAGACTTTGTATATCTCCTATGCCATGCTTAGCTATGGCATCTTCTTTTGGAGAAATTGTTCAAAAGAGCAGTGGTTGGTTAAATCATAAAAACATGCTCTAAGAATCATTTGAGGATTAATTCCACAAATATTATGGAGAAACATGTTTTGAAATCTAAGAAGTATTTCCAAAGAGATAAGAAAAAAGTATGTGTATTTTAGTATGGAAGTTGAAGGTGAGAAAGGTGTTCATGAAATAGATAAATCTTTTACTTTAAAATATTGATCCATGACTCAGAAAGAACTTTTTAAAACTCTGTGTGTGGAGCACTGCACTTTATGGCAGAGAGTCATAGACTTTAGGAATACCAGACTGAAAGAAAATTGAAGAATTTGAAATGTGGTGCTATAGAAGGATGCTAAAAATCAAGCGGACGGATAAAGTACGAAACGAACGAGTTTTGGAAATGATGGGCAAGGAAAGAAGTTTGTGGAAGAGTCTTACGGAAAGAAGAGACAGGATGGTATTGTAGGTCATATTTTGAGACATGCAGGATTGGTTAATTTGTTAGTGGAGGGAACAGTCGAAGGTAAGAACTGCAGATGAATACGGAGATTGGAATATATGAAGCAGATAATTGAGGACGTGGGTTGTAAGGGGTATGTTGAGATGCAAAGGCTTGCGCAAGATAGGAATAGAGAGAGTAATTGCATCAAACCAGTCGAGACTGATGACAGCAATATATATATATATATATACTTATTGGACATTGCGTTCAAATGTATCAATTAAAAATAGACTCTAGAAATAGCATTCAAATTCAATTACTGACATGGGGTGTTGCATGTTGGAAGTTAAGACTGGAAATTGCGAAATGTTAAAAGTAACTAGAATTATTGGTTAATTAATAATTACAAATCTCCGAGTATTTTCTCTCGGGGGATCATTGCAAGAATGTATGTTCTAATCTGCAATCGACAGAATTTCAATCAGCCCAGAGTTTGGTTTTATATTATTTCCACACGCAATTTAGGTAAGTTAGAAAAAGATTTTTTTCTGTGAAAATAGAATAAAATGAGACACAGGTACTTCTTGCACCTGGAACTTATAGTCTTCGTGACTTACAAGTATCGCACTGTGTAAATTCAATAGACGTTTGTTACATTTCATGTTGTTTCTGCAGTTATGTAGTTTAATTATTATTAACAAATAAATTTAAATTATGTGCGGGCTTTTATAGATAGTACTTTAAATTTTCAACGTTAAACATACCTAATTTCTGTCGAGCATCACTGTACGATTAAATATAGTATAAGTTTTCTGTTAGGGAGTGTAACGATGCTCTTCACTCTCGTCACCTGCTTTATCAGCGTAAAGCATTTCTTGTGGCGAGCTCGATTGCATTTCTTGGAGGGGATGCTCCGATCGCAATAAGCCCAGGTCTGCGCCAGCTGTCCGCCTAGCGCGGACAAAGGCCGAGTTTATCTTCGCTCACAATGGGACGCGCCCACAAAGCGCTAACACTCCGGAACCAATGCCACCGCCCTTTGATAAGCGCCAGGATTAAAATGAAATAATGAGCCTGATAAACTGGCAGGCATCGTCTGCCCGCGGCTTCTGGGGCAGAAGCAGGAGGTACTTGCGGAAGAACTGAGCCGCAGCAATACACAACGTAAGGGTTAGGTCAAACTTCGTCCAATCATCACACGCGTAACAATTGTGAAAAAAGAGAACTAAGGTATCTGGATACAGGTTACGCATTGGAAACAGGGGAAAAAATCTCACAGGAATTAAATGGATGGTTTTGTCTAAATGTTACATACTAAGCAATGATCTTACTTTTGATGATTTATACGCGCTTTGCATGAAAGTATGGTCACGGTGTTTACCAATGACGAATTCGGAAGAAAGCGTAAAATTGAGGTCAGTACATGAATCAAGAGAGATCTCTATTTCCCGATTCTGGCCTCGCATTCGGGAGGACGCGGGTTCGAATCCCCGTCCGGGCATCCAGATTTGGGTTTTCCATGGTTTCCCCAAATCGCTCCATGCAAATTCCGGTATGCTTCCTTCAAAAAGGCCATGGCCGAATTCCTTCCCGTTCCTTGTCCCCAGTCCCATCCCGCCTCTAATGACCTTAGCCGTCGATGAGGCGTAAAGCAGTAATTTTTTAAAAAAATCTATTTTACGAAACAAACTACACTTCTCAAGCTCAGGGTTCAAAATCAGACGTAGGTAACATTCAAATATTGATATCGCTATTTTTTAAAGTATCAGTAAGTGATACAATTTATTGAGAGCTGTATATCTAATCACAGCCTCCTTAAGGCTTCGGAAAGATGCTGAGTGATGTGTTAATGAAAGACATTATTTTACTAGCGCAATCTCGTCGATAAATCTAATTTACGTTTGTATGTTCGCGCATCACTCAAAAAGTGAGCTGCACCGAGTGATAGCTAATGTACTAGCTTAGAATACTTGTAATCCAGATTAATAGTGCAATTCCCGATGATATAGCCAAAACAGTCCATATTTGAAATATTTGTCTTTCCATAGCCGCAACATAAGAAAATAAACAACTTAACCTTTTCGAATCTGCATATGCTGCCTGCAGTAGCCTATTTCAAAGATAAATTGTATCCTGGTTAGGAACATACTGCTCGATAATACAGGGGCAAAATAGTCCTTTTGGACTTAATCACGCAAAATGTCTGTATATATGGTAGCGCGTTACGATGACAGATTTTAACGGAGATGCACATACTGATAGCTAACATTGATCAGCCAAAATATTATGACCACCTGCTTACTAATGTATTAGTCCATCTTTGGAGCGCAAAATAGCAGCGATTCGGCGTTGCATGGATTCTAAAAGTCCTTGTTAGGTTTCCGAAGTTGTCTGGCATCAAATTTCTATGCACAGATCACGCAATTCCCTTAAATTATGAGCCGGTGGTTTGCGGGCTCTTCAACTGGGAACGAGCATCTCCGAAACGACGAGGCTGGCTACTGTAGTGAGCATCTATGCAGAGTGGTTGAAGGACGGTGAAACCACTACTGGGCGACAAGGTGCTGGACGTCCATGCGTCATCACAGAATTTGGCTGTCGAAGCTTGCCCACTATGTTAAGCGGGATCGGCGGCGATCTGTGGCAGATCTGGCAGCAGAGTCTGCTCCTAAACACTTGTGCCAGCACCAACATTTAAAAAGTAACTCCTTTAATTCTTTCACTGTTAAGTTCTTGTAGACACATTCTATCATATAAAGAAACAGTTGTGTCCAACTGGAAGTTATTAATACCACACTGTGCATGGTGACGCTACTGGTGGCGAAAAGATAAACTAATAACTTACAGAGATCTATACTGTAGACATGGCCGGCCACGGTAGCGTAGGGGTTCGAGTCCGGCCGAGGGCATGGGTGTTTAGTGTTGTGTCCGTGAATGTCTTGTCCGTGTTGTAGTGTCCTTGTGTTAATACTTGATAGCAACAAATCACATTGAGCTGGCTGTATGGCCCAGTAGCCGAATGCCATTAAAAAAAAAATACTCTAGACATGTTTCGTGGGCGACATGCAGGTCGAACGGGCAGGCCATGGAAACTATTAAACCTGTAGTACATTGTAATAGTTGCTCGCACATTTCTCACAATATGTGCCCGGGCGTTGTCCTACTGAAATATAGTAAGTGAACTACCTGAGGAGGGGCAGGCATCGCTTTCAAAAGCCTTCCTGATGTTACGGTTGCTGTTCAAATTGGTCACAATATACAGGAAGCGAGATCACATGTTATATGCAATGGTGTCCCAAACTATCACACTCGACGTTTGTCCACTATGTCGATCAAAAATACAGTCTGCCAGATTGCCTTCACCATGGCAGCGTCTAACACGTATGCAGACATCGTCGTAGGACAAGTTGAAGTGGGACTCGTCCGAAAACACTATATTTTGTCGTTCAACACGCCACTGATGGCAATCACGCGTCAATTTGAGTCTGGGGTGTTGGTGTTTTGCACACAACGAAATGCGTGTCACAGTCCAGCCCTCAAGAGACGGCGTCAAACCGCCGATGCAAACATGTCCACACCCGTTGCAGTACTCCACCGTCGATCCAATATAGTGGACGAAGCTGTCCTATCGGTTACGGCCAAGAGGGCAACATGGCAGTCATATCACGCTGTGATCACATTGTGTGGTCGAGTACCCGTTTGTCGCTGTGTACGACCCTCTTCTATTCACTGGTTTCACACATGCATCACTGTCGTAGCAGCATGCGCTGTAAGAGCCGCAATGTCAATGTTCCCCGGAGACCAATCATTCTGCCACGTTTATATGCTGATTTTGCGTCCTTTGACGTCGACAAAGCCTACTGGCACATTCTTGCGCATATCCAATTAGGTCGACGGTTCTGCACCGACTTAGCGTGATCTGTACTGTCACACGAAAGAGTGCGCTGCTGCACCAACGTGCACGCCATCTCTTTGCAACCTTAGTAAAAATTTATCATGGATCCATTTTTCCAAACATCCTCCGATTTTGGAGCAATTTAAGACCATTTCTTCCGGTTGTTGCAAATTTTGCAAACAATATATAGACTGATAAAGCAATCTCTTCGTACGCACGCCTGACTTGCGTGCTTGCAGAGACATCATGTGAACAGTGCTGAAGTGTGCCTGTGGTTCATCCTCAGCCATAAATTCTTCCCAATTAGTTGGAGCTGCAAGTGGTGATTGAAACGTCAAAACCGAGCGTGGTGGGTGAGTGGTTAACACTCGGGAGGACGCAGGTTCGAATCCCCGTCCGGGCATCCAGATTTGGGTATTCTATGGTTTCCCCAAATCACTCCAGGCGAATGCCGGGATGCTTCCTTCAAAAAGGCCATGGCCGAATTCCTTCCCGTTTCTTGTCCCCCAGTCCCATCTCGCCTCTAATGATCTAAGCCGTCGACGAGGCGTAAAGCCATAAGTAAAAAAAAAAAAAGAAAAGAAAAAGATGGCAAAGGTGTGTACAAATTGAATTAGAAAGAAAGGAGGATATCCAAGAAAGAAAATACTACTCTGGCTTTTCCTACGCAGGGCATTTCTCTTAAATTCCGCGTGGTCGAAGTAATGGTCACAGATGGTTGGATTGTGAACAAGGCATAGTTGACACGATTCTTCCCAACATATCAGCCTGAAACTTTAACAGTTGTATTTTTTTTTTTTTTAAAAAAAGTCACTGTTTAATCAACTGATTGGAACCTTATACACACTCGTGTGAGCTTTAGGCCAATTACAAAACGTACAGCCCCTGAAATCACTTGCTCATTTTTCTCTGTCTTTAAGTGTTTTAGTGACGGAACCATTACGATGACGTGTAAAGCCTTCACGGATGTCCGGCCTACCTTACAATAAAGGCAGAACGTTTCGACTGCTAGCGCAGCTGTCATCATCAGATAAAACTTAGAGCTTACTTAAGATCACCTATGATGATTTAAATTTGATCTAATAATGATAAATGATGCAGCTGCGGCGCAGTGGTACAAATCTGTCTCACATCAACGAACATTTATTATTGACGTTAGTGATCCACAAGTTTCGCAACGGAATGATTACGAGAATTATATGAACAACTGAAGAATTACTTTCAAAAGAAATCTATTCAGGAAATTAAGAGCAGCGCTCTTTTTCTTGCTCCAACGCTGATTTGTGATATTAAGCTCAGCGCTTTCAGAGCAAAAGAGTCCATCATATAGCATAGACTGTGTGTGTGTGCGTTATTTACAAAGTTTTATACGTTAATTTGGCTTTGACTTTCATACCTCAAAAATATGTATTTCACATAGAAAATAACATGACAAAGGCTATTAAAGGCTTACGTCACTAAAAGAATTTACTTTTAATAGCGTTTTATGTCCTGTTGACAGTTAATGACCAATGCTTAGGGGCGAAAAGCTTGTGTGCCGTTTATATGCGAACTGTGTACGCTTTGCGATAATGTACGTTACTTTGACGGCTATTGAAAACTGTTTAAAACCGTAATCGGGATAAATAGTAGTACTCAATAAGGAAAATTCTGATAATCCAGTATCACTACCAAGAACATTTCCAACAATACAGTATATGCCACCAGAATAGATTGAGATGTTAAGTAGAACTTGAATCTAGCAAACAGTGACAGATATGATAAAGGAGCTGGAATGAGATTCATTACAAGACAGGAGGAGGATGAGGAGGGTCATGGGAGTGTACAGGGCGTATACTGGCGATGAGGCATGGAAATATATTGCAGTAGGTATGAAAAGTAGTTCATGGAAGGGAAAAGATGACCATGACCACAAGCTGGCACTTGATTTCAGGCACAAGGATGTGGGAAGATTTTCTTTTTTAGGTAAGGGTGTCAGGGATTGGAATGAGTTACCAAGAGAAATGATGAATAACTTACCGAAAACGTTAAAAGAATTTAAAGTTAAAATTTGTAGATGGCAAATGTAGGTGGGTGCAGGATAGGTGGAAGTTAAGTGTGTAGGGAAATTGCCACCGGAGCGTGTGCTCCATTGCAATTAAAAAAATTAAATTAAATAAATTAAAAAAATCTGCCAATTGGCTCCTCAAAAACGCGATATTAGCTGTGATTTCGTCATCGTTGGCTGACGTCTTCTTCAAAGCGGCAGCTACCACAGGAATACCGGCACTCCAATTGGCTTGTCCATGTATTCATACCGACGTGCGGGTCTCAGGTGATGAGCTACAGATACCACAAAGACGGCAACGGCCGCAGCACCACCGCTTGATGGATGACGCATTGTCGGCACGCCCATTGTCGCGGCTGCCTTTTTATCCCGGTCCACCCACCCGACAAATTGCCCCCGTGTGCGTGTCTGTGTGGCCCCGGTAGAAAAAAAATAAAAAGGAAAGCGAATCCGTAAACGGGAAAGGTTTATAAATAACATTCGGCAAGGACAGGCCAAGTGAGCGATGAGTTGTCAAAAATCGCTCCCTCCGCCTCTCCCGTCGTGATTTCCTCGTGCGCGCTCCATCAAGCCAGCAATAGAGGCGAACTGGGGGAATGAATCAAAGAAATTGTGCAGCTGCCTTTCTGATGCAGCCGTCAAATCTTGAAACACTGTGCGTCGCTAGCTATATCGACGCGGCAAGCAGTTCGACAGCAGACCCCAACCCTTGCCCCATTTTCAGTTGGTAAATGTCTACTGTTATGACAATAAAAGATAGCAGGGAACTGGAAAACACCCACCAGCACTGTACAAATGTACCGTAGAAATGAAATAGTATTGGTCGAGAGATTAAACAAATAAAAACCAACATCTTAATTTTAAATATGCATCTGGAACAAGCATGTCTCAGTATCGTTTTTTAAGACTCAAAATTAATTTACAAATCCCGGTGCCCTCGTGCCGAAGGTCGCCGGTTCGAGTCCGGCCGCGGGCATGGATGCTTAAGTGTTGTGTCTGTGAATGTCTTGCCCGCCCTGTGGTGTGTCTAATTAACTGGTAAAAATTCATACTGGAGAAACTGAAAGCCCTGAGTGATATATAATTACAAAAACAAAATCCCTATGCAAGAATGTAGGTCACTGAAATTACTTACTCGGATGTGTTTCGATGAGTAAATAACTAATATAAGAAATTAAGAGTTGCTTTCAGTCCGTAAGTTTTGTTTGTTTTGCATTCGAATTGTATGAAAACATTTAAAATTTTTAATTAGATTATAAAAAGGGAGGGGAAAGGACTGGCGACTCTTAATAATAATAATAAAAAAATCCTACTGTGAGGCTATAGTTGAGCTGGCTAGCCTACCAGACAGAGAGCCAATTAAATAAATGTGTACGACATTTTGTGTAGTACAATATGCTTCTGTCGTGACTGGGGCTGCATTTAACGTGCAATTCGAACCAAGGAACGTCAAGCCAAAGCCCCGTATAAATTCCCGGTCTCACTGGGACTTGAAACTGGACGCTGAGTTTCACAAGTCAGCGCCTTAGCTACTGAGCTACCAAATCATTCGAGCCTGCAAACAAATAGGTAATCGCTTAATTATTCTACATCTAATTACTGCATCACCGGTACGAGAGCTGATTATGTTCAGTCCCAATATAATTACAAAAAAGAAAATCATATTTTTTTGTTGTTACTTCAGGTCTCGTCGACAAAGAACTAGAAAGAAAAATCCCTTCATTCGTTTGGAGTGATTTCGGGTAACAATAGGTACCCGAAATATTGATGGTTAGACCGCGGATAGAGTCCCTACATTCCGGATGCCAGCTCTTAACGTCTTCGTTAACTTAAAATGCTCTTCAGATATAATCTACTGACAAATGTTACTATCATATGAAATAGGCTTCTACAGTAACTACATGGAATATGTGAAAATAAATAAAGTTTAGGGAAAAAATCTGCAATACTTAGTGCTGAAACTATGAGATTATAATGAATTTTAAACTCTGATACTACAGGGCGTTCGCCGGAAAACGCTACCCTCCCAGTCTGTTGCCGTCGGCAACTTGCTCGGTCAGTGGCGCCAGCAGTTTCCGCCACACGGCACCGTGAATCACCGCACTGTTTAACACCTCCGCTGCCCCAACAGTGCAGTGCAGTGACCCTTACATTGTTAAGAACGGTTTCTTTGCATTGTAGATAGTTTGTGACTTCAGTCTCTTATTAATCAGTGTTGTGAATAAACGTTTCTTTGCGGTTTGGCTGGTTTGGGGATTCATACTCTTATTAATCTGTACCGTGTTTGAGTGTGAGTAAAATTATGGCACGTTACAGTTTGCAACAAAGAATATTTCTCTACGATACATATGTGAAGAAGAAGTCGTTTAAAAAGTGTCGCAGTAAATTTCGTCGCGAAATTCCTGGCGCTTTACTGCCAGCTAAATCAACAATTCTGCGTCTGGTTAAAAAAGTAAGAGAAACGGGTTCATTTTTGTAACAAAAAGAGACTGTCGGTCAACCGTATTCTCACAGAGGAGAAAATTGACGATATCGCTTTTCGACTAGAACAATCACCCAAAAAATCATTAAGTCAGTTAGGGCAGCGTGTGTCTCGAAATATGTTCAGAAGATGTGAAATGTGCATTACACAAGAGGGTCAACACTTCCAGCATCTTTTATAAGGTAAGCTAATGAATTACATCACATTTAAATGCTTAGCACACAAGTTTCTGAAGTTTATGAAGCGTAATTATTATGAAATAGTCCGCGGCCGACGGTCGAACAATGCCGGAAACTGACCGCTCGCTCGCCGGGAGCAGTTTCTTCCTTGTAGCGCTAACAGTGGGTTGCGTTTCCCGGCGAACGCCCTGTATTACCGAATCAGTTTTGTTTGAATCATCACGAAATTTATTGCGTGTTAGCACAATTTAGTGCCTGCGAAACTGAAATAACTACCTTATATCTGTTATTCTTAACGTTATTGAATCCAAGCAAGTAGAGTAGATGAATTAGTAAATCACTTACTTACACACTGGGAATCAACCTATAGCGCAGTAAAATTGCCGGAGGAAAAATTCTGTCAATAAGAAAATCAGAAAAGATTAGACTCATTGCAGATGAGCCCATTATTGATTATTGAAAACAATTTTTATCCTTTTATTACAGAAACAAGAATCTGAAACGAAACCAGTCGAAACTGTCCCATTTAACTAACTAGCACAAAGCAAATAATTAAAAAAGTTTCCTTGAATCGTTAGTGTCGTATTTAAACGATCCCGATTTTGGCAGCTTTGTTCTTAACACTCAGAGAGGCTGGACTATTTAAATTCGTCAGTTACAAAAATTTCTTTGCTATATTGTATGTACGTATGTTAGTTTGGGCCAACTAGGACCACGTTAAGCCAGCATTTGGATTGAATTTGCTTTGGGTATTGCATTGTAATGTATTGAAATTGTATTGTTACTTCTACGATAACATTTAAAAACTTTAACTTGATACATTACTGGTGTTTTGAGATGTTTTTTATGCTAACCAGAAGTGTGACATTTATTTCTGACGTGCGGAAGGAAAGCTTCCATCTCATCCGGCGTCATTGTGTAAATGTTACAGCACAGACAAATTAGACGGAGCAGCTGCCAGCTAAACCGCAGCTCGGTGTGCAGGAAATAAAACCACTTATGTGTGGAAAAGCCTCTCCTTTCCGAATTGTGTTCATTTCGCAGACCATTTTCAGCACTCAAATCCGATTAGCAAGATAAATATATAAATAAGCCTTGTTGGCAAATACGTCTAGCTCGACTGTTTGCACAGGTCCACTTTTTTGTTCGGCGATGTTTACTCTACCCCAAGGGGAACGCTTAGGTCAGCGGTAGACTGAAAATCTGAGGAAATATTTGCTTTAGTGTTCTCTACAGACCCTGAAAACTTTTGTCACGACATCGGCCACCGCACTTTCAATACGAAACGTGTGTAAGTGTGTGTGTGTGTGTGTGCACGCGCCTCAAGTATCTACGTGTGATGGCAGTAGAGGATGGTGGGAGGTTAGATCTCCCGCACTTGTAAAGCGAGAAGTATTTGAACACTCCGCAACACAAGGAGAGGAAGAATATGATACTCTGCAAACTTACATTCGCGACCGTTACATTATTTCGCTGACTGATGTCCTTTCGTTTCGCAAATTAAATACTGCAGAGTGAATGCGTATCAGCTTTCAGCTTGTTAAGGAAGCGTGTTTCTGGCAGTCCCTCTATTGACATAGCACCCCAAGTTGTGCAAATGGACTCGATGCACAGTTTGCCGGTGAGTAACGTTAGATATTTTAAGAATTTCACTGTGGATCTAACACTACATGGGGACAAAACGGACGGTCATCAGTATAGACTTGTTAAACTGTGACCCTGAAAAAAGTAAACCAAAAAATAATTATGTAAGCATTACAGCATAGACAAATAATACGTGAACCAGGGATGGTAACCAAAAGACAACTTAACAGATACAAAAATTTAGCACAGTACAGTTCTGCGAGAATTTATAATAGAGTCAATAAAGAGGGGCAGGGGGGGGGGGGGGCACTGAACAAAAGAATAACAACATAGTACGTATTTAAACCATTGAGTGGTAGAGTACCTAAGACATTTTTGTGATAAAAGTACTGAGTGACTTGAAAATACAGCTTTACAACAGAGTATAGTTCTGAAAAAGAGTGTTTAACAAGTGTATCGACCTAAAGTTTCATTTACTTATTTTATGGTCTTTTGCTTTTGTCAGTTTTAGACTATATAACACAAGAACATTACTTACCATCAAAAAAATTACAAACACTTTTATTACATTATTTATCCAAAACTGACCGAAAGGTTTGACCCCGTTGAAATGATTGCCAATGTATGTATTATAATTTCTGTAAGCATTACAGCATAAACAAAAAATACGTGAGCCAAGGATGGTAACCAAGAGCCTAAGGGTGGTATGCAAATTCTTAAAAGTCCTTCTTCCATCATTACACTTGCAAGAACTCTTAAACCAAGAATCGCTTGATGAAGAAAGCTACCTCGCCATAATTCCTCATAATCCCACTCGAGACCATTTCGGAGCAACTGCCTCTCTTCAGAAAGTTGAAAAAGCTATTCAACAGCAGAAAAATAACAAAGCAAATGGAAGAGACGGAAGTACTGACTAGTTCTTTAAGAAAGGAGATCTCAAACTGAATCAACCTACCCACATGCTTATTGTCAAAATATGGCACTCTGAATTTTTTTTTTTTTTATCTGCTTAACGTCTCTCTAACAGCGAGGTCTTTAGAGACGGGAAAGGATGGGGGGCAAGGAATGGGAAGTAATTCGGCCATGGCCTTTTGAAGAAAGCATCCCGGCATTTGCCTGGGGTGATTTTGGAAACCATGGAAAACCCAAATCTGGATGCCCGGAAGGGGATTAGAACCGCCGTCCTCCCGAATGCGAGGCCAGAAACTCTGAAACAATCCCTGCTGACGTGAGAGATGCTTCAATCATCACAATTTTCAAAAAAAAAAGGAGACAAGGCTCAATGTGACAACTATCGTCAATCGTGGAATATTTTTGCTTTCAGATGCCGGTAAAACTATCTCTTATCTAACCGCCTAAATTATTGAAAAAAGAATGCTGAAAGTCATGCGATGGTGAATATAAAACGTTTTCTACGAAACCTTGAGCACATCAATTTTCAAAATATAAAAGTCAAATCTAACAATTTGTTAATCAACAAACAAAATATGCGTTAATGCGTCATGACAAGGAGAATATGGAAATTTAATGGAAAGTTTATACCTACAAATCTCGTACCAAAATCATTAAACAACATCCACCTCACACTTTACAATCAGAAGCCCCAAATTCCATAAAATAGCAATTTTATAACAATTCTTTTTTTTAATAAAGTCGATTTCTATCATCAGTACATCGCTCTACGTCGCTAGTTACTTACTGATCACATATAATATGGCCCGTTGTAACACTGCTTATATTCCAATTCAGTATCCTATTCAGCTCTTGTCAGTGCGGGACCGACCGGTAAAAAAAGCTTTATGGAGGAAAAATGACTGGCGATCTCTATTCTCACGTTGGCACCCCTGCAGGCGTGGGACTGAATATTGCGGGAATACGGCTGGTTTCGCCCCCAAAGCTTCCGAAGATTTATTCTTTTTTACGGAAACGAGAAAGGGGAGGAGTCACAGGGTGGTATATATTTTTTTCCGGACTTCGTTAGCTAAAGGCAGTAATGGAGGAACCTTATCGCATTTCGCTTTTGTTCACAATAAACCAAAATATGGCATAGGTTCTACAGCGACACATGGGATACAAACTCAGTTAACTTTAATAACCAGTATTTATTTTTTCTTTAAAAGATATTTGGCGTTTTCACTGGATTTGACTCTCGTATCCCAACATTTACATCACATACTAATAACTATAATTTTAAAACAAACTGTTTCTATAATTAAAATTAGTTGTTTTACTAATAAATGTGCAGTGCACTTATGAGTCGATTTTTATAAAAATTCAAAATGAGACAAAACAACTATGCTGATTGTATTAACGCAGAACAGCACTGCTACATTTACTAAGCATTTTAGTACAGTTCTTTCGAGATAAATACGTAACTTCCACTTTTTTTTATTGTAGTAAATGGTCTTTGGCTTTCGCCAATTTGAGATACATTTGTTTACACAAAAATCCAAACACTTGTAATACAGTATTGATCATTGGCCATTATTATGATGTAGTTTAGCAATAAGAAAATTTTTAAGTACTTCTTCTAGATTAAAAGCAGTTTTTAAATTTAAACAATGGTACAAATATAATTTAATACCAGAGACAACATAGTCATTTATATTATATTACTAGGTTCCCTTAGAAACATATTTGGCAGCAGTAACTTTCAATCATTTACAAGATATTTGGTACATTATACCACCTATATATTTATGCACTGCTAAATTGTTTGCTATCGATCGTGGCAGGACCATTTATAGTATACTATTTCTCCATTATTACCAAATAATTTGCGAAAAACATATATATATATATGGTACTTTTATCACATTAAAATACATCATCAGAGTTGAGCAGGACAATGACGTTATTTAATATAATCCAAAGTATAATCATTTGTGTTATATTATGTCTCTATCCTTAGAAATTGTTTTGTAATAACAGCTATCAGGCATTTATAGGGTATTATCGTAATTACTATTATTAACTTCTACTTAATCCTGTCTATTATGTGACGTATTCTAGTTTCATACCAGACTAGTCTACTAAGATGGTCACTTTTCGAAGAACTTCTTTCTCTTGACATATTGTACGATGATAAAATATGTTTTCAATTAATAACAAATACACTTTAAAAACTTTATGGATGCCTCTAGAGTACCTGAGCCAGGGCTGAAAATATACATATGTGTATTATTAAGGAACAAACGTTACTCGCCAAAATACTACCACAGTTTATATCCGACAAGGCCTAAGAAACTATCGAGAATTTGACGGTGAACTCTTATAAATACAATGGCACAAATATATACTAAATTTTAGAACGAATTTCCGTTGACGTTTCCTACAAAAAAAAAATCTCAGTAACGACGAAACTACCATTAACTGGTTAGCAACAGAAATATCATTCTGAAAAACTTCTCTAAATAAGTAAACCTTTGCTGGAAGATAGCTTTCACTTTGCAACCTCCTGATTTTAAAATTCACACTAAATGACAAACACATCTCTCCTACCAACTAAATAAAGCAACGTTTTAGGAGGAGGAATACGCGCTTTCGCTTTGCATATGCAAAAGCTCCAAGCGAGCTCTGGTACCGCCTTTTGTTTACAAGCAGCGCAAATAACTCGCTATATTCGTCCGACACACTCGCCCGCGATTTTCTCCCTGGCTCCTTTTCGGACTTTTTTGTTCCGTTTGGGCTCCACCCCCGCAGGGCTGTGATATTCGCGAAGAAACAGCCACCTCGCACTCTCTATTACTGCCGTACATGGCTCCGAACTGCGCTGCCCGTTCGCTTCTCGTATATATTGGCCGCACCTTCTGCAAACAGCTTTCATATGTATTCTATGACTTCCCTCTGCTGCGAGGGTGCAAAACACAATCGCCGGCGACGAAAAAAAGCATCTGGAGGAACGGGAGGGGAGCTTAGTCTGCGATGTTTGGTACAAGGGAGGAAAAAAGTGGGGAAAGGTTCAAATCACTATTGAAACTACGGCTAAATAGAGCGGAGGGTAGATGCGCGCGCTCGTGTAACTCCTTCGCAATATTTTCACAACAGTGACTTCTCGATAACAAAAGATTGCTCCATGCTGGGCGATAAAACACGAATCTATCAATAAGCGTGCGCCAGTGAAATGGGTAGGCGTGGTGGAGGCAGTAAGTTTTGGCCAGAAATTGCCGGAAATACACCCAAAAATCGTCATCGTTTCCCGCAAGTAGCAAAAAGCCCTAACTTCCCACATAAAAAGAGCCGATGTTATAATAGCGCGCGGGAAATAAATTGCAAGGTGGTCGATTAAAACGAGACGAGACTGAAAGGGAGAGGGCAAGGGACGTAGGGCCACGAGTCGTAAATTCGCCAACAACGAATTACATTGCTCCTATTCTGCGGCTAATCTTTTTTCTCCGCGCACCCCAAGGTACAATAAAAATGTATTGACTCCCCAAATACGGTGCAACAACATAAATTTCTGGAGTATCTGGCGTCTGAACTGAACTAAGGTCTCTCAAGAGAAGGTGCGATAATTTTGAGTTTATTCAAATTGTAATGTTCATTTTGAGCAGCTTTGCACACTAATGCAAGTTCTGTAAGGAAATTTCAGTAAGATAAAGTACGTATAAATAAATTTATTTCATGGTATGCGCAACTTAAAAAAAATTTTCCAGCAAAACAAGACATTAAAAAATACAAAAACAAACAAAGAAATAAAACAAAAATGGCTACTGTGTTACTGAAAGCAACAGAATAATTAACACCCAAGTGATGTTTTGAATTCTCCTGACTACTATTATAACTTTTCGCCGAGAAACGGGACTGTACTACCAACTGCTTATTATCTGTTAATAATGCGGAGTTCTCGATCTCCCATCTGACAGGAAAATACCAAGATATATTTGTGTGTGTGTGTGTCATTACGACTTGGAATAATCGGTATCATCAGCAATAAACAAGGGAAGAACTATTACGATAGGTTAATGCCATTCGAACAATGATTTCCTAAAATCCCTTCTCTCAGATTTTAAAGTTATCCTGGAAATAGCAGAAAAAACTTACGCCTATATCGTTTTTCTCACTGCTCCAGAATAACCTTCGTGTGCTAAACCTTGGAAGATTTCACAAAAATAATTCGGCGAGAAAGTCGTTTCTCAGATACAAGTTATATAATCGGATAAGATATATGCGGGATTTCAAAATTTTCCACATCGTCAACGGACCCCGACAAAACAAAACACGCTGGTTTATAGAAACCCAGAAGGACCTTGCGGAAGTCATCCTAGACCCACTGACATATACACGCAGTATATATATATATATAATTGATCACATAAATTTGCCCCTAAGATCCCAACAGCAAAAAATCTAAAACTGGACACAAGAGAAACGTCAAGCCCACAGCGAAAAGATGAAGAGGATTTGGGAAGATAAGAAGAACAGCAAGAAGAATAAGAAGTACAATGCAAATTAATGATTCCACGCACTCCTTAGCGGGCTAAACGATACAATAAAATAAATAAATATTCACGGGATTTCGACTGCAGTTTTTTTTAGAGTAAATTTCACACGACGAAAAAAATCTACTGTACATTCCAGCATTGTCAATGAGAAATTCAAACCTGTATAAACGCAACGCAGTGAGTTGGATGTAATCTGCCAATCAGATTTATGCTTAAATGATACTTCAGGACTTGCCAACAATTATTTTTTTTTTAGATCCGAGAAGGAGTTGCAGACATCGAAAGGGCAAATTGTCGGTCTTATCCTTTATGAAGGATCCAACCCCAAAAATTCGCGTGTTAGTTTTGATGAACTATTGAAACCAGAAATATGAATGGTCGAACCAGGATTCGAACCCATTCCATCCGACCCGAGCCTTACTGCTCGCCCACCAGGCTGGGTTGATGATGATACCTATAAAAATCTTAAAATATTCAAAGGCACTACAATTAGCTTTTCGCAAGTAATGTGAACTAGCAATCTCGGTACGAATAATTTCTGGTTGCAATACAGATCAACGTTGGAAGCCATTCTGGCGAGAGGCAGCACCTAGCGACTGCAGAACCCTCGCACCAACCCGTCTCATTACCATAGCGAAGCCATCAATAAGACCGCTGTTTTAAAAGGCGTCTCCAACCTTTTTTTTTCCAAAGTGTAACACACTTCTCAGCGAGGACAGTGGGTCCCGTCGTGTTGCCCTCACAACAGATAGCACAAAGCGTTGACAAATGGCCCCCACCATCTGCAGTGCCGACCTACACGACTTTAATACACACCAACAACTCCGCACAAAAATATTTAAATTCCACCGGCCTTATGAGTGCTGTATGCATACGTCGTGAATCACTGGTGACTATATGGGCGTGAAAACGCGCTTTGCGAGGAGTATGGAAACCAATGTAACGCGGTGTAACATTGCGGACCGTTTAACTCTAATACCTCTCAGTACAAAAGCCAGTTATAAATGCGTATGGCTAATTTAAGGCAGCCGTGATATCGAATTATAATCGAGAACGTGATTCTTATGTGTCCATCATGTGTTGAGATACATCGACGTTTATGTTTTATCGAACGTCCATAAATGATCCGCATACAAAAGCATACGCGTTGAAATCAAATTGCACCGCTGATAGTTATTCGATCGTCTGAAACTGGATTTTGATGCAGAGAGCTGAAGTGGTAGCGGTGATTGAAAGGGAAACGAGCAACCATAACACTCTGCTCAACAGTGCTTGCTAACAAGGTTATTCAAGAAACAGCGTGATATTCAGTGATAAGAAGCGGAGTATCTACACAAATGAGAATTCACATTCCATCTACTGTGTTCCATTTTCAATATATGGTATGGTCATTATAGCAGTAGAAAATCTACCGCGGCTTATACCAAGGAACCATTTCAGCGTTCGCATTTAATAATTCCGGGAACTCTTGGAAAATCAAAATGAAGGAAGGGCGTAAGAGGTTTCAAACTCGAGTGTTCCCGAATTCCTAACGTTACTGCTGGTTCACCACGTTAGGTATTAATATAATTGTCGGCGAAAAAATATCGAAAGCGTTTCCACCGTATTGATAACGAAATATTACGGTTAAATTTATAAAACTGAACTCGAATAATTTACAGATAAAAGCAAATTTACTAGCAAAGCGGGATATGTTCCAATCATTTTTGGAGACACTAGTAACAACCACTAATTCCTTCCAATTTTGTTTATTTTGTAACACTTTCTGACGATAAGCACATGGCCAATTGCGTCAGACATTAAATTTCCAATTAATATGCGCAATTGTAAGGGTTCCATCCGATCCGAGTTTCGTATGTACATTTAAGTCTTTATTTGTTCCAGGCCTTTTCCTGAATAAATAAACTATTTTTTTCAGTTTACACGATTTGGCATCAACCTCTGTCTAATAGACCTAAATAACAGTGATATGTTTCATAATTATTGGTTAAACGAAATTTATGTGTCTGTTTTGAACAAGATCGCTCCAGCACTAATGGTCTTATTTTAACAAACATTATTAGTAATCAATTACAAAAAAACTAACTCCAGTTCTTCCAGATAGTTAGGCGTCAGTTTTTTTTATTATTATTTAAGTAAATATATTTGCAGAAAGAAGAGACAGGCTGGTAGGTAATATTTTGAGACATGCTGGATTTGTTGATTTGTTGGTGGAGGGAACAGTCGTAGGTAAGAACTGTAGAGGAAGACAGAGATTAGAATATATGAAGCTGATAATTGAGGACGTGGAAAGGGGTATGTAGAAATGAAGAGGTTAGCACAAGATAGGAAGGGATAGAGGATTGCATCAAACCAGTCGAAAGACTCACGAGAGCAAAAAAAAAAAAAAAAAAAAAAAAAGTGCATATTGATTTACATACTACTAAATACAAATTCTCATCACTAGCGATGAAGAAACACATTCAAACCTTGGTTTTGGAGAATTTTCCAATATCATATAGGTTAATACTGAGACAGTTGCTAGTTGCCTTTTTAAATAATTCGTAGTACAATAAAAACAGCTTACATTACTCAAAGAAAGTAGGCGTCACTTATATTCTCATACCCAACTCATAAATCGGAATCTCCCAGAAACACAGGCCGATAATGAGAGTATTACACAACACCAATTGTGAATTGAGAAACACTTGCCCAGGAAATAGGCAAAGATCTGGAACGAAAGTTTCTAAGCATAAAAAAATAAAATGATAACACAAACGCCAAATTCTGATTAAAGTTGATGGTTGTAGCGATTTACCTATTGCTCTGTGCCATTTATGAAAAAAATCATAAGGTAATAAAGAAATCTGACAAAAGCAGCGAAATATAGAAGCGCCGTTCTTTCCAGTTAAAACTATTATAAACAGAATAGAACAATTTCTGTGTGATAATAAAGAGTGAGAACTCACACATTCTTCAAACATTTTCTTAGATTCCTGCTGCATATGTATCTTTTTTTCTGACCCAGAGTTAAGTACTATAGTGTTTCCCTGTGACATATCAGGCCACGTCACTTTCACGTCAAGCCTGAGATGCATTTAAATGTCACAGGCCAATTACAATGACGCACGCATATGTTTAATACCCATAGCGCACGTGCCCCTGTCGCATCTATGCAAATTATTGGCCGGACTGTATTTAATAGCCGCCTGGCGTCAACCGTTCCCTCCCCCAA
The DNA here is from genome assembly GCA_031002005.1 of Vandiemenella viatica. Taxonomy (NCBI): domain Eukaryota; kingdom Metazoa; phylum Arthropoda; class Insecta; order Orthoptera; family Morabidae; genus Vandiemenella; species Vandiemenella viatica. The sequence goes on from CM061914.1 coordinate 100,746,264, forward strand.
GGCAACGATCGGACCAAAGGGATGGAGGAGAAAGGGATGCGCCCAGATAAAAGACAGTCACAATAAAGCATATCCGTGCCGATCAAAGGGCGTGAACCGTGGCGGATGGGACGTATAATAAAATTAAAATAATGATGAATAAAGCCCAGGAAGCGACCGGGAGGACAAATTTTGAATCTTAAAACGCTCGGGTCCCATACGGTAGCATAATGGGCTGCATTTCGCCGTCAATGAAACGGTAATCAGCCTGCGAGATTTCACGGGTCGGACGCTACGGGGGATGAGAAGCGTGGCTTTTTAATCCTGCACGTGCTTTGCGGGCACATCACGCTTTCCAGCGATATTTTTCAGCGTTTACAGTGATCACGTTTGTTGGCCGTGAAGAATCGGTTTCAAATGAAATAACGCTACCAAAAGTACGAGGGCTGTCCAGAAAGTAACAGACGTTTTGTAATAAAAAATAAACAAAGTGAAAAACGATTTTTATTATATACATTTTAGAGGTAAACTCTTAGGCTATTTTTCAACATAATCGCCATTTAAATTAAGGCACTTATCCTAACGTGGTACAAGCTTTTCGATACCCTCTCTGTAGAAATTTGCCGCCTGAGACTTCAACCACTGGTTTACACCGGCATGCAGTTGAGCGTCAGTTTCAAACCGTTGTGTTGCGAGCCACGTCTTCATCGCCGGGAACAGGTGGTAGTCGCTCGGTGCCAAATCCGGGCTGTACGGCGGGTGATTGAAAACTTCCCATCCAAAACCATCCAAGAGCTCTTGCGTACGATTGGCCGTGTGTGGACGAGCGTTGTCGTGGAGAAACAAAACTTACTCACTGAGTTTTCCCCGACGCTTGTTTTGTATCGCGCGTCTTAATGTTCTGAGTGTTTCGCAATACCTTTCTGAAGTGATTGTTTGGCCACGTTCAAGAAATTCAACGAGAATCACACCCTTAGCATCCCAAAACACAGTAGCCATAATTTTTCCTGCTGACAGCGTTTGCAGACACTTCCTCGGTTTCTTGGGCGAATGCGTGTGTCCCCATTCCATAGACTGCCGTTTTGTTTCACAGGTGACGTGCTTTACCCAAGTATCGTCGCCAGTTACGATACGATTGATAACTTGGTTTCCAGTTTTGGCGTAGTTTTCCAGAAACGTCAGTGCTGCAGCAAGTCTCTGTTTTTTGTGGTCTTCTGTTAAGATTTGCGGAATCCAGCTGGCACAAAATTTGTGGTAACCAAGTTTACCAACCACAATCTCATGAAATCTCCGTTAAATTTGGGGGAAATGTTCTGAAAGCTCCGTAATCGTGAAACGACGATTTTCACGGATTTTTTCGTTGATTTTCACCACCAGATCATCACTCACAACACTAGGTCCTCATCGTAAACATTGGTTCGACCATTTTTAAAATCAATGCACCATTGCCTCACTCGGCTTTCACTGATTATTCCTTGGCCGTACACATCACAAATCTGGCGATAAATTTCAATTGGTTTGTGATTTTTCGCCAACAAAAACAGTATTACAGCTCGCACTTCACAACTGGCGGGATTTTTAATTGCAGCGCTCATTTTAACACTCTACTGTATTCAAAGTACGATAGGTACGATGTGCAAACTACCACGGCTGGTTGCGTACTGAATGTATGAACAGTCTGACGCCAAGATGGCGGCGCTAGGAGCACCCATTGTTGCGCCAGGTCAAAACGTCTGTTACTTTCTGGACAGCCCTCGTAGTTTTCAACCGATATTTCAGTGTCCATGGTCCGACATTACCGTCAGTGTTGTTGCTGATATCACTGTTGTTGCTAATGTTAACAACGCTGTTAACGATTCTGTTGTCGCTACTGCCAGTGTCGCTGTTTCTGTCGTTATGGATGTGTCAGTGGAGTTGATGTTGCCGCCGTTCGTGTTGCCGTTGATGTTGTTTTCATTGTTGCTGGCCCATTAAGGTGCGTTTACACGCTCAAGCCGTTTGCACAAACTGGCTTGCACAAGCCACTTTGTGCAAGGTTTTCCATGTTCGGCGTCAGAGATGCGTTTAGAAATTGCCGCCGATTGTACTGCCGGCCACATTATTTATAGTAAAAAGAGAGTGCCTTTGTTTCTAAGGTACTTTTCTTTTTTTATTTGAAATTGATTTTTTTTCAAAATGTATGTCCTCAGAAAAGCGGAAAATTTCTGACCAAAGGGACAAGCTGCTCAGTACGCCTTTATTCCACCGTAACCGATAATTTTTTAAGTAGCTTTAATTTGCTATGTTTCATATACTAGACTGCTTCAAAATGCAAGTCAAATAAAAATAACTTTCGGACAACAAATCTAAGATAATAACTAAAAAGGGGAAGTTTTTAGATAAAATTTAAAATTTCTTCATCTTCACATTAATATTTGTTTCTAGAATAGAAAGGGTTAAGTGTTTCTTCACACACCAGGGTCAACGCGCGCGTAGCAGCGATAAATGCTAGTATATTTATATTACTGAAATAATTACTACTTATATTACAAGTATATAAAAGGAAATAATTTCTTACCTATTTCTTATTCTAAATGTTTCATCCGTACTTTGTGAGTCGTTACTTTTTTCTTTGGATTTTTAAATAAGGATGCGCACTATGAAATATAGTTGTTTGTGCAACAAGGAAGATTAATGAATTTAAAGAAAAAATTATGCACACTGCTAGCGGGAAGAAAACATTAGTTGCAACGATGAATTATCTGAATGCTTGGCTTCAGTAACACTGATTTAATTCTCCTACTTGGGAATTAAAACTACAACTGGTGGACGAAGCAGGAATGATGTTAAAAGCAGAATAGCACTAGCTAAAGGAGTCTTCACGAGAAAGAGAAATATATTACACAATTGTAAATAAAAACACCGTCTATTAGCAACTGGTTTAACGATATATTATGCAGCCTCGTCAGGCATTTCCTACGGCCACATACCATGGCTATAAATAAAACCAGTTGCTAATAGACGGTGTTTTTATTTACAATTGTGTAATAAGCAACTGCGGAAGGATGGCCAATATACGATATAGAAATATATTAGTTTCAAATATTGATCTAGTACTTAGAAACAACTTTTTGAGATCTATGTGTGGACCACAGCACTTATGATAGTGAGAATGGACTTTAGGCATTACAGAAAAAAGAAAATTGAAGCATATGAAATTTGGAGCTATAGAAGGATTATGAAAATTAAGTGGACAGATAAAGCACGAAATTAACGAGTTCTGGAAATAATGAATGAGAAAAGAAATTTGTGGGAGAGTTTTACAAAAAGAAGAGACAGGATGGTAAGTCATATTCTGAGACATGCTGGATTGGTTAATTCGTTAGCGGAAGGAACAGTCGAAGGTAAGAACTGTCGAAGAAGACAGAGATTAGAATGTATAAAGCGAATAATTAAGGACGTTGGTTGTGCAGCGTATGCCGAGATGAAGAGGTTGGCGAAGATAGGAGGGGATAAAGGATTGCACCAAACTACTCGAGAGACTGATGGCAGCAAAAAAAAAATGTATTTTTTCTGCCACAGATCCCCTCCGAAGACTGAATAGATCAGCCGAATCTGTTATTGAACAACGAAAAGGAAAGTACGATTACTTTTTCTCGGAGATAGTACGAAGTGAAACTGAAGGGGTCTAAAGATGATCACCAGTAACGAGCCTCCCAGAAAACACTACACGGTATAACACTCCATTGCGATCTAACATCCGTTCACAGAAAAAGACCTGCGTGTAGTTTTATCAACCGACACCGTGTTATAGCAGGTGTATGAAACGTCACCCAGTATTAAACGTGTTTGGAGGGTTACCGGTTCCAGTACTTCCTGGAGCATTGAGTACTGAGCCAAATTCCAATTTTTCTCCATTCTTTTTTTAATGATACGTAGATTGGATGACTCAAGGAGTCATAAATTTTACAGTAAAAGTATGAAAATTATTGAGGCATCAGTAATAATTCAAAATAATTACTTTTTTAATGCCTAGTCATGATGAACCATTTTTAGTGAACATAAGTAACAGCCTAATCTAATGAGAAGTCGCCACTACTGACTCAATAATTGGATAAAACATAGAAGGTCACATTCGTGAACTGCCGAGGATTGTCTGAACGGATTTAGGGAACCATAAAACCTGAGATACTTGATGATCCAGTACTTACCTAAAACTTTTCTGTAAATTATTGCACGTGACTTTCTTCTTCATCTTGAGCGACTTCCAAACACTTTCCGGGTCTCCGTGGAACAAAGACCTCTTCAACACTTTCTATCCATTCACAATCTCTCTTCTTCTACTGTCATCTAATTTACTTTACACTTTTAATACCTTTCACCCATCTTTCTCTCGGTCTTCTTCTGAGCCTCTTCCCTTTCTGCTCCATGTCCATATATCGTTTTTTGTATCCTCTCCTCCCCCATTTTCTTCACATGCTTATACGGCTGTAACCTTGATTTCTCTATACTCTGTTGTAACGGTTCCTCCTTGATCGTCTCCCTCATTTTCCCATTCTTCATTCTGTCCCTTCTCGTTACACCTACTCTACACCTCTGAAACGTCATTTTCACAGCCTGCACTCTGCTTTTGTTCCTCTCGTTCATCACCCATGTTTCCGATCCATTATGCCAAAATCGAAACAAAGTATGTCTTATAGATTACTTCCTTACTCTTTAGCAGCAAATCACTACTAAATGGCGTGCCTTTAACATTCTTAAAACGTCCATCTGCACATCTTCCTGTTTCATTTATTTCCATTCTGTTTCCTCGCGTCAGGCGATGGAAACCAACCGACGCTGTGTCAGCTTTGTGGAAGATAGAGAGTTCACAGAGTTCAACGGCTGTGACGGCATGCCACCGTCCTCCGTAATCTTGTTTCAGTCTTTAAAGGCCAAGTATGAAGTTTTGCAGGTACACAGCACAAACATCGTTCTTTGGGCCCTAATAAATGTATTGATAAAACTGAGATTTCGTTTTGGTCTCACTGATCCAGTGACAGTTTTCTTTTGCCATTATTGGCAAGGAAAGTGGTGAAATTTGGGATTCGCTGGGAGTGATTCGGTAAACCATGAAATGTCAAAATCTGGTTGGTCGAATGGGGATTTGAAACAGTCTTAACAGTCTTCTCCAAATGCGAGGGGCTATTTCTTAACAAGTGTAGAATTCACATCTGACATACATTTGAAACATTCAAATTTCTTCAATTGCTCTCCTCCAAATGATATACCTACATTGGACCTGCTATTCCTTATTTCTTTTTTTCTTTTGGGTTTACACATCATCGAGGTCCTTAGGGGCGGTAAACGACAGGGGAAGAAATTCGGCTATGGCATTTTGAAGGAACTATTGCGGCATTCGCCTGGTGTGATACGGGAAAACCACGGAAAATCACAATCTGGATGGCCGGAGAGGGATTTGAACCCCTCCCGAATGCGAGACCAAAACATTACCCTTTCAGTCTTCTTTCTTGTAGTCATTACCTCTCTTTCTTGTAGAGAACTAACCTCTAACACACACCCTGATGCGTCATTTCTCTTTCATATTCTTCCTAAACTAGTCAGTCATCAGCAAATAATATTGTTTTCGTTTTTCTTTCCCCAATGCTTTACGTCACCTTTTTCAATATTTCATCCATCACCACTATACAGAAAATAACAGTAATGAGAGGGCATTTCCTTGATTAATCCACTTCTTTATCGATTCCCACTATGACATAGCTTTTATTACGCTCATACATATCCTTCACGCTTTTTTACTGATTTTTCCCTCATTGCTTCCAACACTCTGTTTCGACCGTACGTGTAGAGCACGGGGCAGGGTGGGGTGCTATGAAAATAAAAATTCCCTTTTAATATTGAAAAATAAATTTTGTCAAAATTTACCCAGAACCCTAGCAGACTAGTACTTAAATAACTTAAATGAGTGTTTAATTCTTTTTCAATTAAAATCATTTTCAACAAGAATTTTTCCATGTTTTTCCCCAGCCTGAAGCTACGTCCTTGGTGTAGAAGGTATAAAATATGATAGAGTAAATAATACTACTGTATATAGAGAGTGATAAAGTTTTGTGTAAAACTTCTATTCATTCCGCTTCTGTATAATGGGAAATATATAGAATTCACAGCAGGACCGCATTTAAGCATAGGCTACATAGGCTGTAGCCTAGGGGCCGGCACCACAAAGGGGGGACCGCACCACTAAGGGGGGCCCGCACCACAACCCTGGGTCTCCCGCCTGGGCCAGTAGTAGAGCTGAAAAAAAGGGGGGCCCATAAAATAATTTTTTGGGCCGAATTTGATTTTGAATATTTCAAAATTTAAGCGACAGGGGGGCCCGCACCACCTGTATAGCCTAGGGGCCCAGAGAGCCAAAATGCGGCCCTGATTCACAGCCAAAATGGCAACATGTATACTAAATTATCTGCAATGTCAGACACGAAATGTCTCCATGGTAGTACGGTGGATTATCCATGTAGTCGCCCCATTTGTATTTTAAAATTAAACCTTTCAAACGCAGCCGCGAAGAGTGATTAGCTAGAGTACGATGTAGAAGACGGCACTGCCCCACGCAGCGGTTTAAGACCCGGCGGACATGAAAGGGCGAATAATGGGCGCTGATAAATGGGCGAGACGCGTGTCCCCGTCGGACGCAGTCGCCGACCGATGTTGGCAAACTCGCGTCCGAGCAATTACTCGTTAGACGAGGGGAGCATTCTTGTCTGCTACCGCAGAGTCGTTTGTGGTGACTGGAGACGCGACACGAGCCTCCAGCACGCGAAATTGCTTCCCCCTTGTCGGGTTTGGTGATCTGGCATCCTTGGCATCCTGGCCGAGTTAGCAGCGTTTCCGTGTAACTGAGTTGAGGTCACATTAACGAAGATAAGTTTTTTCACGCCGTTTTAGCAGCTGAATTACGTTGCATTAATAAGATTAAGATTTACAGTATAAAGTCACGTATTAACGATGTACAGCTTCTTCGTACTAGAAAATCAAAACGTGGTGTACTAAAACTATGCGTAGTAACAAATAGTTTTGTAATTCAGTGCCTGGAGATCTAAAGGTCCTCAGTTTCAGTCCCCGTATTGGCGGGGATTTTCATTGGCATATGGCACAGCTTGTTTGTAACCTTAAGTACGCCAGAAAGCTTCGGTGATTTGTGTTCCCCGTTAATTGTTTATATTCCATACACCCGTGGGATTAACAGGTAAGGTTAGATAAGAAGAAAAAGAACTGGCTATCCTTCTTCGAATTCTTTGGTAAGTGTATCTCTTTCGGGAGAGTGCAACCAACCTTCGGATTCAGTACCAAGCTTAGATTAGCTTTTACCTATCAGGAATGGCTAAAAAATAGATATATACCAAAATATGAATCCCCGTTATTACTGATATATAATTTCAGTCAGCTTCTTCAGTGAGACTTTTAGCAGCACAGGGTTGGCCTCTTTACAGCCAACCAGACATGGTTTGTAAAATTTGTAATTTTAATGGCCCCTCTACAGCAAACATATTAGTGTTTTATTTAATTTTGCCATCTATATGGCAGGCCCCTCTACAGTCAGCCATGCAGACGATAATATTGTAAATTTTAAGCCACATTCTAAGCCGGTTGTTGTTAGGGCGCTAATGACCCCGCCATCGACGCGCCCTTAAACCCCCACCAACAACAACAACTACTACTACTACTACTACTACTACAAGTTTCCCAGATCTACGATATTAAAATGGTCATATATAGGCACAGAATATCTCAAGCTTTTTATGTATACTACCTTACAGGTGCTCGATACGTGCAGTGCACCTTTAATGTCACGACAGACATCGCTCCTATATTGATGTTACTGCCACACATGTCCAAAAATCTTACAATTGTTTGCACTTTCCTTGAACCTGGTGTAGCACACGAATTGTTTTTTTTCTGAAAGTGACCCTGCTTGATATTTCTTAAGAAATTTCCGTTTCAGTCACAATTGACTCACATTTAGTGAGTTCTAAGACTCAGAAAAATTAATGTTTACCACTGAACACTATGCTGTTGTGACTGGACTCTAGTGGCTAAGTCAGGCTCTATGTCAAGGCGCCCGAAAATTGGAGTGATTCTGTATTTATAAATGTGACTTTTCCCCCCCCTCCCCACTGCACAGTAAATAACTGAAATCCCGGAGAGACTTATGAATTGTCATGTATGTTATTTACGCTGAGAACAATGAAACTGAAAGAAATCGCCCCCTCCCCTCCCTTATTCAAAGCCGAAGTTGGTAAGACCTGTATACAGATTTTGATAACTGCTTTAAATATCAGCTTCAGTGCTACACTCTGGAATATAATCTGACAGACATAAAATACTGAGGGCAGGCTATGTAAAATTAGTTAGAGTTTGGAAGAGACAATGTTAGCTTCTCCCATCAATGGTCAACCTCTCCTTCACATGGTGCACCACGTCTGGCGACTGACTGATTCCCGGTATTATGTGTCACACATTACTTGCCAACGGCCACCTGAAAGGAGGACGGAAGAGCGGGGAATGGTCCAGGGCATCCTCCTATCCTCGATGTTGAAAACAGTCTCTAAAGGCGGAAAATGATCAACGGCACGGGGATGAAAAAGAAACAGGGAAGCCACTGTAAGTACATATAAAATGATGGCTTCATCCTGGGTAAAATATTCTCCCAATATATGTAAGTACATATAAAATTATGGCTTCATCCTGGGTAAAATATTCTCCCAATCGGCGGTGGCTTTACGCATCGTCGACGGAGGCCATTAGAGGCGGGAAAATTTGGGGGACAAGGAACGGGAAGGAATTCGGCCATGGCCTTTTGCAGGAAGCATTCCGACATTCGCCTGGAGTGACTTGGGGAAACCATGGAAAACCCCCCAACCGGGGACTGTTCAGGGAAGAGTAATCAGAATTGATAGAAACATTCTACGAGTTGGAGTGTGGAATGTTAAAACTTGAATATGAAAACTTAAAAAGGGAGATGTAAGGGAGATGTTAGGATGAACATGTTAGCGCAAGATAAGAAAGATGGAGGGTTGCATCAAACTAGCTGAGAGACAAATGACAGAATAAAAATGTAAAATTTATTAAATGGTAAAAGTATGTTGCAGAAACCTGTATGAATTTTATTTTCACTGGCACGATTTAAAAACGGAATTTGATGTGGAAATGTAAGAGAAAACGAAGTATAAGGCCACTAATGTACCCCAGCCTGCTATCTTCAATTTTATTTGTGATATTAATAAAAAATTAACACGTATATTCATTTAAAACACCTTTACATACGTTTCTTAGCACGCATCATATAAATACTTCGAAATAACATTTAACTTGAAAATTTTTTGCACTTGCCTCGATAAGAAAATTAGTCCTTATTAACGCCAAAAATCAAGACAAACAAAATTAAAGCAAATAAAAAGCAATATCCTGAACTTATGTTTAGGAAAGAGACTCCTAAGTTCCTTACGCAGAGCTGAACAAAATTTCGATTCTACCTAGGTTAATTTGCTCTGGTTGCTGAAATAAAAATGCTAGTGTGAATTTGATGCGTTAGTTTGAAACATAAACTTATTTTAAATAAACTAAAAGAACGAAAATACCAGCAATAACTTTGCTACGGACGCATGTTTATAGTTATTACAAGTTACTGGACGACGAAATACACTCGTCCACAATCGTGACACAAAATTAACTATGTAAAAGGCCCCACGTGCAAAAATGACGCGGCACAATAAAAAAAAAGGGGTGCCGACAAACGTTGCATTAACGGGGCTCTGCGGGGGCGGTGGCTGGAGGCGACAGCGGTGTCGCGTAGAGCAAGGGTGGGTGTTAATGGCTGGACAGCCTTAAAGCCTTTGTGACACCACTCGGTGGCAGAGTCAAATGCAAGTGTCGCTTTATAACGTCATCCACACATCGTTAGAATTTAATGTAATACGAAAGGTTTTATCCTGAATTAAATAAATCGTTTGTTGTGAAAAATAACATCCGTATCAGACTGAGGAGCGTAGGATAAATGTTAAGATGTACAAAAGAAAAATATGGAAAATGCTTCGAAAGATTCACACTAAAAGGATCATGTGCTCCTTGTCATTGGCCTCGTGATAGGAAGGAGTCAAGAGCGGGAAATGCTCCAGACTGCATCTTGCCTTGAGTTCGGAGACGGTTCCTTAGAGGAGCAAGAATAAGAATGAACCGCACGGTGGTGTTGAAGTAACGGGAAATCACTGCGCTAAAGACGACAAACGGTATCCTGACGACACGTAGCCCTCTCAAATAACCTAATGAACGATGTAAAATATCCGGGAGGTCAAATAATCCAATAGTTCTCAGTTAAGGACTGAGTGCCTAGAAAGGAGTCATTAGAGTTTATAAAACCATTCCACTATTCGGAACATTAAGTGTTTGAAGTCTGAGCAAGGGAGGTAAGTTAGATTACTCACTGTAGGAAATGCAATGATTTCACCTAGATTTGTTGCAATAACTGAATTTAAATGAAAGGAACAGTAGGATTACTAGTCCATAGAATACAGACTAATTAGAACAAAGTGGGATACTGGGATTTGATTTAAAAGAACAAGAATAATTAGAACGAATGAATTGTTATGAACAATTTAGTGACAGAATTATTTTTATTGGAGTATATACTTCCTGCACTAACGGCATAAGTACAGATATGTGTGTAAACTCCAGAAAAATACGGTGACGAAATAGAGAAAACATATGACAACACTGAAAAGTCAACTCAGTTCGTGAAGGATGACAAAAATCTAGCGATATTATAGGAAACTGTAATGCACTGGTAGACAGAAAAGTAGGTATCATTATTATTGTAGAGGGGTTCTGTCTATACGAAAGAAAAGATTGAGGACGTAGGCTATTACAATCTGATCATAGCCAACATTTTATTCTCGACTGGGAATGCCTATTATTCTAAATTTTAGTGACAAATTTACGAAATCTCTATAGTCTGTAGAGACTGACAGACACGAAACTTACGGTAAATTCCAAGTTTCAAGTCACTTTTTGGACAATATTATAGGAGATGTAGTTACATTTGATTTGAACAATCGAACTGAGTTCAGAAAAGCAAACTGGGGGCAATATTTGCTTTGGATAATTCTCACGATGAATACATGCTACTCGTTTCCTTGTTTACGTGTGAATAAATCACTAATATCTGTTACCGAAGATTTATGACGATAGAAGATGCGGGCTAATTTAAAATATATCGTCACAACAACCACAAATTAAATATGCACCATATTAGAAACAATTCGAATTGCAACTAAATGTGACCATGGGGTTCATTTTCACAACCGCCAGTCTGGTTGCCTACTCACAGGGGCCTGGGTAGCAAGTCGTTCTGTAGTTTTTGCAGCCGAGTGTACAGAGAACTGACCAGGATCGCAGCCCTCTAGCCGCACTTGTCAACAAGGCGGGCGGACAGCACTACTTTATTGCGGAGTGTACACAAGATGGCTGCAGGCGGCGCCTGTAGATTAGAGGACGGCGTTCCCCTCGGGGCGCGGCGCCTGCTTGTGACAGCCCCATGAATGAACGGCCATCGTGTAAGAAATAGGTCCTCCCCGCCGCCTAAACCTCCCCCGCACAGCGGCCGAGATCACAGGGTGGTAAATAAAGCGACGAGTGTTACACGGCCGATGGCAATCTACGGCCGGACACTAATGCCATTAAAGAGGGGGCCAGCACGTGCCGCACAGATTGAACTACCAAGTGTGCTGAGGGCAGAGCAACAACATATTGAGTAATTGAAAAGAGGGATTGTAATAGCAAATTACGCACTAAAACGGTCAACATTTACGGCCGATATACAGATTAAACACAAGGCGGTCATCGAGAGTGGTGGGTGAACGGTTAACATTCTGGTCTCGCATTCGGGAGGACGCGGGTTCGAATCCCGGTCCGGGCATCCAGATTTGGGTTTTCCATGGTTTCCCCAAATCACTCCAGGCGAATGCCGGGACACTTCCTTCAAAAAGGCCATGACCGAATTCCTTGGCCGTTCCTTGTCCCCAGTCTCATCCCGCCTCTAATGACCTTAGCCGTCGACAAGGCGTAATAAAAAAAAAAAAAACCACACACACACACATACGAGGAGGTCGTTGCAGAAAATGCTTCCTTTCAAACTGATAGCATCTCTGAAGACTCTTCCTCTGTTTTCAACACCCATATAGCAGTATCATAAATACTAGAGTTTCTCGCGCTATGTAACCAAAAACTGAAGTGGAATGGGAAAATACCAGACGATGGAAAGAAATATTATACCTACCCACTGACCAAGAAAGGAGAGAGAACAGTTAATTCGACAATTTAGAACCTGCCCCGAACAAAATTCTACATTAGAGGCGGGTTAGGACTGGTAGCAAAGGACGGGAAGGAATTGAGCCATGGTCTTTTGAAGGAAGTGTCCCGGCATTCGAGTGGATTGATTTGTGGAAACCTTGGAGAACCAAAATCTGGATTCCCGGTCTGGTATTCGAACGGGCGTCCTCCCAAATACGAGACCAGAGCGTTACCGCTCACCCACCACGCTTGGTCACAATCGGCCAATCGGCGAATAACAAGCTATGTTTAGGAAAAGTACATCAAGACAGGAACATTTTCTCGATCTGAAAATGACGCTCTGAATTAAAGCAATACAATTGTGACTTTTGCAAAAAAGCCTGGAACAATCTAATGCAGTAAAGAATTAAGGATAGACGAAGTCACCAGAAAATTATTTGAACAGACTCTGACACACATGAGCTCTGAATTATTAGAAACTTTAATATTAATCAGACAAAATTACGGATTCTGATTCTCTTATTTCAGCGGTAGATACGATCATCTGAGAGTGAGAGAAAATGGGAGAAAAGAAAAACAGCGAAGAAATTCATCTTGGGAAAGGGAGATTTGAAATAAAATGTCTTCCTTTTGCAGTCGTTGTTGCAATAATTTTCAAAGACGACGTCAGAAACTTAATACCGCTAAAAGCAGATTAAAAATCTGAAACGAGAAATCTAAATATAATAGGTGTAATGGAAAAATAAAGAAAGTCTGGACTAGTTCATAAACTGAAATATTTGGGGACTGGACTGGATTATATAAACACGGAAGAAAGATTAAGAGTGATAGACTGGGCTAATAAATTCATAAAAAACCGACACAATAAAAAGGTCATTATCATTCAAGGCAAAAATCAGACACAGATGAATAATAATTAAACCAGAGAGAATTATAACAACTCTGTGGTACTTATTTAAATATTAGCTTGGTGGTTAAACAAACTGTTTGATATATGCTGTGAGTTTGTTGTTGATCAATAAATACACAGATAGATTATAAGTACGTATTTGACGATCACCAGTGAACTTTACCGTCACAAGTAGTTCATCTTGTTCGTGGCTTCCATGATTATTACTGCTAATATCAGCTAAACCTTCAACCATGGGAACCCAAATCAGGACGGGCGTCCTCTCCAATGCGATGCCAGAGCGTCACCGTTCACTAACACCCTCGATTTGTAAAGAGGACTAGTAAAATAAATAAGTAGGATTCACATGTGAAAGTCTGTTAAATTTAATTACCCTTAAGTAGGGTTCTAGGCAGTTGTAACTAGCCTTGCTTTTTCCAGGATGATTTTAGTAAGGAGAGTTGTTAAAATTAAGGCGCTAAACTTTAAATTTTGTAAGTATTTCCTGTGGCTACAAAACGTAAAGTAACGACTAATTATTCCCTTGCTTTTCTCTAAGAAGAGTCTCTTTCTTTTGTTTATATGGTGTGACTAGTGTTGCAAACTGAAAACAAAATTTCAGCTTTGTGAAAAAAAAAACACCCTTGATTTTTTTAAAAAAATTTCCCAGGGAACAGTATATTTGATAAATTATAGTTTTATTTATGGAACTTACATTGTAGATGTGTGTTTTCAATCTTACTAAATCATATAATGTCTTACATAATGATTCATAAATGTATCTATATAGATAACATAATTTTATTCATCCTCTATGTCACTACCACATTCACTAGTATCAGCACTACCAACACTAGTTCGGTCAATGTCCGAATTTTCTGTTAGTTCTTCTGTCTTTTCTAGATCCATAACTGCATAAATTATTACATTTTCTTTTACTGGTTGACCTTGTATTGTACGCAAAAGATTTTGAGATTGCAATTTTAAATTATGAGCAAAGTACACACTGTGCATAATGACTGTGCCGATAATTCTGTATTAAGGTCTTTTAAGTTTTAATTTAAATCTATTATCATACAAAATAGGAACTTTTTCAATCGTTGGTTTACGCCAACGGTTGTAAGGAAACGATTCATACTTACTGATAATTTAATTACTCAATATCACTATACGCTGAGAGTTTAACAAGTATATGAAGATAAGTAAAGCACAATAAGTAATAAAAAGAGGCAAAAAGCCGTAGATAAATTTAAAATTCCTAATTTTTTGAAAAGATCCGTAGGTCTACAGATGAATTCGCAGGATTGGCAGCACCAGTTCAAATAGCAAGTATCAATCCAAAAAACGGGGAAAGGGGATTTCTTCTCGCGCAACCTAGCCTCTTCGGGAAGTCACGGTTTGTAAAAGAAAACTTCAGTCAATGTTGTTAATATTTTCGTAATTTTCTTTTCTACTGAACCAGAAAAATATATTAGATTTAAAAATTAAGATAAGTACTTAGTATAAACTCGAAAACAGTCATATTAAACGATAAATGCCTTAAAAATTTGAGATTTAGTAGTTATAAAAAAAAAAGTGTCCCAGAAAAAAAAGTGGTCAGAAAAAAAAAGTTTTTTTTACAACACTAGGTGTGACCAGTGTCAACAATTCTTTAAACTGTTAAGATCCAACCTTAAAAAATGTATGAATCAAAATGTTCATGCTCTAAATTTTTTTCTCTGCGATAAAAAGTGTTTGATCCAAAGTATATTAATCACAGTTGAACTTGACACCAGTGCTACAGCAATACCAACTTTTTGGTGTTTTGATGCCGCAATTCAGGTATTAGCAATCTGAAGAACGTGCGATTTGTACGTCGATCACTAACGAAATGAAAGGTAAGTCTCACTAAGTAGCTTCGCTAGCTAGTGTATTGTAAGATCAGCCATGATAATTTAATATTTCATAGCTATGGCGAAAATATAGGTTCCGAACTCAGTTTAATAAAAGCAAACAGCATTTTAATTGTGAATTCACCTAATGTCAGTTGAGCGAGGGTTCTTTAATTAGTTGTGTGGCAATTGCGGTCATGCAGATGGGCAGACTTCAGTCAAATTAGCCTTTCAAAGTCACTGCACTGTGTCTGCTGCGATTCTGAGCATGAAACGCCCTACATGGAGAAAACCAAGACAGAACTCATTGCTCGGAGCACAATCAGTTTTATATGAATTTGAGCTAGCTGTATGCAGTATTAACTTTTATACTATTACACGTTGTTCACAAATGTGCGGAGTATTGACTGTCTACATGAGCATATGCAAAGCTTATAAATTTATTATGCCAGAGAGCACATTTGAATTAAAAGTTACAAAGACGATTGTTTAAATAATCTTTGTCAGGTGTAAGGTTTTCTGGCGTCAATTGAGTTTGGGAATTTGTGGCAGAACGAAGAACAAAGGTTTTATAGATTATTCTCTGTCAGTAAGAGGTTGCTATGGTAACAGTTGGCTATCAACGAGAGCTAGTGTGAGAGCATAGACACGAGTTGGAACGTGAAGAACCTGCAATCTTCGGAGTTAAAAGCATATGATTAAACTTTAATAAATGTTAATTAATCGTCAGACAAGTTTACTTATTATTTAAATAAAAGTTTAATAAAGTAGAAATACAACATGAAGTGTGACACGAAATACGACAATATGCGACATGGCGACCGTGACAGGACATTGGGATTTTGTTTTGTTCTGTGTGCTATTAGTTATAAGAATGCAAATTGTGATCATTTACTGTAAAAAAGATCCCGAAGAATGCAAAGTTCTTACGTCCAACCTCATTTAAAGTTTACCATAATTTTTTACTTTTAAATATATGGTAAACTTGGGAGGGGTTGTGGCAGAACGAAGAACAAAGGTTTTATAGATTATTCTGTCAGTAAGAGGTTGCTATGGTAACAGTTGGCTATCAACGAGAGCTAGTGTGAGAGCATAGACACGAGTTGGAACGTGAAGAACCTGCAATCTTCGGAGTTAAAAGCATATGATTAAACTTTAATAAATGTTAATTAATCGTCAGACAAGTTTACTTATTATTTAAATAAAAGTTTAATAAAGTAAAAATACGACCGAACACAAGAAATACAACATGAAGTATGACACGAAATACGACAATATGCGACAAATTCCTTCAGCTTTATACAAATCTCACGTATGTTAAACATTAACGTGTTCGTTGCAAAATTGTTTTTTTTTCTGCATAAGGAAAATAAATAATAAAAATTATACTTTATTAACAGTCTTCTCAGAATGAAGCTATATGTCCATCTGTTCCATGTCTCATGTAGAATCTGACCACATTCAAATATTTATGAAGTGTAGACTGAAATTCAAGAGAATAAGAAAGCAACACAACAAAACAGATTTAAAGTGAGAAAACTGATTGAATAACACATTACAGAAAAAATTTCTGACTTTCTAGAAGTGGGTATAGAAAATAACTCTGAAAAGAATTACACTACAGAGGAAAATTAGAGTTGGTGGATCACAATAAATTTTAAGACAGAAGTACTGATATACTGTAACTAAAGACCAAGAAGAGTTGCAAGTTTTACTGGTAGGGTGAAGGTAACCAGCGTCTTCTAATCAGAATTGTTATATTTATTGTTTTCATAAATATGTTCGAGCAGGAATGTTTGCTTATCATAAAGTATACTTTTGTGGTTTTTGGGGACGTCAACATTGACTTTGTTATTCCTTTGGAGCACACTTAAACACGGCAAAACGTGACCTCATTAAAACAATAAAGGAACAGTAATTTGGGTAACTCTAAAACGATCACCGAAACTGAGAACACAAATCCCCTTTATTTTTGAAAAAAAAATGCTTAAATCAACACAAACCAGCAGCACATTTGTCAAATTTTCATAATAACTGTTTAAGGGAGATGTCTATTGACGAAACCGACTGCCATTAAACCTGAATGGGTAAACAAGTTGAAATATGAGCGGCCGTTAAAGGTATGTAACAAGCAATACACGTTGCAGAGTCCTTTCAACAAAGAAAGTGATAGCTTCTTTATTATTAATTTTAATTGGATGGAGCTAACGCTCCGGAGGCAATTCCCCTGGTCATCTAATTAACCTTTTTTATTTTTATTTTTTAAAATTATCTTTTATAACTGGAGTGTTAAATTCCTCTCCCATTTATTTTTCCGATTTACAAATTTTAATTTTAAATTCCTTAGACGTTTTTGGTAAATTATTCATCACTTCACTACATAATTTGTTCCAATCCCTGATAAACCTTACCCACAAAAGAAAATTTTCCCACTCCCTTATGCGGCCATCCTGATCTGGGTTTTCCATGGTTTCCCCAGATCGTTCCAGGAGAATGATGGGATGGTTCCTCACAACAGCCCATGGGCGCCTCCTGCCATATCCCGTATATCCCTTCCAAACCATTACCTTTCCTGATCCTCCGCCACAACACTTCCACCACTTAATTTGCACAAACAAATCTAGCTGCTCTTCTTTGCACATACTCCAACTCCTGTATTTGATAGCCAAACTATATAACCATATTCAACCAATGGTCTGACCAAAGTTTTGTAACCCAATTCCCTCAGTTCTCGAGAACATCCCCTCATTACTCTATCCAATAAGTGAAAAATTTCCTAACACCAATCCAAAGTGTCCAGCCAAGATGATTTTATGATCAAATGTTATGCCAACGTATTAATACTGTAAATCTTCACAAACAATTCCTTCCTCATCCTATAATCATAATCAACCTTCAGTTTTGTATCTGTGTAACTAATAGCCTGACTCTTCTTTGCATTTATCTTCATCTCATGTTGACCCATTCTGTCCAAATCACCGTGTAGCTGTTCAGTTTTCTCCCGTTTTGATCATATTATATGACATAATGTCATTTGCAAACAAACTAACTTCTGGCAGTAAACCATCAACACAACTATTCGTTAGAATAACGAGTAGCAATGGTTTATATCTGTTGTTAGAAATGTTAGAGAAGTCAGTTCGCTACGAGGCCAGATACTCCTTCTCACAGTTGCGACTGCTTTTTAATTGTCGGGTGTTACTAATGATGACAATTTCAAATAAGTTTCCGTATTCATCCGCAAATAATTACGCCAACCTTGAGGTTCATGACGTCTTTTCGGAAGCAAATTCACATGAGAGGACCTTTTACTCTTTCGCAACGATCTTCTAGACCGCCGTGAGTGATAATGAACATATTTTGCTATATCAGAATAGAGGTTTTCTCGGCGTATATGTAGATAAAATTATCTCGGATAACTAGCCGAGTCAGTCCGTCTGTGAGAACATCAGCAGATTATAACCGCCAATACGTAATATAATGCAAGAAAACTGAAATAGCCAGAGTGGTCATGGCAACATGTTCGGGGACTTGCAATGTGAAGATTTACCTAAACAACCACCAACTACAAAATGTTGGTTCAAATATCTTGGCAGTAAGTAAAGATAACCTCAGTAAAAGTTAAATTAGATACAGAAACAATAATGCAGCAGTCTTCTATAACCATGTAAGAACTCTATTGTGGGTCAACAAAGTTCCCAGAATGTGCAAATGTACACTATTCAAAACCTATTACATCCCCACACTGACATATGCACTGGAAATATGTACCCTGTCCAGAAGAGACAATAGTAGACTTCAAGCCTCTGAAATGAAGTTTTTTCGTACCATGCGGCAGAGAACACAAAAGGACAAAGTGAGGAATGAAATCAATCGTGCAGAGGCCGGTATAAACATCAGTGTGGAAAAATCCTTACAGCTTTCTCGCCTGAGGTGGTATGGACATGTCCAAAGGATGGAGGACGAAAGAAGAGCAAAGGCCTACTGTAATATGAACATCCAAGATAAAAGACGTGTGGGAAAGCCCAAAAACAAATGGATAGACCAAATCAAGAAGGATAGAGAAGACTTAGGGCTTGACTGGAAGACTGTTCATAAAGAACAACTAATCATAGACAGGAAGAAATGGAGAGTGCTCGTAACCAGCACCCGAAAGACTGGATATGGAAAATGATGATGATGATGATGATGATGTTGATAATGATGCTTCAATTTGAAGAACAGTTTCTTGAGGAATTACTGAAGTTTATAATCTGTGTTCCTCATTAATTTTCACAATTTTTGGGAAATTTATTTTCCAAAAATAGTTAGATAAACTGTTTATTACAGGAGTACTCTTTAGAGACAAAAGTAAAGGAGTTTACGGCCACGTAAGTTATCACATGACGAGCTGGTTTAATTTAAATTCAGCGTTATGCAGGTGCCCAGCAAGAGAAAGAAAACTCTTTGTCGACTTCGAGCCACCCGCATAAATTAAATATGAAGAGGTAAGTTGTTTTTGTTTACGTTCATGTAGGCGGATATCCAACCCAGTGGAAGTCAGAAGAAACAGAAAAAGTCCCAGCGGCACGCTCAAAGCGCACACGTGCGTACACACACGCTGAAAGGCAGAGAAGTCGCGTCTGATAGGGGCCAAGGAACTGTCACTGCAGCATGCCACGCGCAAGCCATGTAATCTAAATTAAATTTTAATCCTTATCGTATTGCCGGAAGAGAAGGGAAGCACACTGTTACAATGGCGGAGCGCCCGCTTGGAGCACGACTTTTTAATTTTCCGTCCTCTCGGACGAGAGAGCAGCAAGAATCAAGGGCCCCGTCGCCGTTTCATCTCGACGTTGCCTTTTCCTCACACACGGCCGGTCGGTCCTAAAAGAATCGTGGCCGCAGTTCTTCTGTGTTAATTAAGCCCTTTTCTCTCGGCCGGAGACCCTCAAACAAGAAACTGTACGAGTCAGCTAGGCGCTTGTGCGAAGAGCACTCCAAAGCCCAGCTTTTGAACCATTCAACTGCACGTGGGCGCCAAAAGCGTTCCAATTTTGATAGAAATAACTCCGATAACGCCAAAATTAAATAAGCCTCGCTAATCTCAGAAGCACCACCACTCGTTTCTAATGCTCCATTACACACCTTCCGCTTCTCCGTACTTGACAACATTCATTAAAATCTAACTGTAATAACATCACACTGTTTTTAACCCGAGTGAATCTACTATATAATTTTATAAGGTCATTCACTCATCTAGATAGCTATTGGCTGGAAAATGATGACGTCATGGGCCAGCCTTCGCTCGCAAAACAGCGACCAGAGATACCACTATAAGAAATTCGTGGTTATGTCCACAATTTAATAGCTAAGCAACTACTACCAAATTAATAGCCATTAAGTTTGCTTTTCGTAGCGTTTCATAGTTAAAAAAAGTATTGATAAATTTTGCGGCTGAAAATAAAAGTGGATCTGCTTTTCAGTAACATGTTGCTAATGAAAGCAACTTAAAATAAAAACTTAAATAAAAAATTTCTCATGGTCTCTGCTGTAACCACGAATGACAATTGTTATTCCGGCTTGGAAAAATTTCAATCGAATTAAAATTTCCACTAATGTTGTTGCTTGACCAAAGTTTATGCATTACGGTTTATTTGCTTTTTAGGGATTTTACTGACCACTTTCGCTAATGGCTTTTGTTCATGTTCGCTGTACGTGAGTTTCTAGGTTATTTTAAGTGTACATCAGACTAAATATGTTACCGAATCGAATATTATAGAAATTAATTTCTTCGGAGTTGCTCAATTTAATAGTATGGAATGTGTATTAAGTCCTCTGGCCTTTACGGATACAGTGACCAATGATTACATTATGAGTGTTTGCCCAGTCTCAATAAAAGACAACGTGATTCCTTCGAAGCAAACAGGAATTTTTTAAATTTTGCAGATTGAACTTTAAGGGTAAAATACAAGTAAGTTTCTATTTAAGCAATTATACGATTGCGCTATCGTCCCTGTTCGTGTTTAATACCTACCTCTATTAATGCTTCCGAGTTCTTCAAGCTCAGCAGAAATTATTCACCCTGAAACACTGATCAATTTTACATTTGGTCAAATCAGGTTAACCTGTAATAATCTTTCATCCTAGAAGCTGGAACTATTCTAGACCCGTGACGATACGCAAGAAATAATAAAGGTGTAACGCTTTATATCCAGCAAAACACGCGGTTGCCTATAATTCATCTAGTACTTTGCATTACAGTTAACAGATTAGTAAGTAATAATTTTCCGTCAAGAATTTTTGTTAATTTATACCTGCATGGGTGTCTTCTCTTTGATCATGGCTCTTATCACAGTGATGGATTTGGAAGTACGTTCCTCGACCTAAGAAGCGGGATAAAATATCGATTTAACCATCACACTATGTCAGCACACCGCACAGTTGAACATATACGCTAGAGATTGAAATTTGCCTCCGCAAACACACACGAACTAAAAGTGATCATACTATCTGAGTCGTATTAACAACTGGAAATAGTTTTAAAAAGTAAATAAATCGTCTCACTGTTACATCGTTGCATTTGCTACAGAAATCAGTATCAGAGGTAGTAACGTTATTGTCTCTCGGACTGGATCATCGAAAATGAAATGTTACGCAGCTTCATTAGTACAAAACAGTTATCATCTCGTGCCAATGATGGATCTTAAACCATATCACAGGAAGAGGCTATCTGGAAAATGTGTTACAGATTGAAGTACAACATCCATACATCAAGGCAACCACTAATCTCTAATTCATCCAATAATTCTAACAAAAGCTTGGTATTCATTTACTATATAATTTTCCTAAGCTCCTCACTTACTCGGTCACCTCGATAGCTATTGGCTGGAGAACGGTGACGTCACGAGCCAGCCTTCACTCTCAAATTAACAGCAACCAAAGATGTCATAGAAGAAAATAGAGGTAATGTCCACAATTAATAGCAAAACAACTGCTGCCAAATTAACTGTCATAATACAATAATTAAGCTTGCTTTTCGTAGCATTTCATAGTTTAAAAAATACTGATAACCATTACGTCTGAAAAAAGTCAAATTGCTTTTCAGTAATATGTCGCTAATGAGAGGAATATAAAAAAACTTTAAAAGGCATAAATTACTCATGATCTCTGCTGTAACTACGAATGCCAATTGTCATTCCGGCCTACGCTAAATTTCAATTTAATTAAAACTTTCTTTAACGTTGCTTATTGACTGAAGTTAATACATTACGTTTTATTTACTTTTTACGTGTTCTACTGACCACTTTGGTTAATAGCCTTTGTTAATGTTCGACGTACGTGAGTTATTAGGTTATTTAAAATGGGACATCAGACTAAATATGTTATTGAATTGAGTATTTTGGCAATTCATTTCTTTGGCTTCAACCATTTAATAATCTGGCCGTTACAGACACTATGGCCAACGATTACATTGTGAATGTTTACCCAGTCTCAATAAAAAAACAACGTAATGCTTTCGAAGCAAAAAGAAATTCTTCAAAATATACAGAGTGAACCTTTAGAGTCAAATCACAAGTTTATATTTCAGCAAGTTCGAGTCTACGACCTTTGAAACAATTATACGAAGGCGCGATCGTCCTGTCCGTGTTTAATACATCTATTAACACTTCTGAGTTCTTTAAGCCCAAGAGATTTTGTTCACCCTAAGGGTGAAACACAGGACAGGTCCGTATTTAGTCAGATCATAATCTTTGACCCCAATAACAGGAACTGATCTAGACCGCTAACGATAAGCAAAAACAGTCACCGGGCTTACACTAGCCTACGGTATAATTTCATAAGCTCACTCACTCACCTCGATAGCTATTGGCTGGAGAAAGGTGTCACGTGTCAGCCTTCGCTCACAATCAACAGAGATATCATTAGAAGAAATTCGAGGTTATGTCCACAATTTCATAAGTAAGCAACTGCTACCAAATTAATTGCCTTAATACATTTATTAAGTTTATTCTTCGTAGCATTTCATAGTTAAATAAATATAGATAAAGTTTATGGCTGAAAAAACGTGGAATTGCTTTTCAGTTATATTTTGTTAATGAAAGCAACTTAAAAAACTTTAAAAAACTTTAATTACTCATGGTCTCTGCTGTCACCACGAATACTAATTGTCATTCCGGCCTAGGCTAAATTTCAGTTCAATTATAACTTTCAATAATGCTGCTGCTTGACCAAAGTTTATAGATTACGATTTATTTGCTTTTTATGTAATTTACTGACCACTTTCGTTACAGGTCTTTGTTCATGCTCGCTGTACGTGAGTTATTAGGTTGTTTAAAGTGGACATCAGACCAAATATGTTACCGAATCGAGTATTCTGGCAATACATTTCTTCGGAGTTGTTCAATAGTTTAATAATCTGGAATCTGTATTACGTTCTCTGGCCCTTACAGACACTATGACTAAAAATTATATTATGAATACCCATCCTAAAAAAAAAAAATATATGATTTCGAAGCAAACAGTAAGTCTTCATACTTTGCAGAGTGAACTTTAAGGGTCAAATACAAGTCAAGTTTGTATTTCAGCAAATCCTAGTCCAAGATCTTTGAAATAATTATGTGATAGCACGTTCGCTCCTGCCCATGTTTAATAACTAGGTCTATTAATACGTGTGAGTTCTTCAAGCTCAAGCGATTTTATTCACCCTAAGGATGAAACACAGATTAATTTCGTATTTGGTCAGATCAGGTCAACCTGTCATAATCTTTGACTCTAAAAACTGGAACTATTATAGACCCGTGAAGATACGCAGAAAACGGTCACGGGCTTACACTACTATGACAAATAATTCAGAAGGTTTACCACCATAATTTATCTGTCTATAACTTATTGATGGATATATAAAGAAGTAACTCCACAAAAGTAACGAAACAATATTATGCCAACTGTGAATGCAAAGAGGTCAGGAATTGTTTCACTGGTTCCTTCAATGTATGCACAGCCATCCACGTGACATGTGAGACTGTTATTTACTGTCGCCTCCGTTGTACGACGTTTTGGTAGCAACAGGCCTAATAATTTAAATCCAGATCTAAAAAATGAAAACGGCGCCTAGAAACATACTTAAAAAGAGGTTACGACTGCATTAAGGCTAAAGTCCATTCATAGAACAGTTATCAACTCTACACGAAGACGATCTGAAAAGTTCTAACCTCAACCAAAGATTATTGTTTAAATTACTCTACGATGCAATAGTAAACATTTTTGCAAACTTGAATGTTTTTTACGCAGAAGACCGAGATGTTTCTCAGTCCAACTTTGGAATGTAAACATTATTTAGAGACCAAAAGATATTTTTGCATACATCATCCTTGAGGAAAATGTTCAAGAAAAGGCGCCCCACTACAAAATGTAATCAATGTCCGAACATATATCGATATGACGACATATATCGATGTGAGGTGGGCAGAGGTCAGGGATGCCTGGAGTCCCGCCTGGCTTTTGTTGCCATGACGCCGGGTCACGGGCAATATTTGCTACGTTATTGCCATCAATGGATCATATGGGACGACGACAAATCCTCCCTGATGGCTCCCATAATTGAGTTACTCAGGATATTAAACGTCGGTTGGCTTTTTGGGGGGAGGTCCTGGTAGCAGCTGCTACGCTCATAAGCTGTGTGCACGTGATGCCCGAGCGGTCGTCCCCACGCCCGCTATTTCATTCTCTCCTCTTTAATCTCTCGCACGATTAGCACATCTTTCTTCGGTCCATCTCTCTCGTCCTTCCGAGCGCCCAAGTTACCACTTCTTCCCTCTCTCACACTCATATCTTTCCACTTACGGCTCTCCATATCTCGCGCCACAGAGTTCATAGCAGTTATTTTCAAATGGCGGCGTATAAAACAAGACCATTTCTTCTCTTTTTCCCCACCCGCGGGTTAGAAATGCGATGGTTGCCCGTTTCGCGTGCGCCTTTGCAGTGCGGATGAACACGCAATAAATTCTGCGCTGGAAAACGGGTAGAGTTTCCAGTTGGCCGCACAGTCAGATAGAAGGCTACCAGATTTTGCCCGATTTTGCTTGATAAAATGCCGTGGTAGTTGTAATCAATCAGCCTTAAATCTAGCCCTTTGATCATGCTTATGCCACGAGGGATATTTCACAAGTCTCGTAACTAAAAGTGAAAGCGAACTTTCACAATTTTTGTTTGGCAGTTACCCAGAAAAATAAATAGTACAAATGACAACAGATACCCTGCAGCATACTTCCAGATTTAAAACACTGGTTTGTTTTTCAAATTACGCAGGGTGGTATAGGACTGTGAGCAAATGCTAGACCGTTTACTTCGGAAGTTCAACGCAGATGCGGTAATAAATAAAGCTGGTTCAAATGTTTTTACTACGCGTACTTGAGCCCCAGTAGCATGGAAACTATTAAAATAATAGGTTTTATTTTAAACTAGCTGATGCCCATGACTTCACTCGTATTTGTAAAGAATTTGGATTGACAGCTACCGCCATCTATTCACCATAGTGCACGTATTACCACACACAAACGCCAGTCATCTGCGCTATGTAGTTTAGGCAGCTAAGTAAAATATACGGACACACATGTCTTTGGTCGAAATACGAAAATATCCTTGATCGACCACTTTCAACCATCATATCTCCCACACTACCACAGTTACCGAAATTCGGCCAACGTAGTGATCGACAGGTGACTCTGTAGTTACTATCACATACAAACAACAGGGATCTGCGCTAGATAGTTTTGGCTGAAAAGTGATACACCATGACACATACGTTTTTGGTAGAAATATGAAATTGCTGCAGGTCAACCACTTTCAATCACCATATCTTCCACACCCCCATAGCTACCGACATCTAACCACCATAGCACACGAAAGGAGACACGATACCACTACCACAATCAAACACCATTGGTCTATGCTATGTAGTTGTAGCAGAGTGACACATACGGAGGCACATGTCTTTGGTCGAAATACGAAAATGCCCTGCATCCACCACTTTTAACCATCATATCTCCCACAACCCCACAGCTATCGACATTCGGCCAACGTTGAGCACAACAGGAAACTCCATGCTACTTCCACACACAAAGACCAGTGATCTGTGCTAGGTAGTGGTGGCTGAAAAGTGAAATATAGGATAACACAAGTATTTTTATATATATATAAGATTTACTGCTCAATTTTTGCTGGTAGCTTTCAATTCCAGTCAGTTGTTATTTGAGTTTTGTGTGACTCAGAACCTTGAAATTTATCCTGCAGCATTTCACACCGGAACGATAAGTAATGGTTATTAAAAACTTGCATCAAAATAATTCAGAGATGTGAATATTTGAAAAAATTGTCTTATAATCTTGTTCACATAATGTACTTTCAAAGAAACAATTCGAATTATAATTAACTACTTTGAAACGAGGTGTATCAAGCAAGATTTTCGTGAGCTTGACAGATTACATTCGGCACATACGTGGTCTACAACCCGGAAGCTAGTTGGATGGTGCTGCAAGTGATGTACTAGCCGCGATTGCAAAGTTGGAATGACTAGTTCCTTCCCACGCACACAGAATTACATAACCGAGAAGACTGTTTCTGAAAATAGTGTGTTGATTTGACTTTTGTATATAAAGATAAAATAATAGAGAGGGAGAAACCAGATGTCGGCCCATTCGGACATACTCCTCCCAACAACGTCTGTGGGAAAGGCTAAATGATACGTCACCAACGGATTGCTTCAAGATAAGAGGATGAAAATTCTAACATCTCTGTATTAGAAGTGGTGCAGAAGAAATTAGCGTTTTCCTAACAACAGTATAGAAAATTTTAAGGCACCCACACAAAATTCATTTAACACAGCAGTAATAAAGAAAGACCCAGAAGCAATAAGGTTGCAGATACTTTGATGAAGTAAAACTACTTGAAATTTTAGACTGAGCGTAGAAGCTCATGTTCCAGTGGATAAATAATCACTGCTTGTGTAACCTCCCCTTCTCACATATAAGTAAAACTAATTACTGTGTGAGGCTAATGCATTTGGGAGGTAATATCCAGTTTTGTACGCTCAGAAGGGCGTACTGGGAGGATTAGCTCCAAAAATGTTAATTAATAAAGGAACAATTCGGCTCCAAGAATATCTTTTCTTGGAAACCCGGCCCGTAATGTTAAGTGCAACAGTTTTAATACCTTTTATCGGTCTGGCAACGACTAAATGAAAAGCGATAGTACATAGGTATACTTCACTTTTAATATCACAACTTTAACACCGTATTACAAACATCACCAATTAATACATTTCTCTCCTAAAATTACACCACAGCGCACCTCACACCAAGACTTTTTATGTGCTTGTTTCTGCACGTCTCTCTTCCTCTCTGACTCTCCAAAGACAATACTACTTTCTCTCTGACTCTCCAAAGACAATACTAATCCTACCTAAACCTAAGAGCTTACAACTACCCCAGTACAATATTAAAAGCGACTGTGGAACTCGTTACATTTACAATTTCATAGTATTTACATTTTGTAATTATTAATCATTATTTAATACCAAGATATAATTAATAATATATATATATATATATATAGATTGGAGACTAAAGGTTGCACTTGTAAAAAAGAATACTCAAAATTAATCCACGATTATCCTCTTAACCCTCGTTGAGTAAGTGGTGAGCAATCTACACTGAAGAGTCAAAGAAACTGGTATAGGCATGCGTATGCAAACATAGATATATGTAAACACTCAGAGTACGGCGCTACTGTCGTCAACGCCCATTTAAGACAACAGGTGTCTGGTGGAGGCGTTAGGTCGGTTTCTGCTGCTACAATGGCAGGTATCACGATTTAAGTGAGTTTGAACGTGGTGTCATAGTTGACGCATGAGAGATGGGACACAGCAACTCCGAGGTGGCGATGAGGCGGGGATTTTCCCGTACGACCATTACACGAGTGCACGGTGAATACCGGGAATCCGGTAAAACATCTAATCTCCGACATCGCTGCGGCAGGAACGTGTCGATCAACGTGACAGAAGTGCAATCCTTCCGCAATTTGCTGCGGATTTCAATGCTGAGCCATTTGGAAGTCTCAGCATGGGAACCAATCATCGATATGGGCTTTCGGTACCGAAGGCCCACTCGTATACCCTTGCTGAGTGCACGACACAAAGCTTTACGCCTCACCTGAGCCCGTCGTTCAATTCCTATTCAGCCGTTACGTCCACTGACTGAGCTAAGCGGAACACCACCTGAATATAAAATTATAATCTGTCCCGTTGAATTGCTAACATTACACCAAAGAAACATTAGCTTTTCATGAAGATTTTTTTTTTTTTTTTTTTGTAACAGTTTAACGTCCCTTTTTAACAACGTGGTCTTTAGAGACGGGAAAGGATGGGGGCAAGGAATGGGAAGGAATTCGGCCATGGCCTTTGAAGGAAGCATCCCGGCATTCGCCTGGAGTGATTTGGGGAAACCATGGAAAACCCAAATCTGGATGCCCGGACGGGGATTCGAAACCGCCGTCCTCCCGAATGCGAGGCCAGAACGCTATCCGTTACACCACCACGCTCGGTGCTTTTCATGAAGAACATGATAAAGTTTAGAATTTAAGCGATAATACAAAGATATGAAACAGCATTGTAGAACTTTTACTGTAATTTATTTAGATATGGCACAAAACAAACAATTTTATATCTCAAAATTACTTCAGTTGTTAACGCCTCATCCCAAGCAGTAAACTAAAATTTATATCCGCATTTAATTTCTAATCAAAACAGGCTAAACGATAATCTACACAAAATTTATTCGAGCTACAGCAGTTTCAGTAACCTTCAGCTTGTTAATATCATTTTACTAATCAAATCAATAATAAAGATTTCCTGAAATATTGCTACCAGAATAAGTGAATTTGTTAATATAACTTTAGCGTAGAGGATACAACGAAAAAGCGATTTACATTACTTTTATTTAAGTAGCTTGATTGGTTAGAAATGAGTTAATCTTGAATTACAACATTATTTTTTCTATCGGCTTGGGGTCATTAAAAAATATACAGCACTATCTGTTACCCGTAACTTCGTACGTGTGGACTTAGAATATCATTGCTAGAATCGGATATAGAAAATTGTAAGTGAGGTAAGCTTTGTCCCCAACAATACCGAGTTGGCATAATTTGACGGGATAGTCATCACTATATCATTCTACCGTCGAATATGTCTCATGATGAGAATCAATTTCCAACATGTTTAAAAAATAGAAAAAGTGGTGTGGGGAGTTAGGGGAGTTTAAGGGCAGCTATTAGTGTTGATAACACAGAAACTGGCTGCGAGGAAACAAAGCTTGAGGGACCAATAAAGTGTAAAAAGTAAACGCGTACAGTATTGTTGAGCAATCTACTATTTGCCACACATTCCACTCCTGAATTCGTGGGAACCACAGTTCAACATGGAATCCGATCAACGGTACGTCTAGGCCGGTTTCATACGACCAAAGAAGTCCTTAATAAATGTTTTACTCTGACCGGAATTTGAACTGCAGACCCTTCTCGGAACTTTGGAATGTAAGCGTTTTTAATCACTGAGCTACCAGCGTGTTATCGTGATTCATTACAGAGGCTTAAACACGCTATGCGTCTGTCTACACTGATCAGTTGATTTTTCAAATTCCATGATAATATTTACTTTTTACATAAAAAAAAAGTATCTCATATCCTTCCTTATAACAAATTGTATCTTCTTGCCAAATTTCATTCAGATCGGATTACCCGTTTGGCCTTGAAAATATACAAACAGACAGAAGGACAGAGTTAAATGTCGAATTTATAATATAGTATAGATGACTATTTCGAGGAGGTTAGAATTTTTAATGTTATATAAACACCGAACACTATCAAACAAAATTAATTCATTAAGAGGTGAATGGCCTTGTTCCTGCCATTTTTATGTTAATCATCAAATACATAACACGATCCCTGTTTCGATTTTATGTTTCTTCATTTCCGCTAAACCTTCCTGTGTTCCCGCATAAAAGTTTATGAACGTAATAATGACGGTAGTCATAAAGCAACAAAACTGCAGTTTGCTCATAAATAGAAGCTGTCGCTCTTCTGATATTCTGGCTTTATGCCAAACCATAAACCAGCCAAACATCGCTCATAAGCAATCCGGAACACAATTTTGTTTTTCTAATCACTTAACATAACGCTGTAAGACAAACATTAGATATATACTATTAGTTTGAACAGCAGATTGGCCACAATGAAAGCCACTTTACCAAAACTGTTGCAGAGATCATAAAAAAGGCAGGTTCTACGACAGAAATTAAAAGTTACCCTTTTCATTCACGAGGGAACGGAAAGGGGACAAGGAAAGTGAAGAAATTCTGCAATGTCTTTTAAGGAAACCATAACGCTATTCACCTACAGTTATTTTGCGAAACCATGTAAAATCGAAATCAGAGCAAATTTATCCCCATGGAATAGTATAACGAAAGTAAATAATCATACTAGATATTATTTACCTGTTTCAAAGAATCCGGAAATTTTTGGAATTCTCAGAAGCAGTAGGCTATTAATTTTATTCGGCATGCTGTTTTTTTTCGCTACGGAACTCGAAACGTTATACAATATTCACCTCAGAAGCAAACGAAATTTTTTATTCAGCTTGCTTGGTGACGTCTTCATATTTCTGTTTTAAGAACAATTAATTTTTATCCTTTTTTCCAACCTTTAGTATAACCATACTGGAAAATTAATGATCTTTGTAGTTATTATTGAGACAGATCTTTACTGATGTTCATTTATTGCATCTCAGAAAGATTTCTTTAATTATATACAATGTTATAAATAAAATTTCTTATTTTTACCTGTTTTTTTTCGCAACAATCATTATTGATGGCCTGTCTGGTAAACAAGAGCTACCACTGAATGTTCGTTTTGGGGCTTCATACCAGCAAGACATCAGGGTCAGATATGAGAATCGAATACACGCCAAAAGCATGAGAGCTTGGCGCGATACCACTTTGCTTATTATGGCTTTACGCCTCGTTGAAGTCGGAGTGTTTAGAAGAGGAAATGTACTTGGGCAAGAAATAGCAAGGAATTTGGCCACGCCTCGAATCGAACCCAGAGCCTTAACACTTAGCCAGCGAGCTTATTCCCAAAAGTGAGTACGCGAAAAAAAAGTCACCGCCATAAAATTTCACTCAAGTAGGGTTTACTCCAGGGGGTTCAAGTAGAGGTAGGGAAACTCACCGTCCTACTAACCAAAATCGAAGACGCGTAGAACCAAGCCGTTAGCGTAACAAGAGAAACAACTTCTGGCATAAGGAATAGTAATCCTTCCATTTAAAGAATGTTCCTGCGACATATAATCCAACAAATGTAGGCATGGCACTCAGTGACCTCAACTAATGAGTCGCCGTCAAGAAGCCTGGATGCGACATCCGCACCCCCGTTTGTAACTCGTTTTAATCGCGACGTTGGCGCCATCAAACGGGCCGACGTTTCCTGAGGCGCCAGGGAAACCTCAAAGCAATGCCGCCCCTTCTTTCAGTTCGACGCTCTCCAGTTAATTAAGAGCGACAAGCCGCCCCAGGCAGCAAAGGCAACGCTCCTCAAGGAGGTAGCACAATTATGCTTAACACAGATCCCCACTTACTGAGCAACTGCTCCATCCAAAGACAGTATTGCTATCATATGTTAAAAATATTTATGTACAGTTCCTTTTTGTCAGTAGAATATTCGTCTAGTCGGCAAAAAGGTCATTAAAATCAGGAGAAAACTGGTGACAACCAACGGAGAGGAAATGAAGAACCAATGTATCATTCGGGAATCCTTCTATAACAAACTCTGGAGGTCATTCCTCCTGAATGTTAACGTAGACCATTATCTATCTGCCATTGGATTATTCCCAGAATCTACTAACTTATCAGAACTTTTAAAAACTTTCCAAAACTTCATTCCTGATAAATGACGGATATAATGTATACTATTAATAGCTTGTGTTTTCGTCAGTCTCAAGACAGAAGTAATAATGTATACTTTGCGTCAATATAAACCAGTTTTTCCGAAAGTTGGCAGAGCAGCAATGAAAATTTACGGTGCGGTATTTAGGAGTTATAGGGTTTAAATACGATATTGCCGATGTAAGTCACACAAAACAAATATCTGATTTCTCATCTGCCATAATCACTGTCACACTGAAAGTATATTCGCGAAACTGGTGATATAGTTAATGGGTATACGAGAAAAAGGAGAATATAATGGATGTTATCCACAGACTCGCAACTATATTTAAACCTACCAAACAGGACGTTAATGTACTACGATTTGTGGCCCTAATTCATTAACAAAGATGTTCTTGGGCCTCTTTGGCGCGTAGGCAGCGTAATAATTATCACCGTAAAGAAAAATTCACAAAAGAAGGGGAGTAGAAGGAAGAAGGAAAAAAAGAAGAACTAAATCGATGACTGACTAAGGATATAATTGATATGACAAAAAAAATCACGCTATGTCCAGACAGCTGCAAAGAAGCCAATCAAACATACAATTTACATGGACAAATGCTGTTTAAATTTTTTTTTAAATATGCAAATGCAGGTTGGCAGACTGTAAAGGGAAACCACGATGACGCGGGTTCGAATCCCCGTTCGGGCATCCAGATTTAGGTTTTCCATGGTTTCCCCACAAATCACTCCAGGCGAATGCCGGAATTATTCCTTCAAAAGCCCATGGCAGAATTTCATCCCGTTCCTTGCTCCCAGACTTTCCTTCCTCTATTAACTAATATGTCGACGAGGAGTAAAGCCATCAAAAAAAAAAAAAAACCTTATAGAAACTAAGTCGATGTGCCGAAAAGTCTTGGGGTCAGATCTGATTTAAAGAAGAAACGAAGAAAGATTCCTTTTCGAAACAATGGAGTGATCATCATCACAATACAGGAGAAATAAAAATATGATGTGCCATCAAAGAAGGGATCACTAAGCAGCATTACCTTCTGATACGTACTCTCCTTGAAGAAGGTGCCCATACATATTAAGAAAATTGTCTTTATGTCTCCTATGAAGTAACATCGTCAGCTACTTCGAACATTGTACTGTAATTATAAACTAATCAGAAAAGGACAGCCGGCAAAGGCTGCTAGTTGGCGTCTGGCAGAGGATATAGATGGTGTTAATTAAATGTTCTTCTCGTCATGTGTTATTCTTACTATGGTATACAAACATGACAGTTGTTGAGTATAAATACATGGCTGAATGGTGGCGAAAGCCAAATAGCATTAAAAATAAGAAGGTGTATTGACTTACCGTAGCAACCAATAACAGAAAGTGCCGAAGTTACAAAGATAAACTACGGCAGAAGCCAAGTCGGAGCCGAGGGTCGTAAGAAATACCACAGAGCAGCCTCTATCAGTTAATATGCCCGCCGCCGGCTGCCTTCGCCATTCATTGGATGTCACGTCACCACCAGAGATTGAATTCGATATGCGAGAGCTGCGGGTTGCCTTTCTTGCATATATATATATATTCAGGCCCGAGCATTATACTTTGCCTCCGGCGATATCAACGCAAACGAAATCTGCCACAGATGTAAAATGTATTTCCTACGTGATATATTACGCCGCGCGTCCACCGCAATTCTATAAGTCCCCTCCGACAAACAAAGCACTGTCGGCTTTTTCAATTTATTTCTTCAGAACGTGTGCAGCGATGGTATAAAATTTATCTACTGCACCGGACACAATACGTATCCTAGCCGTCCTTTATTCTTTATCTGGTGGAAAGATATTCCGAACCGTCGAAAGAAATTTGACGACAAATTCTTGTTTCAAAAACAATACTTAGTCTTTTCGGCAAACATTTGTACAGAAAAAACTATCGGCGCGTTACTTAAAACACTTCTGGTAGTTCTTCTTGGCTTTTCACTTACTTCACTTACAACACATCAGTTAATAATCATAAGTTAGTGTGAGTATGGACAAAACAAATGAACATCTTGGTTCTCCGCGTCGATTTGTTAAAACCTAACGTTTCTGCCATTTTGCTGTGGCTTTCATCAGAGGACTAATTATGAAAAAATTGCATAAGGCTGACGTGTAAATCAGTGACATTAGAACCACCGAGCGTGGTGGGTGAACGGTAACGCTCTGGCCTCGCATTCTGGAGGACGCGGGTTCGAATCCCCGTCCGGGCATCCAGATTTGGGGTTTTCATGGTTTTCCCAAATCACTTCAGGCGAATGCCGGATGCTTCCTTCAAAAGTCCATTGCCAAATTCCTTCCCGTTTCTTACCCCCGCCTCTAATGACCTCGACGACGACGCGGTGTAAAAAAATAGGCATTAGAGGGTACCAAATGTGATCTCCAGATAAAAAGAAAATTCATACTCTCCCTCGATTCTGAACTCTCATTGACTTATAAGAGGTGATTTAATAAGCAACCATTTTGGCTATATATTGGAATCGTTAGTTCCATTCTACTTAATCAAATGTTGGTCTGCGTCCATGTAGAGCAAAAATTAACGATTGAATCAGTTTCAGTGTTAACGCGTTCTACAATTGTATTTTAAGATGGAACTACTAACTTTGAAAGGACAATATAAACACCATATTTATGCTGTCTGGAGTTGTCTCTCTCTAAATTATCACCTGAATTTCCTCTATTCCTTTCTTAAGGTTCCGCGACAAAACTAAATATCGTATTTAAAATGTTTAAAAATTATACCCCGGTGGTCAAAAAAATTATGGGTAGTGATGTTTAGATCTCGTTAAGTAGAGAACTAACAGATTTTTCCAATTATTTAATTAGTAAAAAGGACATGAATGGTCTTCAACGTTGTCGATTTA
>CM061914.1:100782177-100832380 GCA_031002005.1 Vandiemenella viatica
AGTGTCTGCAAGATGGGTGCCACAGCAGCTGACTCCTGAAATGAGAGAACGACGTGTTGATGCTTGTGAAGAACTTCTTCGGCACTTTAAACGAGAAGGTGATGGCTTCCTTGCAAGAATCGTTACTGGCGACGAAACCTGGGTTCACTTCCACCAACCGGAAACGAAAAGAGCGAGCAAGGAATGGCGCCATTCCTCATCACCAAACCAAAGAAGTTTTGAACAGAACCATCAGCAGGGAAGGTTATGCTGAATCTCTTTTGGGACGAAAAAGGCGTCATTTTGGAGCATTACATGCCTAGAGGGACCACTGTCACCAGTGCATCATACACAGATCTCCTAAAAACCATCTTCGGCCTGCAATCAAATCAAAGCGACGTGGATTGCTGTCATCAGATGTCCTTTTGCAGCATGACAATGCAAGGCCCCACACTGCCCGTACAACAGTTGCAACAATCACAGACCTGCATTTTGAGTGTCTTCCTCCATACTCACCAGACCTTGCCCCAAGTGATTTCCATATGTTTGGACCACTCAAAGAAGCAATGGGAGGAAAGAAGTTCCGTTCTGAATAAGAGGTACGCCACGCGGTGCATGAGTGGTTGCGCGGACTACCAAAAGAGTTTGTTTCTAAAGGAATTTATGCACTTTGTAAGCGCTGGAGGACTTGCATTGAGCGTGGGGGAGATTATGTTGAAAAGTGATACAGCTTTGTACCACTTCTGCACAATAAATAATATTTAAAAAAATATTTAAGGTTTTCATTTGACTCACCCTCGTATATTGTCCATGTATCTACTCTATCTAATACTATGATACGAGCAACTCTTGTATACAGGTAAAATTAATTTCTCACAAACGTCTGTAAAGATTTTCTCGAAAGACGAAGAGTTATTAATTGTTAACTGTAGAAGAAATATATCTCACTTTGTTGTTATAAATTGACCACCACAAGGCAATTGAAATTTCATTTTCAACAGCGGACTCAGCTCCACACGGTTGCTGCCCGCGAGGAACCCAGACGGGAAATATCACTACTGAGCCACCTTACGACGGTGAGTATTAGCGTAGAAACGTCACAGCAGTATTTACTGTGACATGGTGTCTTTAACCTACTTCAGACAACACGTACAAATTAGCTGTTTTTGCTTTAGTTACAATGAAATAATCTGAGGTATAAACACGCTTAGATATTGGGTTAAACCGTTACTTTTTCTTTCCGTGATGAATTGGTATTCTTTCCTACATCAACGATCGATTAACCACCTGCTGTTTTCTACAATTTAACTCTGTCTTCTTGATTTTATGCTGACCGATCTTATAGACATTTACCAGTGCAGATAGAATTACGTTTTGGTCCTCGGTTTGAAAAAATTGTGAGGACCGTTGTTTTAATGGTGGTCGAATTTATCCAACAGAATCTGAAAGTTTATCCAAATTACAGAATGTTTCCAAAGAATTTAGTTTTTTATTTCTTTGCTTTTAATATGATGTCTGTAAAAACAAAAGTTACAGTAATTTGAAAGCATACTGTAGATTAGTCAACAATTTATTTTTCAGCAGATGTGTTGCATTATTCGAACAGGCTAACAATAGGTCTTAATTTTCTGCGTTCTGTGTTTAGTGAAAACTTGTTTGTATTACTAACGGTGGTTTACCGACGAAGACAAAATATTGAAGCTGCCTACAATTCTTTCTTAAGGAAGTGTGAAAATTTATTACACAGTTGTTCATTCTCTGATTGTTATCTATCATAAATCGGTCAGTAAAAAGCAAAAACCATCCGATTTGACAGTAACCTGGCAAACATTTCTTGCAGAATTATTAAAACTAGTGATCGCCCAGGGGTCGAAATTCGACCCTAATTCATTAAGTTTTTTAGTTTTTTTTGTAAAAGAGTAATAATCATTGCATAGATTTTTTGAATTTGTTCTATTTCGTTTTCTGCAGCATAGATATATTGTATACTGTATACATTGACGTCTTTGTCTGCGAGCGTGCGCTAATACGCCATTAGCTTGTGTTGTTTACTTTAATTCCATGCAATATCTATGAAATTAAAATTATACACTCCACGCGTGACTGTATCCGAAATTTAAGCAACCGAATTAATCATAGCACATGATGAATTGTATTTACGAATGTTTTTAAAATAATTTTTGTCTTTCTGTTCATCGATTGTTCATTATTGTTATAATGATTTAAAATATTCATTTTGACTTAAGGCCGGTAAAACTGTTGTAATCTTATGACAACATGAAATAAACGCAGTATTTTCACCTGAACTGACTTCTGATTCGAAATGTTTTGCACTGAAAAACCTGCATTGTAAATTCTAAACTATCAAAATTTCTTGGAATGACATTTAGTGCGCAATCCATCAAAATATTTTCATATTTTGTGTAAAATTTAAATTTGGTCTATTATCATTATGAATTTCACTGAATTTCACGCAAATTCTTCTTCTGTCAATGTTGTATGTCGAGGCATAATGGAAGTATGTGCTAGTATCCGAATGTTAAAAAAGTAAAGAAATTCAAAAATCGAAAGGCCCTTAATTAAAGTTTAACCTTTCAAAATAATTAAATAATCCAATTTACTTTTTCTTTCGGGAAGAAACCTTAGACAAGACTAAAGACAATTCAAATTATCCGTTAGGATGTTGAATTCTCTTTATTATAGAAAATACTCTTTTTGGAAATGTTCCTTTTATAGGTTCGAAGATTAATCTCTACTTTATACAACTGTTTTGTTTCGCCAAAGACCACAGAATATCTCAAAGCGGGGAATACACGTCAGAAAGTTGGCTCCTCTCCGATTTCACGCACACACACGAATTTATTTTTTATTTAATAAAGTATTTGTAACACATATATTAACTGTGCTTATTATATATTTTTCTTTACTGTTGACCATTGGCCACAGACATTGGCAGATTCGCTAAATGTCGTTACCATTAAAAAAGCAAAAAACACTTGTACGTAAAGAACTAATGTTTTATTTAATTTAATTTAATGTATTTGCCACACGTATTATATATAAATTAAGTTTTTTCGGCTATCAGGTTCTTAAGACAAAAGATAAAAATACAAAAATGTCGTTAGAATTCGATTATTATTTTTAAAATCATAGACTGCCAAACATTTCTCTTGAGCAAAAGCAAAAAATCAACACTGCAAGTTTAAATTAGCCGTTAGCAATTGAACGTATCAAATTAACTTTTGCCACTTTTTTACACCTATTTTTCCAGAATATTGTTTATTATTGTCAGTTTTGTGTAATAATAAACGCGATTAAAAGTGCCAAAAGCAACTAAAATCTAACCTTGTGTAGAAATCTTAGCAAACCAACGAAAGTAATTTTATTGTAAATTAGAATTTAAATTTTTCTGTCCACCAAAATATGGACTTCCACCGTGAGAACCCATGAAAATATTCTGATTGCGAACTTTGTGAGGATTTTACTTATACTCCTTTCGTCAAGAAAATTGTAGATTGTATGGTAGCGTTTTAATGTCCTTCACGAAATTTCGGGGCAGATAGTTGTGTCGACCTTTAGGTGGTGTAAACTACACTGTGACAAATTTTAAAAAAATTTAAATATTAAGTGTCTGCTTAAAGGAGGAGGTAGCTCCAGTAGATGTTAATGGGCGATTAATTCCCGAGATACCCTTAGGAACGAGAAGGCATTGTACTTATCTCCTATGGTAGGTTTTGGCTACATTTTCTACTTTTAACGACCTGTTTAGCGTGCATTAGTTCTTCCTTAGGAGACTATTATGGCTTCATTATGCTCATTAATTAAGCTTATCACCTAGAAAACAAAAATTATAATTCATATTTTACTGTCTGATGTGCTTGGTTATTGCATTTAAATGTTGTGCAAGATTCGGTATGTTACGTCAAAGGGCAATTCTGTTTTAGCTCGTTCGTAGAGCGAACCGATGAAAATTTCGCCCACTACACCCTTGTTCTATACAAATTACGACCTTAATCAACCGCCCATTTTAGTACGGACCGATGAAATGGCTCGTTAAGTTCTTCGGTATGCGCCATCATTCTATTTAAATCACAGTAATACTACACGTTAAATGTCGTAGATATTATACATGATTTTGCACCGCTGACTGTGTTTAAAAATTTTAGGCTCTGTAAAATAACATTTTCATATGAAGAATGCGGCGTGGTGATATAGTGTCTGCATTCAGTGTTTAAATTATTTAACAATAACTGTGATTGTGTCTAAATGTGCGTTTCACTTACCCAACTGTCTCCGATGCAAAAACTATACATTATTTAAAGAATACGGATCCTACAGATGGCATGTATTTCTGTGAATCAACATACCTGAACCTGCTTTACGTTCTACCTAAAGCGACAGCACGATTCCGTTAATACGTCATTGGTTTTTGGGTGCTTAAGCACTGCACCGAGGTTGTATTCACCTTAGTTGGTAAACTTTTAAACTGGCTTATAGTTACTGAGGATTTGAAAAAGGCAGCATTAGGGACAATGAATCAGAAACGAGAAGGTCTAACTCGGAGAACGAGCTAAACAATACAATTAGAAATGAAGAAACTAAAAAATTTGAAATCATGAAGGAAATAAGCAAGCTGAAAAAACATAAGGGGGCTGGTGCAGATAATATTACTACAGATATCTTAAAGATAGCCGGATGTGACATTGTACCTTATCTTGAAATATTATTTAAATTGAGTATACTTGCTGCTTACCACAAGACTGGAAAAGTGCGATAGTAGTATCGGTACATGAAGGAGGGGTAAGAAATAGAGTCGAAAATTACAAGCCAATCAGTTTGACTTCAGTGGTAGGTAAATTAATGGAAAGATTGATATGCAACCACATCAGAAATGTATGTGAGTAACGTAAGTGGTTTTCAAGTAGGTAACATGGGTTCAGGCAAGGATATTAATGCGAATCTCAGATGGTGGGATATATGCAAGATATTTCAGATGAAATGGACAAGGGAGGCCAAATTGATAGTGTAGCACTAGATCTTTCAAAGGCGTATGACAGACTAAGCCACAAAATGGTAGTAAATAAGGTAAAAACTATTGGAGTGGATGAGAAAGTGATTTGCTGGGTAGAAGAATTTTTAAAGCGTAGAAAAAAGAAAGTTAAGGTAGGAAATTCGGTATCAAAGGAAGTGGAAGTAAAAATGGGAGTGCCACAGGGTAGCGTATTGGGACCATTGCTATTCATTATTCTAATGAATAATTATGTTGATTGTTTACTATCTGAAATTATATTGTTTGCAGGTGACATAATGCTGTATAAAAGGATAAAAACGATAGAGGACTGTAAACAGTTGCAGGGTGATCTGGACAGGACATCTAGTTGGGTTGGTAAACATGGGATGAAAATAAATGCAAAGAAGAGTCAGCTAATTAGATACACAAATAAAAAACAAAAGGTTAATTATGAATATAAGGTGGGGAAAGAATTGCTTGCTGAAGACTTGAAATGTAAATATCTTGGATTTACATTTGATAACAAACTTAACTGGGCAGGACACATTGGACAGGTGGTAGGAAAAGGTTTCAAAATCCTGCCCTTGTTGGAGAGAGTGATGAGGGGATGCACGAGAGAAGTAAAGGAATTGGGTTACAAAACTTTGGTCATACCATTGCTCGAATATGGTAGTGCAGTATGGGTCCCACATTTTAAGTATCAAATACAGGAGTTGGAGAGGGTGCAAAGAAGGGCTGCTAGATTTGTTTCTGGAAATTATCGCAGAATGCAATCAGTGACAGATATGATAAAGGAGCTGGAATGGGATTCATTGCATGACTGGAGGAGGATGAGGAAGGTCATGGGAGTGTACAGGGCGTACACTAGCGATGAGGCATGGAAAGATATTGGAGTAGGTATGAAAAGTAGTTCATGGAAGGGAAAAGATGACCATGACCACAAGCTGGCACTTGATTTCAGGCACAAGGGTGTGGGAAGATTTTCTTTTTTAGGTAAGGGTGTGAGGGATTGGAATGAGTTACCAAGGGGAATGATGAATAACTTACCGAAAACGTTAAAAGAATTTAAAGTTAAAATTTGTAGAGAGCGAATATAGGTGGGTGCAGGATAGGGGGAAGTTGGGTGTGTAGGGAAATTGCCACCGGAGCGTGTACTCCATTGCAATTAAATTAAACTGCTCCGATAGAAAAGTAAATTAATGTGCACATTGAGAACACATGTCTGAGTGAAGTATAGTTTAAGTCAAGGTCAACGCTGTATTAAGCATTGTAAAACTGTAAATATATTAGTTTATAAGGATGATAATTGTAAAAATTTAGCTTACAGTGGTCTGCGAAATTATTATATTTAACACAGGAATATATTATATCTTATGATTTTTTTTTCGGTTTTTAACCTATTTTTTGTTAAAGTACGTACATTTCCTTAACTTTCTGGTTTATGAAAATTCACATAAGTAGGCCTACAGTTTGATAATCCAGCGATTTTCTTTACACTATTCACAGTATCAATATTTTGCGAAACCGCCTTTAGCTTCAATCAATGCCTGAACCATATTTAAAATGCACTGTCTCGTTAGTTCTTTCAAGTACGGGGTATTTCAAGCCTCATTTATTCTTTCTAAAAGCATATTCTTGTTCGTAATCATTCCTCCTTTAGTGATTTCTTTCTCCAGTGCCTCTCAATTTTTTTCTATCGGATTCAAATCTGAAGAGTTCCCGGGCCAGTCAAAGACATTTATTTCTTGAGAATCTAAGAAGGCTGTCACCGATTTTTACTTGTGGCATGGTGCTGAATCAGGCATGAAAGAAAAATCTTTATTTGGAAACCATTCTGTTGCCTGAGGTAGAAGTTCATTCCTTAAAACCAACTCATATGAAGAATGGGGGTCCCTCCTCGTCGTGACAATAACATAACACAGAGGGCCGTTACCCTTACTGCTGATCACAGATCACATCATTACGGCCTGAGGATGTTTCACCCCTTTGAGCACACATTCTTCATTGAATTTCTCTATGATGTGGCGTAGAACAAATTCAGTGCTATCCTCAATGACTTGTATGGTTGACTCGTCTGTGAAGCAAACCTATTAAGTACAGTGCCATAGTAAAAAAGTCACTAGAAATCTCCTTGGTAACATTAGAGCAGTTGAAACTCTGTAGAAAGTTTTACAAGCCATATTCAAA
Organism: Vandiemenella viatica; assembly: GCA_031002005.1. Taxonomy (NCBI): domain Eukaryota; kingdom Metazoa; phylum Arthropoda; class Insecta; order Orthoptera; family Morabidae; genus Vandiemenella; species Vandiemenella viatica. The sequence goes on from CM061914.1 coordinate 100,789,355, forward strand.
TCTTCCTCTGACCAATTTTTGTATTTCTTTGCCACGTGAAATCTTTTTTTTCTCATTGCAGCTGTCAGCTTTGGTTTTTTCAAAGGACTACAACATTTCAATCGCATTTCCTTCAAACGTCACTCTGTAGTTTTTTGTGATAATACAATCCCAGCATTTTTAAACATTTCAGTTACACCACCTTTGCAGGTTTTTTGACAACATAATTCATCATTATTCTGTCAGTTTTGGGCGAAGTTAAGAGCTTTCGTCCACATCGTCCATTGCGGCGTGATCCAATAGATTTGTTTTCATTTTGTTGGAGATATCTCTCTCAGATGACTGTGAAACACTTATAACTGATACAATTTGACTTTGGCTGAACCGAGAGTGGTTTAATAATGTAGAAATTTTAGCTTTCTTGCTGTGGGTTATGTCAGCTACTGTCCCCATCTCAAGTTTTAGATTAGAATCTGTTTAAGGATAATAATAATGAGTTTAATCCATTACCAAAAAATATTTTCTATTATTATTAAGTGATACCGAATTATTTATTTTATGATTATACTAGCAGAGCTTCCTGACGTTGCCCGGTCTAGTTAGCATCGATTTACCATATACTATTTTTATTCGCCCAATGAGACAGTATGTGTACCAGGTTTAATAAAATTCGCGCGATCCATTTCCGGAATTAAAGCAAACCTAGATTCACCTGCACCCTACACTATTTATATTCGTTCCAAAAGATTCATGTGTACATTAATTTGGTACCAGACATTGATGCGGTATGTCAGTTTTCATTTTGGTCAAGGCTACATTTCAACCTTTCAACATTACAAAATCTGCTAATGTTTCTCAAGAATCGATACGTATACCGTACTCACATTAATACGTACCACATCCATAAAACAAAAGTATCTGAAATGTGTCTGTTTATTTCGGTATCGCGCAGGGGGATGGGAGGGGGGGGAGACCAGATTTTGTATGGATTATCAGAAAGCTTGAGGTCCAAGTTAAAATTTAACGCATATCTTAAGACGTTTCGACACATTTATTTTACGAATAATTTAGCGTTACCTGAAAACTGGTGAGTCTATTTTCACCGAGTTTTCACAGTATCAAAACTTTAGGGGTGTCTCATTATGCTACCTCATCTGCCGCTGGAGCTGAAAATTTTCTCATTATGTTTCTTCATCTGGAACTGGAACTCAAAATTAAAATCCGGTCGGGTCCTGTACAGTTAAAAATCGAGTATTTAGAATTATTGTTCCTGAATTGATTTAATGATAACACAAACGACTGATTTTCACGTAAAAAGCGTTTGTTAGGCACACGTTCTGTTATTAGTCAGAGATTATAGCTTCGTTGCCTAAGATAACTTCGACGGCAACGATAGTCTCTGGCGTTTATTTCGTAATTATTAATTTAGGTATTTTCCTCTTTACATAGTTTCTTCTTCGCATTTAGTACGGCCATCTATGCGGTTTAAAGAATGCATACGCTCAATTTAAGGAAGAAATCGGAAGGTGCTATAATACGAATATTATTTTTTTACGAAGTGTGACGTATGCAACATTTAGTTGGTGTTAGAACTTTGGTGTTTTACGCTATATCTTCAGAATTTAATTTACTGCTCCAGTGCTATTTAACATTGAAGCATAAGAGACACCAAAGAATTCAGTTTAAATTCTAAGCGTTAAAACGATGATAACCCACATCAAAATATGCGCAGTAGTTTTTGAGTTTTTCTGGAACCAATATACCCAGTTTTTATTTTATATATATATAGATTGGTTTAACTTACTTTGTAACTGAATAAATACACCGTAATAACTGTAAATTATCCAGGAATAAAAGTAACACAGAATTTGTGTGCTAAAACTACTCAAGTTCCCTGCTGACCAACATCAATACAGTGAAATTACAGGCCTTGCCAACCTATTACAGAATATTTCAAGTTCCAATAAAAAATAATTTGAGAATGGGTAAACTAAAGCGCTATCAATTGAAAATATGAGAGTATTGTCATTCAGAAAAGCAATTTCTTGTGTTGTGTAGAATAATTTAGCAAACCACTGTACTTTGCTAGATTTCATTTATATCACCCACCATAAGGCATTTAAAAATTCAGTTTCAGAAGCGGACTCGTCCCCTTTAAAAAAGAGACCTACACACAGTTACAGCCAGCGTTACCCGCGCGGAACCCAGACGGGAAATACTATTACAGAGCTGCCTTACGATAGTGAGTATTAGTGTAGAAACGCCACAGCAGTATTTACTGTGTCATAGTGTCTTTAACCTATTTCAGACAGTTAGATATTTTTCATTTAGAATGTGAAGCATTATCAAAATTACAGAAGGTTGCTGAGGAATTTAGTTTTTTATTTATGTATTTATTTTTTGCTTTTTATGTGCTATCGGTACAAGAAAAAAATTGCGGTAATTTGCACCTCTTTGTCTGAAAGCAAATTGTAAATTATTGAGCAAATTATTTTTGTGCAGATCTGTTCCAAGCTAGTATATAAGGTTCCAACAGGCTAAATATGGGTCTTTATTTCCTGCGCTCTGGATTTAGTGAAAACTTTGCTGTATGTATGGAGTGTATAATTTGAAATGGTGGTTTACGCTACGAAGACAAAATATTGAAGGTGCAAGTAATTCTTCCTTAGGTGAGTTTTAAATTGCTTGCAGTCTGTTGCTATCACTGATCAATCCTTAAAACGCATAAAACACCGGATTTGACATCTACCTGTCAAAAATTTCTTGCAAAATTATTAAAATTGAAGGAATAAATGCTAGTCATAAAGTAGGGCTTACAGCTACCAGATTCTTAAGAATGAAAGTTTACTTACTTCGTCAGAATTTAATTATTGTTATTAAAATCATAGACTGCTAAAACATTTATCTAAAAACAAAAAGCGAAAACAACATCGTTACTGCGAGTTTATATCATCATATAGCAATTGAGCGTATCAAATGAGTATTTACCACATTGTTTCGCGCATATTCCAACAGTATTGTCTTTTATTGTCAGAATTACTAAATAATAATCCCGAAAGTACTATATATACAGACAAGCAACTAAAGGCTAATCATGTTTAGAAATTTTAGCAAATCAATGATTTTTTTTTTCTTCGTATATGACTTTAATTTTTGTGCCTACTGTATCACAAAAAAAAAAAAAAAAAAAAAAAAAAAATGAACACCCGGTTGAAACAATGAAAATATGTATATCCAACGCTGAGAACCCACTGAAAAATCCTGACTAATAACTTTGTGAGGTTTTTGCTGATATTTCTTACGTTAATTTGATTATGACTGGTTTCAGAAGATAATTGTAGACGATCACAATAGTAGTCTAGTAAATTTAGGCAAGTCCTAAAACCATAATTAGTAAAATCACACATATGAAGAATGGACGCGCAGATCTAGGGTCTCCATTCAGTGTTTAAATAATTTACCATTAACTGTTATTGTGTTCATTCACCGAACTGTCTCCGAAGTGAGAACAATATGTCATTTGAAGAATACACATCCTTCAGGTGCGTATATTTCTGTGAACCAACATAGCTGAATCTGCTTTACGTCGAGCTTTCAACGACAGCACGATACCGTTAGTAAGTCGTAGGATTATCAGGTCGTTAATAATTCAACGAGTCACATTAGTTAGTAAACTGCAACTCGACCTGCTCCGATATAAAAGTTAATTGATGTGCACATTGAAAAAGTATGTTTAAGTGAAATATAATTCAACGTTGTACTATGCGTAGTTGAATTGTAAATTAATACATACAAATTTTGTTAGTTTATAACGATGTTAAGTGTAGAAAAATATATCTCACTTTGCTTGTTTTAATTTATATTACCCACCACAAGGCATTTAAAAATACAGTTTCAGAACCGGACTCATCTCCCATAAGGAGGTCGACTACACGCGGTTACAGCTCGCGTTCCCCGCGCGAAACCCAAACGGGAAATACCATTGCAGAGCTGCCAGACGATGGTGAGTATTAGTGTAGAAACGCCATAGCAGTATTTACGGTGTCTGTAACCTAATTCAGAAAACATGTACCAATTAGTTCTTTTTGCTTTATTTTCAATGAAATTATCTGAGGTGTAAACACTCTCAGACCTTTGCTTAAACTTGTCCTTTTGAATTAGCTGTATTTCCTAGGCCAAGGATTAATTAATTTGCGTTGAACCATCTTTTTTATTTTCTACATGTTAAATATGTATTCTTGATTCTATGCTGATGGATCTTCTAACGAGATTCCAGTGGCAGATCATATACAGACAAGCAACTAAAGGCTAACCATGTTTAGAAATTTTAGCAAATCAAGAAAGTTTTATTATTTTTTATTTTTATTTTGTATATTAGACTTTAAATTTACCGTATAACAAAAAAATATACATATATACACAGCAGGTTGAAACAGTGAAAATATGCATATCCAACACTGAGAACCAACAGAAAATTCCTGACTACGAACTTTGTGAGGTTTTTGCTGATATTTCTTACGTTAATTTGATATGACTGGTTTCAGAAGATAATTGTAGACGATCACAATAGTCGTCTAGTAGATTTAGGCAAGTCCTAAAACCATAATTAGTAAAATCACACATGTGAAGAATGGACGCGTTGATCTAGGGTCTCCATTCAGTGTCTAAATCATTTACCATTAACTGTTATTGTGTTCAAATGTGTTCATTCACCGAACTGTCTCCGAAGTGAGAACGATATGTCATTTGAAGAATACACATCCTTCAGGTGCGTATATTTCTGTGAACCAACATAGCTGCATCTGCTTTACGTCGAGCCTTCAGCGACAGCACAATACCGTTAGTAAGTCGTAGGATTATCAGGTCGTTAATAATTCAACGAGTCTGCGATCACATTAGTTAGTAAACTGCAACTCGACTTGCTCCGATATAAAAGTTAAATGATGTGAACATTGAAAAAGTATGTCTGAGTGAAATATAATTTTACGTTGTACTATGCATTGTTAAATTGTATATTAATACATACAAAATTTGTTAGTTTATAACGATGTTAAATGTAAAAAAAAAATATATCCCACTTGTTTTAATTTATATCACCCACCACAAGGCAATTAAAAATACAGTTTCAGAACCTGACTCATCTCCCATAAGGAGGTCGACTACACGCGGTTACAGCTCGCGTTCTCCGCGTGGAACCCAAACGGGAAATACCATTACAGAGCTGCCTTACGATGGTGAGTATTAGTGTAGAAACGCCACAGCAGTACTTGCTGTGTTATTTCAGACAAGACGTACCAATTAGCTCCTATTCATTTAATTGCGATGAAATAATCTGAGGTGTAAACACTCTCAGACCTCTGCTTAAACCGGTCCTTTTCGTGATGAATTAGCTGTCTTTCCTAAGCCAAGGATTAATTAATTTGCGCAGAACCATCTTTTTTGTTTTCTACATGTTGATTCTTGATTCTATGCTAATAGATCTCCTAAAGAGATTCCAGTGCCACATCCGCAGATAGAATTACGTTTTTGCTATCATTTAAAATGCGTGGTATCACTTACATGCATGATGAACAGGAACTGGTTCCTCATAGACACCTTGTTTTGCTATACTTAGTTCATAAATCCACCTTCAGGAATACATGTTGTTTTTATATTTACTTGACAAGGTTTTAGTGAAATTCCCCATTCGATAGAACGCAACGTGGTTGTGATTCCACGTATATCTCTAGGTCCCATTTACCTGGAGTTTTGTAGAAAAACCATTGAAATCCCTAATCTGGATGGCCTGACGGGGATTCGATTCCGCGTTCTCTCGAATGCGAGGCTATAGATTTACAGCTCTGCCTCTGGGTTTTTCCTAATTTGACTAAGGTAGCGTAGACAGACACTTATTCACAGCAAATTTAGGGGCATGTAGTAGTGTCGACATTTGGGTGGTGTTAAACTACAACACATATTTTTTTTCCCTTGAGGATAATTCAAGTCCAGGCCGACGATGTAAACATTGTTAAACTGTAAATATGTTAGTTTATAAGGGTGTTAACTGTAAAAAAAATATACATCTCTTTGATTGTATTAATTTATATTACCCACCACAAGGCTATTAAAAATACAGTTTCAGAACCTGACTCATCTCCCATAAGGAGGTCGACTACACGCGGTTACAGCTCGCGTTCCCCGCGTGGAACCCAAACGGGAAATACCATTGCAGAGCTGCCTTACGATGGTGAGTATTAGTGTAGAATCGTGTCCTTAACGTATTTCAGACAACACGTACGAATTAGCTCCTATTCATTTAATTGCGATGAAATAATGTGAGGGGTAAACACTCTCAGACCTTTGCTTAAACCGGTCCTTTTCCTTTTCGTGATGAATTAACTTTACTAGGCCAATGATTAATTACTTTGCGCTGAACCATCTTTTTTTATTTTCTACATGTTAAATATGTATTCTTGATTCTATGCTGATAGATCTCATAAAGAGATTTCAGTGCCAGATCCGCATATAGAATTACGTTTTGCTATCATTTAAAATGTGTGGTATCACTTACATGAATGAGGAACAGGAATTGGTTCGTCATAGACACCTTGTTTTGCGAAACTTAGTTCATAAATGCACCTTCAGGAATTCGCGTTGTTTTTGTATTTACTTGACAAGGTTTGAGTGACATTTCCCGTTCGATAGCACGCAGCGTGTTTCTGATTCCACGTATATCTCTAGGTCCCATTTATCTGGAGTTTTGTAGGAAATCCATTGAAATCCCTAATCTGGATGGCCTGACGGGGATTCGATTTCGCGTTATGTCAAATGCGAGGCTACAGATTTATAGCTCTGCCTCTGGATTTTACCTAAGTAGTCTAAGGTAGCGTAGACAGACACTTATTCACAGAAAATTTAGGGGCATCTAGTAGTGTCGACATTTGGGTGGTGTTAAACTACACCACAATTTTTTTCCCCCTTAAGGATAATTCAAGTCCAGGTGGACGATGTAAACATTGTTAAACTGTAAATATGTTACTTTATAAGGGTGTTAACTGTAAAAAATATACATCACTTTGCTTGTTTTAATTTATATTACCCATCACAAGGCAATTAAAAATACAGTTTCAGAACCTGACTCATCTCCCGTAAGGAGGTCGACTGCGCGCGGTTACAGCTCGCGTTCCCCGCGCGAAACCCAAACGGGAAATACCATTACAGAGTTGCCTGACGATGGTGAGTATTAGTGTAGAAACGTCACAGCAGTATTTACGGTGTCTGTAACATAATTCAGACAACATGTACCAATTAGTTCTTTTTGCTTTATTTGCGATAAAATAATCTGAGGTGTAAACACTCCCAGACCTTTGCTTAACTTCCCCTTTTCCTTTTCGTGATGAATTAACTGTCTTTCCTAGGCCAAGGATTAATTAATTTGCTCTGAACCATCTTTTTATTTTCTAAGTGTTAAAAATATGTATTATTGATTCTATACTGATAGATCTTCTGAAGACATTCCAGTGCCAGAACCGCATATAGAATTACGTTTTGCTACCATTTAAAATGTGTGGTATCACTTATGTGCATGATGAACAGGAATTGGTTCCTCATAGACCCCTTGTTTTGCTATACGTAGTTCACAAATCCACCTTCAGGAATATACGTTGTTTTACTATTTACTTGACAAGGATTGAGTGAAAGTCCCCATTCGATAGAACGCAACGTGGTCTGATTCCACGTATATCTCTAGGTCAGATTTACCTGGAGTTTTATAGGAAAACCATTGAAAAACCAAATCTGGATGGCCTGACGGGGTTTCGATTCCACGTTCTCTCTAATGCGAGGCTATAGATTTACAGCTCTGCCTCTGGGTTTTACTTAATTAGACTAAGGTAGCGTAGACAGCAGGGCCGGCGTTAGGGGGGAGGGTGGGTAAACGTGTCAAATGTACCCGGGAAAGCCCGTCTGATGGGCGCCCGATGACTGGTTGTAGGCCCCCCCCCCCCCCGCTGGACATGTTGTAGAGCCCATTTGGTGTGAGGGATGGCTCTAACCAATGAATTGGCCTAGGGCCCCCAACTGGTTACGTGACTGCTAAGAACGCTTACCCCGGGCCCAAAATCCTAGCGCTGGCCCTGGTAGACAGACACTTATTCACAGCAAATTTACGGACATGTAGTTGTGTCAACATTTGATTGGTGTTGAACTACACCGCAATATTTTTTTCCCCTTGAGAATAATTCGAGTCCAGGTCGACGTTATAAACATTGTTAAACTGTAAATATGTTAGTTTATAAGGATGTTTTGCTTCTTTTAATTTATATTACCCACCACAAGGCTATTAAAAATACAGTTTCAGAACCTGACTCATCTCCCATAAGAAGGTCGACTGCACGTGGTTACAGCTTGCGTTCCCCGCGCGGAACCCAAACGGGAAATACCATTACAGAGCTACCTTACGATGGTGAGTATTAGTGTATAAACGCCACAGAAGTACTTGCTGTGGCATAGTGTCCTTAACTTATTTCAGACAACACGTACCAATTAGCTCCTATTCATTTAATTGCGATGAAATAATCTGAGGTGTAAACACTCTCAGACCTCTGCTTAAACCGGTCCTTTTCCTTTTGGTGACGAATTAACTGTCATTCCTAGGCCAATGATTAATTAATTTGCACTGAACCATCTTTTTTTATTTTTTACATTTTAAATATGTATTCTTGATTCTATGCTGATAGATCTCCTAAAGAGATTCCAGTGCCAGATCCGCAGATAGAGTTATGTTTTTGCTACCATTTAAAATGCGTGGTATCACTTATATGCATGATGAACAGGAATTGGTTCCTCATAGACATCTTGTTTAGCTGTACTTAGTTCATAAATCCACCTTCAGGAATACACGTTGTTTTTATATTTACTTGACAACGTTTGAGTGAAATTCTCCGCAAGGAATGTTGACGACTCTTAAACTGACATGTTTTGTGCATGTGGAGTTCGATAGCACGCAACATGTTTCTGATTACACGTATTTCTCTAGGTCCCTTTCACCTGGAGTTTTGTAGGAAAACCATTGAAAGCCCAAATCTGGCCTCGCATTTTGGAGGATGCGGGTTGGAATCCCCGTCTGGGCATTCAGATTTGGGTTTTCTATGGTTTCCCCAAATCACTCCAGGCGAATGCCGGGATGCTTCTTCAAAAAGGCCATGGCCGAATTCCTTCTCGTTCCTTGTTCCCAATCCCATCCCGCCTCTAATGACCTTAGCCGTCGGCGAGGCGTAAAAAAAAAGGAGATTCGATCCCACATTCTCTCGAATGCGAGGCTATAGATTTACAGCTCTGCCTCTGGGTTTTACCTAATTAGACTAAGGTAGCGTAGACAGCAGGGTCGGCGTTTAGGGGGGGGGAGGGGGTAAGCGGGTCAAATGTACCCGGGCCCGCCCTGCTGATGGGGTCCGATCACCGATTGTAGAGCTAAAAAAAAAAAAGAAGGTTGCCCATTTGGTGTGAGGGAGGGCTCTAACCGATGAATTGGCCAAGGGCCCGCAACTGTTACACTGTTACGTGAGTGCTATGAACGCTTACCCCGGGCCCCAAAATCCTAGCGCCCTGGTAGACAGACACTTTTTCACAGCAAATGTAAGGACATATAGGTGTGTCGACATTTGCTTGGTATTAAACTACATCGCAACATTTTTATTTTCTTGAAAATAATTCAAGTCCAGGTCGACGTTATAAACATTGTTAAACTGTAAATATGTTAATTTATAAGGATGATTTGATTGTTTTAATTTATATTACCCATTACAAGGCATTTAAAAATACAGTTTCAGAACCGGACTCATCTCCCATAAGAAGGTCGACTACACGCGGTTACAGCTCGCGTTCTCCGCGCGGAACCCAGACGGGAAATATCATTACCGAATTGCCTGACGACGGTGAGTATTAGCGTTGAAACGTCACAACAGTATTTACGGTGTCTATAACCTAATTGAGACAACGTGTACCAATTAGTTCTTTTTGCGATGAAATAATCTGGAGAGTATATGTTACGATCAAAGACCGAAAACGCTCGTTGGGCGAAAAAAAAAAAAAAAAGACCTAGAATGCGTACTGGTCACTTTAAAACGTTATTATGACACTTATGACATATACGCTCTTAGAGATTGGGTTAACTGATCCTTTATCTTTTGTTGATGAATTAGTTTTCTTTCCTACATTAAGATTTAATTAATGTTATTTGTGTCTTTTTCATTTTCTGCTAACAGATCTAGATATTTACCAGCGTCAGATTGCAGATAGAATTACGTTTTCGTTCCCATCTGAAGTGTGTTATTTACATGCGTTAGGAAGAATATGAATTGATTTCTCAGAGACACCATGTTTTAGTATTCCTGAGTTTATAACTTCATCTGAATTTACATCCTTCAGCCGTACACAACGTTTTATATTTAGTAGACACGATCTGACTGTAAAGTACTGCCCTGCTGGTCTTGTGACATTACTCTAAAAGCGGGATTGTGGCTCAGTTGGCTAAGATGCCTGATTTGGGATCGGCGGATTGGAATAGTGGTTTCGTGCGGAATTTTCACTGCCCTTAAACTGAACTTTAATTTTAGGGCAAAGTGATGTTGATCATGGCGTTTCGTATCTGTCTCCGGGGCGAACGCTGTATGGTATTCCTCCAGGTGGCGTTATTCCTGTGAATCAACATAGCTGAATCTATTTTTCTTCCAGTTTGCTGCGACAGCATGATATTGTTAAAACGTCGTATGGTTTTATTTTGGTGGTTAACCACTGCAAAGAGTTTGTCATCGCGTGGGTGCACAGACTTCTGCGGCCGTTGTCGTTGTTATCTTGGCTGTCCGGATTGAACCGCGACAATTTATCGAAGCCTAACGTTTCGGCCATCATTTTGTGGCCTTCTTCAGAGGACTGTTATGGATGGAACCAGTGCCGCCTATATCTAGCTCCCGAAGGGCGCGCTAACCGTTCGGAGTGACGTCACTCAAGTTGCCGCCGCCAGCGTGGCCGGTCCGATGGCGGCTTGCGTCCCGCGCTTTCCTGATCAAGCATGACTATATATGGTCAAGTTGAAGCCCGTCGTCCGCGTTCATGTTATCTTGTCTATTTTTGATTTCCAATGTTTCTCTGATACTCCTGGGCTTTCATGAACCAGTTATGTAGTTAGTACACTAGGATCCCAAAGGCAGGCTATCAATCACTTACATTAGGGGGCATCCATAAATTACGTGAGGTCAAATGGGGGAGGGGGTGTCCGGCAAAAACTCACCAAATCTCACCCAGGGGGGGGGGGGGTCTACAGAAATCTCACGTAAGGTTTTGAAAAAAATTTTCGGATAGTAGAGCTAAAAAAAAGTGTACAAATTGCGCAAAAAGCGATTTTACTGAGAAATTTCGTCGAAAAAAACGAATTTTTAAGGATGAGACCTAAAAAAAAAGGTCTCGAAAAGTTTCAAGGGCTATATCTAGGGGGGGGGGGGTGAACGGGTTCTCACGGACCAGATCTCACCAGAGGAGGGGGGGGGGTCCGGCGAAATCTCACTAAATCTCACCAGAGGGGAGGGGGGGGGGTCCGGAAATCTGGAAAAACACCTCACGTAATTTATGGATGCCCCCTTAGCTTGGCTGGGTTTGCAGGACTTGGCTGGATCCCGGCGGTCTCCCTCTGGACGAAGGAATAAGAAGTCCACCAAACTTGTCTTTCTTCCTACTTCTCACCTTGGCTTGCGTCATTGTCAGACTCCACTTCTCCAATATGAAATTCCAGCTCTTCCTCGATTCGTTGGTCATGCTCAAATCGCATGAACATTAGCACTTCTTAAACCCAAAATTCTATGCTTGGCCGAGGAAATCATTATCCCTCTTCCCAATATCACAAAATACTGAGCAGAATAGCTGTCTGGTGGCTGAGTTGGTTAGGGAGCGTGACTGTGGAACGGAAGGTCCCCGATTAGAATCCCGGTCTCGGCTGGAATTTCTTCGAGCCCTAAAACTGACCTTCACCTCTGGCAGTGCTTTGCTTTGTTCATGTGAAGCACGCTAGGATGGATTCCACATAAAGCTGTAGGTCCCCTTTCCCCCGTAGGATTATCTGGGTAGGGCAGCCATGACAGAGGCGCATGTCCGGCTAATCGAAACTCTGTCACGCGGCGGCCGAACAATCCTTAGGGATCTCCCGGCCATCAGTGCCATACGCGTTTATCTTTTACTGAGCAGAACTTTGTCTTTGAAGAAATTTGATTTTTTGACTGTCCTTGGCTTGGACAAATTCTCTGCAATTTCACTTGTCTATGCAATCACTTTTCGGCAGATACTACCACGCGCACAGCTTGTCTTTACAAGCAGGACACTACAACGTGGCCTAATGGAACTGTTTTTTTCCAAGAAGCCAATACTAATACCAGAAATTCGAAATAATTTTTAAAGTAACCCAATTGCTCACAAAATTAATTATGAGCCATCCAGCCCAGTTTTGAAATCTCTTTTTTAAAAACGCTGATATTGATACAAAAAATACTTTTTCAGTGTATTACAAACACTATGTACTATTAATACTGCATCAAAAACACTGAAATTACTACTTGCTGCATAAATATCTGAATTTTGAGTTCAGTTAATATCGATACTTGCTCGTTAAAAAAATGTCTTTAAGTTGCATTGCACGCACCACGTGTCTACGTGTCACCTATTAATAATTCTTTATAAACACTGATATTAATACTTGAACAGAAAAAAAGTCTGACGCACACTTTATACGATGAACAGTGCATTACACACACCGAAATTACTACTTTCTGAGGTAATTTTTACTTTTGCAAAACTGAAAGTAGGTACAGTGCCCTGATAAACCCTCCACTCAACTCTTTGGTTTGCAGGTTGGTGCGGTACAGACTACTACTATGTACCTCTGGCCACTATTTTCAAGCAAACACTCTACGTCTGGCAAATACGTACAGGTAACTACTGTACATCTTGAAATATTTTTAGGATCATATACAGCTAAATATGTAGAAACATACACACTAAATATACAAAATTATACATATATACAACATTTTACATATTTTCGATACGTGCAGAAAAAAATGAACATTGCGTTGTAATGTTTACACTGATTCTGATAAGCTTTATATTTCATCAACATTCATACACACACTTCCTCCCACACATCTCCGATTTGTGCTCCTATGGAAAGGTCCCAGTTTCTTCTGGGTAATATGGCACTTATTATTCAATTTAAAAAGACCCAGTTTGGATGCTTTTATGTCGTAGAGGTCCGACTGTATTCGGTGTTGCAGATGATATTTAAAGACTGGTACGCCTAAACAAATTATGTAACTATGGTTGATTCTTGGCTGTCTGGGTGGCGCCGCGTGATGTTCATTGTAGCCGACGTTTCGACCCTCATTCTGGGGTCATCTTCCATGACGCGGCGCCACCCGGACAGCCAAGAATCAACTAACTCTGGCCGCGGAAGCCTACTATTACGTAAATATGTTTTGACAGATTTCTGGCTACTGAGCACGCCATACCTGTAACCTGTCTAGCGATTTGACTGGACTCTAGACTGAATGCAAACATTTTGTACCCCGTACCTGCAAGCTGTACAGTAAATGAACCATTGGCGTTTGAGGTACGCATCATAATTCTAGGATGCTGTTTTAGCAGCTGCTGTAATTAGTGTTGACTAAAGTTTAATTCCCATTTCTGTTTCAACGGCGCAGTGTATGACGAAAATGAAGGTCGATAGATCGATTTCAGGTGAAGTACAGTTAATCTGTTGCTAGGACTCATCGATAAACTGCAGATTCTGTTGCACAGTGGTTTAGCACGCCTCCTTCGAGAAGTTGTCAAACAGCGCCGAAATCTCCATATGAATCCGTACGAGACTAGTTACAATTATTCAAAATTCGGCCTATTAGTCACAGTCTAGAATTAGTTTTCCAACTACTAATGTTAAGTGTTGATTCCATTTCATGTTGCTGTGTACTGTTACACTTAAGTACTTAAAGAATCCAACATCCTCAAGAAATAAATGTCTTACATTGTGGGTCTTCTTATTTGTTATGCATTATATATTGAACTCACAGTAATTTAATTTAAGCTGCCACATATTCTACTATGTTGAAAAAAATTCGAGATCATGTTGAATTTCTAAACATGCAGCTGGACACTTACTTCCCTTTGACAACAATCAGCAAACAATCTTAAACGGGTATTACCATTGTCTCCGAGATCGTTAATAAGTGTGAGGAATGGAAGTTGGTCCTCTTAATTTTCCTTGTGGGTCACCTGATTCAACATTTACTGATAAAGTAATCTAGGTGGGTTGTAACGACCTAGGGTTTCCGATCGGCTGCGCGGTCCGCCACTATCGTGGCCTCTTAACCCAGTAGTGCTACCGGTTATAGGATACTTTACAGTTTAATGTGGAATCCGAAATAGGGAAGCGTTTTGGCTTACTTCACATTACACAGCCCCCTGTGTCAGATGTGTAATTTGGGTTTGAGGCTTTTGAAACTCCTAGCCGAGACCGGGATTCGAACCGGGGACCATTTTATTTCTAGTCTGACACCTTAACCACTGAGCCACCAGACCGCTCCAACTTCTAGTGAAGTACCTAGATGCTTCGACTCCTATGACGACGTGTTTAGGTCGTCCAGTTAAGAAATTTCGTATCCATTCACAAATCTGTTACTATATCCCTCACGCCCGGACTGTTAGGAAACTGTAGTGTGGAATAGTGTCGAAAGCTCACTGGAAATACAACAAAATGGCATCAGCTTGTGATCCTTCATTGACAAAGTCATGAAAAAATAGAACGAGCTACGTTTGACATGATATGTTTATCCGAAATCCGTTTTGATTCGGTGGCATTAATTTCATAACGTTCCAACATATGATATTAACCAAAATTCTACTACAGACATATACCAGGTCAGAACGTTACTACTACTCCATTAATTAACTCAAGCATCGCTCTGTCGGGGGACAGCTGAACCCTTATTTAAGCATTATACAATAATTTCCAACATTATCTCAATTAACACTCGACGCGTTGTGTCCACAGCCGAGGTAAGTGTACCCAGCCGTCCCCACATCAGCGAGGTGAAAGAATCATGGATGGATTCGAAGCAGCTTGCCGACCCTGCCACCACCATCATTGATGACGACGGTCTCCAACTAACCGTTTCCTTCTCCCATACCGGCAATCAGTTCCCGTTTGAGGTAATTGTGCATTCCTTTTACTATATGGTAGATTAGACATAAACGAAGTGCACGTGTTCATATAATTTTCTGAAAGCTGAACTTGTGATGACTCGAACCGTTAAAACCTTGACCATAATGAGTAGTTTGAGGTGTGGAGAATAGTCGCTGTTCTTACTTTATAGCATCAACATAAAAAAAAAACATGCCTCTCTGTAGTTTCAGTGAAATACTTGCCCATTAAAAATATCACTTCAGTAAGAGAAGGAAGCTTTACACTAATGGTAGAACAAATCACGAGGGAGCTAAACATGTTGAATATCTTCAGAATAAAGCCTGATGATAACCTTGTGGGGTCTCAAGAAACTAAAGGAATAAGTGATCACAAAGCAGTTCCGATGAATTTTGGTGCATTGAGTAAACCAAAACCAAAAATGGAGGTGTTTGGATGTAAGTACAGTTATGGGAAGGCACTTATCTCAGAACGGAAGAGATATTTTAGGGTAATGTTCAGTATATTAGGACAGAATAACTACTATATTTAGGAAGTGGAAAGGTGATAATATGAACGGGAAAAGATATGTTGATTCCAGTACTAAAATAAAGAAAACTAACAAACCAACATAAAATTAAAGTAAAAGAGGAAAGGTGGGTTCAATTGGAAACTTTATGACTGTAATAAACTGAGTGGAATGTAAGATATTCACATAATTGACGGTAAGAATGGAGAAGAATTAAATTTTCAATGGTTTCTTTCAGGAAATCCTCAATGACGCACCACGTCGAAGCCAACGAGTCCACAGTGAAAAATCCCTGTGCCCCTGCTGTTCGAATAGCTCTTTCCACGGACGCAATTCCGATAAATCCAGCCAAGTTCCCACGTCGTCAAAAAACAGCTACCATCACTCTTCAGTTAGATCTGGCGGGAAAGTTAAAGAAGAACGTAAGCCCTATGAACAAAAGCCTCGGAAACATCGCCGCTGCAACAGCTGCAGTCGGGATGTCATCGAGTTCGTGGCCGGCAGTCCCTGCAGGAGATGTGGTAAGGCGGCCACATATGTCCTACCTAGTATTTACACAGTTTTAAGGTGATTTACGTTTATCCTTATTCCATAAGGATTGTGGGTGTACTAACCGCTTCCGATCCTTTGTAATGTTTCAACCCGTAAAAAGTAAGACAAATAAGGTAATCATTGGTTTTATCGCGAACATCAAGACAAAATATCCAGAAATGTACGCACTTAAAATTTATTCTTGAGATAAGTGAGGTTTTTATCATTAGTCCAATAATCAGAGACAACTACAGCGAAAAATATTTAGTATGGATACATGATGCAAAGAACTCTAATGATTTCAGAAAATATGGGTGCCATAACTCGCACAATTCTAAGACCAATAATCCCAAAAAAACACGTGTATGTAACCTTTGTGCAAGAGTCAAGATTTGGCGGATGAGATTACGTCCAGCTAAGCGCAAAATGTCGGCGAGAGCATGAGATCTCTCGCAATACGGCGCCACAATCAACAGTTAGCGTTATGCGGAGACAGTCTGCAATTTGCCCATGTGGCCATTGGGGGCACACGAATCACAGTGGTCGCAGATTCACAATGTATACCTTACCAGCGTGAGAAACAGAGTAGGTCTGGCGTCCTGGCTTGACACGAGGAAGGCTGCGTGGCGGGCTTGCGGTAGTCGTAGGGTCCAAATCTTCAACACAGCAGCCAGAGATAGGTTATGTAAAAATCACACTGCCCTTGACAATGTGGTGGGTTACACACTGCGGTGGGGTTGCCCGGATCGAGCCTCGTAGTGCACGGCTTGCAGAGAACCATGGGGCAGCTTCCGCAGACTTCACGTCTTTCCGCGACGAAAGCAGCCCAGTAAGTCCCCTCGTGGTACTGGCGTCACCCCTGTTGTCAATGTTGGGGACCCCGGCATAGAACACCAGAAACTCATGTGTAATCGGCGTGCGTCGAAAGACTTCCATTCACTGTCCGTTCATTCGAAACCACAAGCGCGCGAAGCTTTCAACGTTCGCAACCGGCTGAGACATGATGCGCGTCGAAGTAGTTCTTCCTTGCCGTCTCCATCTTAAATGGACACCGAGAATAGGGTCCATAGCCGTAGCAGGCGTAAATGTGTCTAAGGACTACTCAACACACCTTGCCACATTTTTTTTTTTTTTTTTTTTTTTTTTTTTTTTTTTGCGTTTCGTTAAACAGTGACCATATTTGTCAATGTACGATACGATTAGCTTGACTCTTTAATCGTGATTTAAGACAAAATTAATGTAGCTTAGATAATTTTCTTACTCTAAGGATGTTGTCAGATTATCAAAAGTAGCCAGGCTACTAAGGATGAAAATCCCTTCACATCTTCGTTGTAGTCATCATATACTTCTCTACAGCATTCACCTGACAGTATATTCAGCAAATTTGAAGTGTTTTCCTTGTCACTCCGTGCTACAACTGTATGAAAGTGACAATGGACCAAATATCTCAGCTGATATGTGACTTTCTTTCCTTTCACATAATTAATGTTGTAGTTTGTTCTTTATGCCGTGTTAATACCTTGTTCTTTATTGTGTTACAACCAATGAATGGAGTGCAAGTTTAGGTACCAAAAAGTGTTGAGCACCTTTTAACAAGTATTTGATAAGTGTTACTTTATATATTTAATATTCGATCGAAGTAAAGTATTCGTTAAATATTTGGCAATAGATATCTCAGATAAAACCTTTAATTTTCGATTACCAGTGATTAGATTGTTATTATAACCGGCACATGACTTTATAGCAGAGGGCATGAGAAAATTAATGTTAAAAAAAATAATTTAAATTGTTTTCATGAGTGTCCTGTTAATTAAATCGTAATTTCGTTTGAACGAAAGTAGTTCCACACTGATTGCAATCTATACAGCCTAGACTACAATTGAAGATAATATTACCTGGCATGACGTAAATCATTAAGACTCTTTTTTTAAAATTTCATTTGCTTTCACTGATGACATAATTCAGTATTATGGAAATGCATTAGCCATTCAACCGTTGTAATATCAATCTGAATCACGCATAACAGAAAAAGGAGGCTGTAAGAACCTGAAGATTTAGTTTATATCGCAACGTATTATTACCACTAAAACGCTATACAGTTCATTTATAAATATGCGTGTTTGAAGTATTGTTTCTCTGGCGCCCGTTTAGCATAGTACGGGCGGGGTATGTGGTTGAAATGCAACCTGGACCAGGATGACAACGGAAGCCTTTTGTTGTAGCGCAAGGCACTAGGAATTACATTGAGCTTTATTTTATAATGATTCTATTTATTTAAACAATTGCTAAGTAATGAGTTGCTGGAACACTGAAAGAAAAGAATGTGTTTCGTATAAATTGGCATATTAATTACCAGATTGCTTTTTTCTAACTGAAATCATTACTTGGTTTGAATGAAAGAAGTTCCAAATTGATCGCGATCTATGCTGTCTAAACCACAATTGAAACTAACATTACGTGGAATAATGTAAGTTGTTAAGATTTATTTTTTGAATCCTTCGACTACACATTATTTCAGCCGGATGAAAGCTGTGTCAGCCGTTAAAACGTCGATCTTCATCACAGATAATAAGAAAGAAAGATTTAAGAAACCGTGAAGGTTTTGGATCAAGTTCACATCGTGATGCATGATAACATTGACATGCGATACAAGGAATGTATTAATTCGCGTGTGATTGAAGCTTTGATTTTCCAGCGGAAATATTAGCGGAGATTGTGGTTAGGATGAAATGCAACCTGGGCCAAGTTATCAACCGAAACGTCTTGTTACAGCACATGCGACGAGAAATTGCACTGAGCTTTATTTTATAACAATTCTATTTAGATAAGCAACTTCAATAAAGTTAATTGCCAAAACACTCCGTTAAACCCTTCATTTTCTGCTTTAATCTGAATTCGTTTTGTTAGCATGTTGAGAATGAAGACCCATTTTTTTTCTTGTGTTTATCGGTGAAATATTTGTGTGATCAGTTTAGCACACGATACTTGAATTCCTCCTTAGATGAGTCGTAGACGATTTGTCTATATTGAGAATAGAGGGGGTCCAATGATTCAGCGTGTAGAACTCCATACATTTGAGTTTTTAATCTATATTTACATGCCTTAAGTAGGAACTTCGTTTTCTGTTTACTAGATGTTAAATCTAGAACTTTCCTTAATTCTATACCTCTAGTGTTGAAATCAATCTATGTTTATTTTATTATTAATATGGTGAAAAGCTTTCGGTCAACTCAGAAGATTGTGAATGAATGTAACTTTTCATTTACTCATTCTAATATGTCATTCAACAGGTCAAAAACTGAGAATCTTAATGCAACATTTTTCTAACAGTTCCTTTCAGAGTAAAAAGGATGTTTGTTGAGATGTCTCCTCCTGCATTACTGCACAGGTCTTCAGGTGTACCACGCCGAGATGATTCTGGCAGCTGGAACTGTGTTCCACACTAGTTGCTTCACGTGCCTACACTGTCACAAACCGCTTGAGCCGATGACACTATATGAAGGGCATGGAGAGATCTTCTGCAAACGTGAGTCCACAAGTCATCACTGTCTTTTCTACCAGCTACTGGCTATTTCAAAGCTGTTACGTTTAATTTGGAATAGATTCGAAAAGAATTGTTTGCTGCTTTTTATCAGTTATTGAAATGGGTAAGCATCATACTATCTAGTAGAATACTTGACAAAAATTCTACCACCTTAAAAAGAAAATATGAATCTCAAAACGTAGATACACTTCTCATGCATTTGAGCACTCGCAATCTCTTTTTTTAGTAGCATATTTTTTTATATAGAATACAGCGTTATACAACAGAATATGATAGATGCATTATTAAAATATTAAATCCTCTTTCTGGTGAGAAAGTCTCTTTCTGTTTCCCTTGAACGTCGTGAACAATCTTTGCGAGAATCGAGGAGAATAACAAATTTTTACAGTTGACAAGAGAATTTATGGTGAAATTAAACGATTTTATTAATAGTTAATGCTCATGTGCACGTGAAATTACTTTTAATTGAAGAAAACTGTATCGTATATAATTAAATCAAATAAATTGATGAGATAAAAGTCGAAAAAACTGAAAATCGTTAAGATATTCAACACAGTTTACTATCATTTTTATCAAAAATTATGGCAGTAAAGAACACAGGTTTGAAATTCATGTCTATGTTGACAAATACGCAAAAGTCAGTATTTCAGTTTTAAAAATAACCTATTTTAATTATAAACAGGCAAATGGAAGACATATAAAAAAGGATTGTAGTAAAAAACGAAATTTTACTGACATTCAATCCACATATTGTACTTTCCCAAACAATCAGAATTGAAATGAACGTGACATAAAATGTAAAGAAATGCGTTGATAAAAGGCATATATATTATTTCAATCCTAAATTACATCTTTTTAAACTGTGTGTACAATTTGCTGTTCAATTTGGCCACGAACAAGTTGAAAATGGCTTAGTGGCTGATTGTTTTCCTCTACACTTTGTAACTTAATTGCCTTAAAACAAAACATTCAAATGCTGAGCAAACCCCAAAACACAGATTATTTGTTTTCCCCTGTACCGTATACGCACAAGCAGTGGCGGATCCAGGGAGGGGGGAAATTTTGGAGGCTTTTTTTTCTACTTCTAAATCTTTTAAGGGCGGCATGAAGCCTACCCCTGCCCGACTCAACCCCCCCAAACGAAATCCGCTCAAGACCCCTCCAAGGCCGCCTCCCAAGCCCCCCCCCCCCTCCAAAACCAAAATCTGCTCAAATTTCTCCCGAACCAAAATCCTGGTTCCGCCACTGCACAAGCACATATTTTTGAAAATCCACTTTACGAGACGCAATTTCACGAAGTATGGTTCTGATAGTGAAATTTGGGAGAAATTAATTTACAGTTGTCTAATGGTTTTCTTCATATTGACCAAATCATTGGTAACCAAGAATTGCCGTTCGCTCCGTAGTTCATACTGTACATTACCACATCATACACTCAAGTGACGTTCCCATTTCTTCGCTACTGAATCTCTCAGTCCACTTCTTCATAAATACCACGAATTTGTCAGTGAATTTTAAGATCCTCGCTTTCAGGAAACGAATGACAGATCTCACCTCATAAGAACATTGTTAACGCTCAGCAAGATGCGGACAGAGAACTCAGCCTTCTAGACTTTGCACGGTACTGGTGCAGCTGCGTGATATTGTGACCATAGTGCTACTATGTCGGCAGTCTGGAACTTGGGAAAACATCGTAATATTTTTGCAAACCCTTACTTTTCATTTGATATTTGTGAGTTAATTCATGTTATGTGTTCACAGAGTGCTACGTGAAGCGGTATGGACCTGTTGGATATGGCTATGGTAAGGGCGCAGGGACTCTGCAGATGCCTTGAAAAACAGCTCCCCGCGTAAGGTAAGTCAATGGGAGTAATTTGATTTATTCAATTAGATGCAATTTATTATTCTGAAAGCTGTTTGGATTGTTAAAAAAATAAAATAAATCAAAATCGTTTCCATGACATAATTGAACGATAGCTTTTGAGGATTCATTGAGATCCTTCTTGAATTATAATGTACAGTGGCCAAATCTTCCTACTGGCGTCTTGGGCTCAGTTTCTAATCTTTTTGTCCGGTCATCCATATTTTCATAATTAATTCTAGCAATTGGTTGGTTTCAGTGTCTTAAAAACGAGATTTGATAATACGAACTGGCTCTAATTCTTCTTATCATCAGCATCTTAATTTAGTATTCTTCGATGTAAATATTTCACAACGAACTGAATATGGTATTAATTTAAACCATTTATGTTCAATTACGAAATGAAACCGGCGATCTTTATATATTCTCTTTAATAATAAGCCTCGAACTATTGATTTTCGAATTTTTCAAACAGTCCACCAATAGTCTCCAAACACAGGATTTCAGTCAGTGATGCCTATATTCCGTTAACTACCAATATCTTAATTACTCAAAGAACCTTTAGCCAATGCTTGTTTCTGAATAGAGAAGGAGGTATAATTAATTGCTATTATATCTTAATTTAGGTTGTTGTAGTAATCCTGTAATTTTATTGCATATTTTATTAGTTCTTAACGATTTTTTTGGTTTGGCAGCCTCACGTTGATTTGTCGGTATTTATTATAATTCACGTTTTATTTATTTTAAATATGTATTGATGTAAGTGCGCTATTAATAAACCAGTTCTTTAACTGAAATTTAAGATCGATTGCCTCCTTTGAAACCGAAGTTTTAGATCCGTGTTTGTTTAGTCTCTTTCTCACTACATTAAGCCCCCTGCAACACTCTCTGAAACCACAATTCTCTGCCTTGCTGTTTGCGGCACATTGGGGAAATGGTACTTTAAAATATATAAATAAAACTTTTTGCTGGCGTTTCTGATAAAATCCGAATGTCGTTTCAGTCCCTAAAACTTCGCAGGTAATTGTAGAGATTAAGAGGATTCATTTGATTTTGGCGAGCTGTAGGGGAAAGTAACGAGACGAAACGAGCAAATAAAAGAGGAAGCAGATTTTCGTCGCCCTCTTTTTTCGCAGAAGCTGCTGCTCTTTTCCGCGACAGAGAAGCTCCGTATTTTAATGACACCAGGGGGAAACATTTGACAGCATTTTCTCCCCGGGCTGGGAAACAATGGCTGACAGCCTTTTGATCAATTAACGGGCGGTGCCTGTTCGGCGAAAGAGTTTCAGCAAAGTAATTTCCGAGGTTCTTTCAAACCGTCAGTCACGACGAGGTAGGGCATCCACTGCCGAGGTCTTTTGTAGCATGGCTCCAGGGCTCAAAAATAATAATAATAAAATTGTGTCTCGGGGGACCTGGCTCCCCTATACGAGGAGAAATGGCTAAAATATTGCGCGCCATTTCCTCGCCGAGAAAATTGAGTCCACAAGAGACTGGAAAGAAAATAATAAGAATACAATGACGAAGATTATACTCAATGTGCATGGTAGACACCGCTGGAAACTTACATGTTAAAGTAATATCTGACTTAGCGACCGAGTTAATGGTGCTTTGTTTTTGTACAGAATAGAAATATAATGCAGCATGAATGCTGATCCGAGATGTGGAGCGTGGTGTGAGATCGGTAAGGCTTTGACCTCGCATTCGGGAGGACACAAATTCGAACCCCGTCCGTCCATCCGGGTCTAAGTTTTCCATGGTTTCCCCGAATTACTCTAGACGAAAATAATAATAATAATAATAAAATAAAATAAAACCCAGAGGTTTTTTGGGTAATTATGTGGCTTTCAGTCTTAACACTAGAATGTTATGAGGCATGTTCTTTAGGTCAGGATTAGAGATAAGTGTCCACTACTAATAAGTAATCTGGTTTGACTCTTTTTATTTTATTTTTTTTTACTTTTTGTATGAGTCAAATCCATACAGTCAGTAAAACAGACAGGAAATTATTCATTTGTTTAGCTGCGTTACGGATTTATTTTTATGTTAGTGTGATAATGAGAAAGATTTTTCGTGCCAAAAAACTCCAAAAACAAAAACAATACTTAAATTTCATCTGGAAATTCAGTAAAGAACGCGTAATATAGAGCCTGCGTTCTGAATTGAAGGTCTGTAAAAAAGTTTGATTTATATATTCGAAAGCACACAAATCCGTCGTGTTTTGGATCCACGTTAAACTGTACATCCTGAAGAATTTTTTTAAATTAAACTCATTAGAGGAAACAAGGAACTGGAAGGAATTCGGCAATGACCTTTTGATGGAAGCATCCCAGCATTCGCCTAGAGGGATTTGCGGAAATCATGGAAAACCCAAATTTAGATGCCCGGACAGGTATTCGAACCGGCGTCCTCCCGAATGCGAGGCCAGAGCGTTAACCGCTCATCCACCACGCTCGGTCTGAAGAAAAAGAGACCTACCGTGGTGGGTGAGCGGATAATGCTCTCACCTCGCATTCGGGAGGACGACGGTTCGAATTCCCGTCCGGGCATTCAGATATGGGTTTTCAGGGGTTTCCCCAGATCTCTCCATGAGAATTCCGGAATGATTCCTTCAAAAGGCCGTGGCCGAATTCCTTCCCATTTCTAGTACCCAGTCCATCCCACCTCTAATGACCTCGACGTCGACGAGGCGTAAGGTCATAAGTAACAAATAAGTACTGAAGAAAAACAACTGAATATCTTAGTTTTGACCACACCTCGTCCTGGTATTCAACCAATCCTCTGGTTTTTGAATAACTGTTTTAATAAGGTCGCAGGATACTAAATTATTTATTAAGCCAGAAAATCGTGAAACCAATATAAGATTTTTTTTAATTGCAAAAATCTTTTACTTTTGCTTCCTTAATAAATGATACAGATATTAAGTTTTCGTCATCCTATTTCAGTGCTACTTATCATCCAGATATACCCCTATTTAATTGTATTAATCGTGTTTCGAGAAATAATTCCCGCAGACAAATTGTTCTAATCATTGACACAATTCGACAATAACGACCGAATAATCACTTCACACCCCGCCAATTCCATGCAATTATTTCTTAACAGAAAAATAACTGGGACATGTCTATTATGATTTTGGAAATAAATGTGATACTGATATTATTTGGAGTCATCTTTCATCTGCAGTAATGACGAAAGCAATATTCGCCAACTTATCACCCTGTTTCTTGTTCCCTCCCTCAATTCGACTACGAGCAGCTTATTAAAAAGCTCGATTTGCCATATCTGCCACAACTCCATAGCTCACATTTGACGTAGCGGCAATAAGTCCATAAGAAGGAAAGCGGGATAAAACTAATTCACTTTTTTCGCTTTCAACTTTTTTTTTTTTTTTGAAACGCGATTAAATTTTAACTGCTTCCATCATTTTAACATTCATCGGCCACCTCTTGGCGCTGCCAAGGAATTATTTAAATGCACGAGGAAAAAAGTGATATCTAATTTATTTATTCATCTAATGGGATACAGATTTGGGCGCCCCACACCGCCAGAAGTCCCCCCCTCTCCCACGCCATTGCAATTTTATTTCCTCCTCGCAGCCTTCTTTCTCCGACCTCCGTCTCCCCCGCTTCCCCGTCCCCTTTCTACCCCCTCCCCCGTTTATTAATCTGTTTTCGCGGGACCGGAATATATGTACGTTCGTCACAAGCAGCTGTTGTGCTCGCCTTTTGATATATTCAGTCTAGCGCCGTAATAAATGTATAAATCACGCGCGACGTCACTGAGGCGCGCAGTTGGCGCATTATAGGGTATGTGTGATGTCTTGCTCCTTTCCCAGTCACAGAGAACTGCTGCAGAGGAAAGCATGTTTCTCTCTCTACATCCCCAACCACTTTCAAATTATTCTCTGCTCAGTTATCACTTATAAAAACACTAGCGGAGTTCTCGGCTTTGCCCGGTATAGTTGGCGTAGATTTAACCGTACCCTATTTTTATTCCCGCAAAACATTTGAACAAAGTTTCATAAAATACGCGCCAACTTTTTCGGAATTAAAGCAAACTTAAATTCACCCGCCCCCTACCAAGAAACTGGTGGGCTGAAGTTTATTTGCACGTATACATGTATATCAAGCTTACTACATTACTGAACAACTCTAGATTATGTTAAAAACTCACATTTGATTCAATTGCGAAGTGAATGGATATACTTGTGGCTCGAAACTCCAGATAAACTAACAAAAGTGAATCCGGAATAATATTATCGTAAACAGAAGACTAATGCTGAAGGCCAGAGATATTGTCCAGAGATCGTGCTTAAAGAAAATCTCTGTTGTTTTTCTGGCTATCTATCTCGTTTAAAAATTGATATCCCGAATTAAAGGAAAGAATACTTCAAGCTATGGCTTTTAAAAATCGAATATATCGAATTAAAAGAAAGAATACTTGAAGTTTTGTTTAGTGTGCAAAATAGTTATTACTGTAAGTTATCTTATTGCTTTAATTAAAGGCTATGGTCAGAGACATTGTGTTGTGTGTTTAGTGCGGAGTATACGGCATCTAGTAATTCCTCCTGTGGAATTTCTCACCATACATTCAGAATTTCATTTAATGCTCCTACATTATTTAACGTTGAAACATAAGACATGCCAGACAAGTGAATTAAGATTATAAGCTTTAAAACGGTGAAAACTCCATCGAAATCCGCCCCGTAGTTTCCGAGTTTTTATATGACCAATATTTCCGATTTTCGTTTTATAGATATATAACGTATCTCATCGTCTGTAATAAAATTCAATTAATATTGTTAAGGTTACCATAGCAAGCGAAAGGTTTTTTGTCTTTTTGCAGAAAAAGAATTAATTTTGATTTTGTAAAGTTGAAAATTCATGCATTATTTACGGTATACTCTATAATGATATAAGTAACGTTCGTCAAATGCATTCGTTCATCCAGATCTTCCATGGTTTACGGGAATCACTACAGGTGATGGTGGGATAGTTCTTCAAGAGGACATGGCTGAATTCCTTCCCGTTTCCTGCCTCCCCCACCCAACCCTCCCCCGTTGACGAGGCGTAAACTCCGAATTAAAAAATGAAAGGATGTGTGTGGTGTGGTGGAATACGCGGGCTTTGATTATTGATTGATGTTGAAATGGTCATCATTTAATTTCACTTCACTACTTTTATAACTTTCCTTTTTTGATATTTAGTCTATGTTAATGTCATTTCTGTTTCGTTCGTGACTTTACTTGCTTTTGCGTTCTCGAAGTCCGTAACCCTCTCTCAATATTTGATTTTCACTTTTAATTTCTTTGTATTTTACTTGTGGAAGGGAAATATTTCGCAGAAATCCCCGTATTGTTCAAATAACTCTGAAAATCTTTTGTAAATCTTTTTTGTGGTGCAAAGTGAAATAAATTTAGTGATTTCAGTGCTAAACCTTTGATTGTTATTAAGTGGCATCTCTCTCTTGATAATTTGTATGAAATCACATATCACGCATGAGATCTCTAAACGGAGTATAAAGCGTATTGTAGCTGGTACGTCAAACTTGCCTACCATCTTCGTGCTGAGGAATTTGCATCCGTCAAGACCAGATGCTGTGGCGTGATGTATTCGGGAGAGTAATGTAATAAATAGTTGTGGAGTCTCCCCACCTTGTTAATGGCCGCAATTATCAAACCGCACAGCAACTTGAGGTAGGCTCCTCTCAAGAAAACGGCTTGATGCTGTTATATTATCCCTTAGGTTGCAGTTCATTACCCATCGCACAAGTTATGTAGTTATCACTGGAATTCTCTCGTATTGGGCTACAAATTTTTGATGTTTTCTAGAAATATTTATTATTCATTACGTTTTAGTAGCTTCGATGTCAACAAATATTCCGAAAAGAAAGGAATGAGTTAAATCAAATTCTAGCGTATTAACGCTATATGAGAAATCAACGGCAAACTTTATCCACATATATATAAATCCACATTACAGAAATAATAACGATGCAAATTTTATGATTTTACCTTTTGAGAATTCTGAGCGGTTTGTAGTAAAACTTTAGACGTGTTTTAACATTTTTTTTTGGGGGGGGGGGGGGAATCGAAGGTTCTTGTAGCATTATAACGATTACAAATTAATTCATAAATACTTATACATAAGGTTTTCGCTCATCAATCCTCGGTCTGATTAAATTTTTCGTTTTCTTTATCATATCTCCTTTCTTAGGAAAATTTTTTAGGACTTTTTCATCACCATCTCAGATGAAATGTGACACTGTAATATCCTATCAATTGTTCATCATTGCATGAATACGTTATGTTTCCAAGATGAGTGAACGATCTCAAAATGAGTATATTATTTTTATGGTTATTAATATTATCATTACTATCAGGCTAAGGACATTTGTTTCCTTAACGTGCACTTCAGATACCTTGGCTGAAAATATATTTAGATTATCAGGAACTATAGTGTTCTACTTTATCAGTCTACATTTTTCTACATAGTCATTTTCGAAACAGTAATAGGAACTTAATATTTCACTGAAGTTAGGAAATTAATTGAAAATTCGTCAATATTAAAAAAATTAAAAAAAATTGGCAAATCCAATCTGAGCCTCGGGAAAATAGAGTTCCTAACCTTAAAAGATATCTAGCATCATAGTTAACACGTTTTCAGATTCGGCAGCGGACTACATTCCAACCCCACTTCACATCACTGGTTTATTCCGTCGATTCTAACAAAATGCTTAACGACTGAAGAGAATAGTTCAACGTGACAGAAGTGCAACCCTTCTGCAAATCGCTGCGAATTTCAATGCTGGACCATCAGCAAGTGTCAGCATGCGAACCATTCAACGAAACATTATCGATATTGGCTTTCGGAGCCGAAGTCCCACTCGTGTACCCTTGCTGAATGCACGGCACAAAGCTTTACGCCTCGCCTGGGCCCGTCAACACCGACGTCTGACTGTTGATGATTTGAAACATATTACTGGTCTGAAGACTCTCGTTTCCAATTCTATCGAGCGGACGGACATGTACAACCTCATGAATTCATGGACCCTGCATGTCACCAGGGGACTGTTCGAGCTGGTGGAGGCTCTGTAATGGTGTAGGGCGTGTGCAGTTGGAGTGACATGGGACCCCTGATAGTCTAGATACGACTCTGACAGGTGACACGTACGTACGCATCCTGGAGGATGAACTGCATCAATTCATGTCCATTGTGTATTCCGACGGACTTGGGTAATTCCAGCAGAACACTGCGCCACCCCACACGTCCAGAATTACTACAGAGTGGCTCCAGGAACACTCTTCTGAGTTTAAACACCTCCGCTGGCCACCAAAATCCCCAGACATGAACATTATTGAGCATATCTGGGTTGCCTTGCAACGTGCCGAACAGATCTCCATCTCCTAGTACTCTTATGGATTTATGGACAGCCCTGCAGGATGCATAATGTCAATTCCCTCCAGCACTACTTCAGACATTAGTGGAGTCCATGCCACGTCGCGTTGCGACACATCTGCGTGCTCGCGGGGGCCCAACATGATGATATTAGGCACCCAGCGTGGTGGGTGAACGGTAACGCTCTGGAGGACGCGGGTTCGAATCACCGTCCGGGCATCCAGATTGGTGTTTTCATGGTTTCCCCAAATCACTCCATTCGAATGCCGGGATGCTTCCTTCAAAAAAGGCCATGGCCGAATTCCTTCCCGTTCCTTGTCCCCAGTCCCATCCCGCATCTAATGACCTTAACCGTCGACGAGGCGTAAAGCAAAAAAAAAAAAAAAAAGAAAAAGTGATATTTGGCAGGTGTACTACTTTCTCTGTATTGTGTATAACATAAACAGGAAAGTAATCTCATCATGAAAATTCCTGCTTGTTTTCCTCGCAGCACTGACATTATGTTAGAAACAAGTGTTTTTTTTAATTGTTTAAATACAAGATATAGTCGATATTGGGAAAAGTTTAAAATACCTAGGTAACGTCATTTCTAAGATAGAACCGGTAGCAAAAATTGTCTAAAATCGACAACGTTGAAGACCATTCATGTCCTTTTTACTAATTAAATAATTGGAAAAATCTGTTAGTTCTCTACTTAACGAGATCTAAACATCACTACCCATAATTTTTTTGACCACCGGGGTATAATTTTTAAACATTTTAAATACGATATTTAGTTTTGTCGCGGAACCTTAAGAAAGGAATAGAGGAAATTCAGGTGATAATTTAGAGAGAGACAACTCCAGACAGCATAAATATGGTGTTTATATTGTCCTTTCAAAGTTAGTAGTTCCATCTTAAAATACAATTGTAGAACGCGTTAACACTGAAACTGATTCAATCGTTAATTTTTGCTCTACATGGACGCAGACCAACATTTGATTAAGTAGAATGGAACTAACGATTCCAATATATAGCCAAAATGGTTGCTTATTAAATCACCTCTTATAAGTCAATGAGAGTTCAGAATCGAGGGAGAGTATGAATTTTCTTTTTATCTGGAGATCACATTTGGTACCCTCTAATGCCTATTTTTTTACACCGCGTCGTCGTCGAGGTCATTAGAGGCGGGGGTAAGAAACGGGAAGGAATTTGGCAATGGACTTTTGAAGGAAGCATTCCGGCATTCGCCTGAAGTGATTTGGGAAAACCATGAAAACCCCAAATCTGGATGCCCGGACGGGGATTCGAACCCGCGTCCTCCAGAATGCGAGGCCAGAGCGTTACCGTTCACCCACCACGCTCGGTGGTTCTAATGTCACTGATTTACACGTCAGCCTTATGCAATTTTTTTCATAATTAGTCCTCTGATGAAAGCCACAGCAAAATGGCAGAAACGTTAGGTTTTAACAAATCGACGCGGAGAACCAAGATGTTCATTTGTTTTGTCCATACTCACACTAACTTATGATTATTAACTGATGTGTTGTAAGTGAAGTAAGTGAAAAGCCAAGAAGAACTACCAGAAGTGTTTTAAGTAACGCGCCGATAGTTTTTTCTGTACAAATGTTTGCCGAAAAGACTAGAATTTGTCGTCAAATTTCTTTCGACGGTTCGGAATATCTTTCCACCAGATAAAGAATAAAGGACGGCTAGGATATTGTGTCCGGTGCAGTAGATAAATTTTATACCATCGCTGCACACGTTCTGAAGAAATAAATTGAAAAAGCCGACAGTGCTTTGTTTGTCGGAGGGGACTTATAGAATTGCGGTGGACGCGCGGCGTAATATATCACGTAGGAAATACATTTTACATCTGTGGCAGATTTCGTTTGCGTTGATATCGCCGGAGGCAAAGTATAATGCTCGGGCCTGAATATATATATATATATGCAAGAAAGGCAACCCGCAGCTCTCGCATATCGAATTCAATCTCTGGTGGTGACGTGACATCCAATGAATGGCGAAGGCAGCCGGCGGCGGGCATATTAACTGATAGAGGCTGCTCTGTGGTATTTCTTACGACCCTCGGCTCCGACTTGGCTTCTGCCGTAGTTTATCTTTGTAACTTCGGCACTTTCTGTTATTGGTTGCTACGGTAAGTCAATACACCTTCTTATTTTTAATGCTATTTGGCTTTCGCCACCATTCAGCCATGTATTTATACTCAACAACTGTCATGTTTGTATACCATAGTAAGAATAACACATGACGAGAAGAACATTTAATTAACACCATCTATATCCTCTGCCAGACGCCAACTAGCAGCCTTTGCCGGCTGTCCTTTTCTGATTAGTTTATAATTACAGTACAATGTTCGAAGTAGCTGACGATGTTACTTCATAGGAGACATAAAGACAATTTTTCTTAATATGTATGGGCACCTTCTTCAAGGAGAGTACGTATCAGAAGGTAATGCTGCTTAGTGATCCCTTCTTTGATGGCACATCATATTTTTATTTCTCCTGTATTGTGATGATGATCACTCCATTGTTTCGAAAAGGAATCTTTCTTCGTTTCTTCTTTAAATCAGATCTGACCCCAAGACTTTTCGGCACATCGACTTAGTTTCTATAAGGTTTTTTTTTTTTTTTTTGATGGCTTTACTCCTCGTCGACATATTAGTTAATAGAGGAAGGAAAGTCTGGGAGCAAGGAACGGGATGAAATTCTGCCATGGGCTTTTGAAGGAATAATTCCGGCATTCGCCTGGAGTGATTTGGGGAAACCATGGAAAACCTAAATCTGGATGCCCGAACGGGGATTCGAACCCGCGTCATCGTGGTTTCCCTTTACAGTCTGCCAACCTGCATTTGCATATTTAAAAAAAAATTTAAACAGCATTTGTCCATGTAAATTGTATGTTTGATTGGCTTCTTTGCAGCTGTCTGGACATAGCGTGATTTTTTTTGTCATATCAATTATATCCTTAGTCAGTCATCGATTTAGTTCTTCTTTTTTTTTTTCCTTCTACTCCCCTTCTTTTGTGAATTTTTCTTTACGGTGATAATTATTACGCTGCCTACGCGCCAAAGAGGCCCAAGAACATTTTTGTTAATGAATTAGGGCCACAAATCGTAGTACATTAACGTCCTGTTTGGTAGGTTTAAATATAGTTGCGAGTCTGTGGATAACATCCATTATATTCTCCTTTTTCTCGTATACCCATTAACTATATCACCAGTTTCGCGAATATACTTTCAGTGTGACAGTGATTATGGCAGATGAGAAATCAGATATTTGTTTTGTGTGACTTACATCGGCAATATCGTATTTAAACCCTATAACTCCTAAATACCGCACCGTAAATTTTCATTGCTGCTCTGCCAACTTTCGGAAAAACTGGTTTATATTGACGCAAAGTATACATTATTACTTCTGTCTTGAGACTGACGAAAACACAAGCTATTAATAGTATACATTATATCCGTCATTTATCAGGAATGAAGTTTTTGGAAAGTTTTTAAAAGTTCTGATAAGTTAGTAGATTCTGGGAATAATCCAATGGCAGATAGATAATGGTCTACGTTAACATTCAGGAGGAATGACCTCCAGAGTTTGTTATAGAAGGATTCCCGAATGATACATTGGTTCTTCATTTCCTCTCCGTTGGTTGTCACCAGTTTTCTCCTGATTTTAATGACCTTTTTGCCGACTAGACGAATATTCTACTGACAAAAAGGAACTGTACATAAATATTTTTAACATATGATAGCAATACTGTCTTTGATGGAGCAGTTGCTCAGTAAGTGGGGATCTGTGTTAAGCATAATTGTGCTACCTCCTTGAGGAGCGTTGCCTTTGCTGCCTGGGGCGGCTTGTCGCTCTTAATTAACTGGAGAGCGTCGAACTGAAAGAAGGGGCGGCATTGCTTTGAGGTTTCCCTGGCGCCTCAGGAAACGTCGGCCCGTTTGATGGCGCCAACGTCGCGATTAAAACGAGTTACAAACGGGGGTGCGGATGTCGCATCCAGGCTTCTTGACGGCGACTCATTAGTTGAGGTCACTGAGTGCCATGCCTACATTTGTTGGATTATATGTCGCAGGAACATTCTTTAAATGGAAGGATTACTATTCCTTATGCCAGAAGTTGTTTCTCTTGTTACGCTAACGGCTTGGTTCTACGCGTCTTCGATTTTGGTTAGTAGGACGGTGAGTTTCCCTACCTCTACTTGAACCCCCTGGAGTAAAACCCTACTTGAGTGAAATTTTATGGCGGTGACTTTTTTTTCGCGTACTCACTTTTGGGAATAAGCTCGCTGGCTAAGTGTTAAGGCTCTGGGTTCGATTCGAGGCGTGGCCAAATTCCTTGCTATTTCTTGCCCAAGTACATTTCCTCTTCTAAACACTCCGACTTCAACGAGGCGTAAAGCCATAATAAGCAAAGTGGTATCGCGCCAAGCTCTCATGCTTTTGGCGTGTATTCGATTCTCATATCTGACCCTGATGTCTTGCTGGTATGAAGCCCCAAAACGAACATTCAGTGGTAGCTCTTGTTTACCAGACAGGCCATCAATAATGATTGTTGCGAAAAAAAAACATAGGTAAAAATAAGAAATTTTATTTATAACATTGTATATAATTAAAGAAATCTTTCTGAGATGCAATAAATGAACATCAGTAAAGATCTGTCTCAATAATAACTACAAAGATCATTAATTTTCCAGTTATTTATACTAAAGGTTGGAAAAAAGGATAAAAATTAATTGTTCTTAAAACAGAAATATGAAGACGTCACCAAGCAAGCTGAATAAAAAATTTCGTTTGCTTCTGAGGTGAATATTGTATAACGTTTCGAGTTCCGTAGCGAAAAAACAGCATGCCGAATAAAATAATAGCCTACTGCTTCTGAGAATTCCAAAAATTTCCGGATTCTTTGAAACAGGTAAATAATATTCTAGTATGATTATTTACTTTCGTTATACTATTCCATGGGGATAAATTTGCTCTGATTTCGATTTTACATGGTTTCGCAAAATTACTGTAGGTGAATAGCGTTATGGTTTCCTTAAAAGACATTGCCAGAATTTCTTCACTTTCCTTGTCCCCTTTCCGTTCCCTCGTGAATGAAAAGGGTAACTTTTAATTTCTGTCGTAGAACCTGCCTTTTTATGATCTCTGCAACAGTTTTGGTAAAGTGGCTTTCATTGTGGCCAATCTGCTGTTCAAACTAATAGTATATATCTAATGTTTGTCTTACAGCGTTATGTTAAGTGATTAGAAAAACAAAATTGTGTTCCGGATTGCTTATGAGCGATGTTTGGCTGGTTTATGGTTTGGCATAAAGCCAGAATATCAGAAGAGCGACAGCTTCTATTTATGAGCAAACTGCAGTTTTGTTGCTTTATGACTACCGTCATTATTACGTTCATAAACTTTTATGCGGGAACACAGGAAGGTTTAGCGGAAAATGAAGAAACATAAAATCGAAACAGGGATCGTGTTATGTATTTGATGATATACATAAAAATGGCAGGAACAAGGCCATTCACCTCTTAATGAATTTAATTTTGTTTGATAGTGTTCGGTGTTTATATAACATTAAAAATTCTAACCTCCTCGAAATAGTCATCTATACTAATATTATAAATTCGAATTTAACTCTGTCCTTCTGTCTGTTTGTTATATTTTCAAGGCCAAACGGGTAATCCGATCTGAATGAAATTTGGCAAGAAGATACAATTTGTTATAAGGAAGGATATGAGATACTTTTTTTTATGTAAAAAGTAAATATTATCATGGAATTTTGAAAAATCAACTGATCAGTGTAGACAGACGCATAGCGTGTTTAAGCCTCTGTAATGAATCACGATAACACGCTGGTAGCTCAGTGATTAAAACGCTTACATTCCAAAGTTCCGAGAAGGGTCTGCAGTTCAAATTCCGGTCAGAGTAAAACATTTATTAAGGACTTCTTTGGTCGTATGAACCGGCCTAGACGTACCGTTGATCGGATTCCATGTTGAACTGTGGTTCCCACGAATTCAGGAGTGGAATGTGTGGCAAATAGTAGATTGCTCAACAATACTGTACGCGTTTACTTTTTTACACTTTATTGGTCCCTCAAGCTTTGTTTCCCTCGCAGCCAGTTTCTGTGTTATCAACACTAATAGCTGCCCTTAACTCCCCTAACTCCCCACACCACTTTTTCTATTTTTAAACATGTTGGAAATTGATTCTCATCATGAGACATATTCGACGGTAGAATGATATAGTGATGACTATCCCGTCAAATTATGCCAACTCGGTATTGTTTGGGACAAAGCTTACCTCACTTACAATTTTCTATATCCGATTCTAGCAATGATATTCTAAGTCCACACGTACGAAGTTACGGGTAACAGATAGTGCTGTATATTTTTTTAATGACCCCAAGCCGATAGAAAAAATAATGTTGTAATTCAAGATTAACTCATTTCTAACCAATCAAGCTACTTAAATAAAAGTAATGTAAATCGCTTTTTCGTTGTATCCTCTACGTAAAGTTATATTAACAAATTCACTTATTCTGGTAGCAATATTTCAGGAAATCTTTATTATTGATTTGATTAGTAAAATGATATTAACAAGCTGAAGGGTTATGAAACTGCTGTAGCTCGAATAAATTTTGTGTAGATTATCGTTTAGCCTGTTTTGATTAGAAATTAAATGCGGATATAAATTTTAGTTTACTGCTTGGGATGAGGCGTTAACAACTGAAGTAATTTTGAGATATAAAATTGTTTGTTTTGTGCCATATCTAAATAAAATTACAGTAAAAGTTTCTACAATGCTGTTTCATATCTTTGTATTATCGCTTAAATTCTAAACTTTATCATGTTCTTCATGAAAAGCACCGAGCGTGGTGGTGTAACGGATAGCGTTCTGGCCTCGCATTCGGGAGGACGGCGGTTCGAATCCCCGTCCGGGCATCCAGATTTGGGTTTTCCATGGTTTCCCCAAATCACTCCAGGCGAATGCCGGGATGCTTCCTTCAAAAGGCCATGGCCGAATTCCTTCCCATTCCTTGCCCCCATCCTTTCCCGTCTCTAAAGACCACGTTGTTAAAAAGGGACGTTAAACTGTTACAAAAAAAAAAAAAAAATCTTCATGAAAAGCTAATGTTTCTTTGGTGTAATGTTAGCAATTCAACGGGACAGATTATAATTTTATATTCAGGTGGTGTTCCGCTTAGCTCAGTCAGTGGACGTAACGGCTGAATAGGAATTGAACGACGGGCTCAGGTGAGGCGTAAAGCTTTGTGTCGTGCACTCAGCAAGGGTATACGAGTGGGCCTTCGGTACCGAAAGCCCATATCGATGATTGGTTCCCATGCTGAGACTTCCAAATGGCTCAGCATTGAAATCCGCAGCAAATTGCGGAAGGATTGCACTTCTGTCACGTTGATCGACACGTTCCTGCCGCAGCGATGTCGGAGATTAGATGTTTTACCGGATTCCCGGTATTCACCGTGCACTCGTGTAATGGTCGTACGGGAAAATCCCCGCCTCATCGCCACCTCGGAGTTGCTGTGTCCCATCTCTCATGCGTCAACTATGACACCACGTTCAAACTCACTTAAATCGTGATACCTGCCATTGTAGCAGCAGAAACCGACCTAACGCCTCCACCAGACACCTGTTGTCTTAAATGGGCGTTGACGACAGTAGCGCCGTACTCTGAGTGTTTACATATATCTATGTTTGCATACGCATGCCTATACCAGTTTCTTTGACTCTTCAGTGTAGATTGCTCACCACTTACTCAACGAGGGTTAAGAGGATAATCGTGGATTAATTTTGAGTATTCTTTTTTACAAGTGCAACCTTTAGTCTCCAATCTATATATATATATATATTATTAATTATATCTTGGTATTAAATAATGATTAATAATTACAAATGTAAATACTATGAAATTGTAAATGTAACGAGTTCCACAGTCGCTTTTAATATTGTACTGGGGTAGTTGTAAGCTCTTAGGTTTAGGTAGGATTAGTATTGTCTTTGGAGAGTCAGAGAGAAAGTAGTATTGTCTTTGGAGAGTCAGAGAGGAAGAGAGACGTGCAGAAACAAGCACATAAAAAGTCTTGGTGTGAGGTGCGCTGTGGTGTAATTTTAGGAGAGAAATGTATTAATTGGTGATGTTTGTAATACGGTGTTAAAGTTGTGATATTAAAAGTGAAGTATACCTATGTACTATCGCTTTTCATTTAGTCGTTGCCAGACCGATAAAAGGTATTAAAACTGTTGCACTTAACATTACGGGCCGGGTTTCCAAGAAAAGATATTCTTGGAGCCGAATTGTTCCTTTATTAATTAACATTTTGGAGCTAATCCTCCCAGTACGCCCTTCTGAGCGTACAAAACTGGATATTACCTCCCAAATGCATTAGCCTCACACAGTAATTAGTTTTACTTATATGTGAGAAGGGGAGGTTACACAAGCAGTGATTATTTATCCACTGGAACATGAGCTTCTACGCTCAGTCTAAAATTTCAAGTAGTTTTACTTCATCAAAGTATCTGCAACCTTATTGCTTCTGGGTCTTTCTTTATTACTGCTGTGTTAAATGAATTTTGTGTGGGTGCCTTAAAATTTTCTATACTGTTGTTAGGAAAACGCTAATTTCTTCTGCACCACTTCTAATACAGAGATGTTAGAATTTTCATCCTCTTATCTTGAAGCAATCCGTTGGTGACGTATCATTTAGCCTTTCCCACAGACGTTGTTGGGAGGAGTATGTCCGAATGGGCCGACATCTGGTTTCTCCCTCTCTATTATTTTATCTTTATATACAAAAGTCAAATCAACACACTATTTTCAGAAACAGTCTTCTCGGTTATGTAATTCTGTGTGCGTGGGAAGGAACTAGTCATTCCAACTTTGCAATCGCGGCTAGTACATCACTTGCAGCACCATCCAACTAGCTTCCGGGTTGTAGACCACGTATGTGCCGAATGTAATCTGTCAAGCTCACGAAAATCTTGCTTGATACGCCTCGTTTCAAAGTAGTTAATTATAATTCCAATTGTTTCTTTGAAAGTACATTATGTGAACAAGATTATAAGACAATTTTTTCAAATATTCACATCTCTGAATTATTTTGATGCAAGTTTTTAATAACCATTACTTATCGTTCCGGTGTGAAATGCTGCAGGATAAATTTCAAGGTTCTGAGTCACACAAAACTCAAATAACAACTGACTGGAATTGAAAGCTACCAGCAAAAATTGAGCAGTAAATCTTATATATATATAAAAATACTTGTGTTATCCTATATTTCACTTTTCAGCCACCACTACCTAGCACAGATCACTGGTCTTTGTGTGTGGAAGTAGCATGGAGTTTCCTGTTGTGCTCAACGTTGGCCGAATGTCGATAGCTGTGGGGTTGTGGGAGATATGATGGTTAAAAGTGGTGGATGCAGGGCATTTTCGTATTTCGACCAAAGACATGTGCCTCCGTATGTGTCACTCTGCTACAACTACATAGCATAGACCAATGGTGTTTGATTGTGGTAGTGGTATCGTGTCTCCTTTCGTGTGCTATGGTGGTTAGATGTCGGTAGCTATGGGGGTGTGGAAGATATGGTGATTGAAAGTGGTTGACCTGCAGCAATTTCATATTTCTACCAAAAACGTATGTGTCATGGTGTATCACTTTTCAGCCAAAACTATCTAGCGCAGATCCCTGTTGTTTGTATGTGATAGTAATACAGAGTCACCTGTCGATCACTACGTTGGCCGAATTTCGGTAACTGTGGTAGTGTGGGAGATATGATGGTTGAAAGTGGTCGATCAAGGATATTTTCGTATTTCGACCAAAGACATGTGTGTCCGTATATTTTACTTAGCTGCCTAAACTACATAGCGCAGATGACTGGCGTTTGTGTGTGGTAATACGTGCACTATGGTGAATAGATGGCGGTAGCTGTCAATCCAAATTCTTTACAAATACGAGTGAAGTCATGGGCATCAGCTAGTTTAAAATAAAACCTATTATTTTAATAGTTTCCATGCTACTGGGGCTCAAGTACGCGTAGTAAAAACATTTGAACCAGCTTTATTTATTACCGCATCTGCGTTGAACTTCCGAAGTAAACGGTCTAGCATTTGCTCACAGTCCTATACCACCCTGCGTAATTTGAAAAACAAACCAGTGTTTTAAATCTGGAAGTATGCTGCAGGGTATCTGTTGTCATTTGTACTATTTATTTTTCTGGGTAACTGCCAAACAAAAATTGTGAAAGTTCGCTTTCACTTTTAGTTACGAGACTTGTGAAATATCCCTCGTGGCATAAGCATGATCAAAGGGCTAGATTTAAGGCTGATTGATTACAACTACCACGGCATTTTATCAAGCAAAATCGGGCAAAATCTGGTAGCCTTCTATCTGACTGTGCGGCCAACTGGAAACTCTACCCGTTTTCCAGCGCAGAATTTATTGCGTGTTCATCCGCACTGCAAAGGCGCACGCGAAACGGGCAACCATCGCATTTCTAACCCGCGGGTGGGGAAAAAGAGAAGAAATGGTCTTGTTTTATACGCCGCCATTTGAAAATAACTGCTATGAACTCTGTGGCGCGAGATATGGAGAGCCGTAAGTGGAAAGATATGAGTGTGAGAGAGGGAAGAAGTGGTAACTTGGGCGCTCGGAAGGACGAGAGAGATGGACCGAAGAAAGATGTGCTAATCGTGCGAGAGATTAAAGAGGAGAGAATGAAATAGCGGGCGTGGGGACGACCGCTCGGGCATCACGTGCACACAGCTTATGAGCGTAGCAGCTGCTACCAGGACCTCCCCCCCAAAAAGCCAACCGACGTTTAATATCCTGAGTAACTCAATTATGGGAGCCATCAGGGAGGATTTGTCGTCGTCCCATATGATCCATTGATGGCAATAACGTAGCAAATATTGCCCGTGACCCGGCGTCATGGCAACAAAAGCCAGGCGGGACTCCAGGCATCCCTGACCTCTGCCCACCTCACATCGATATATGTCGTCATATCGATATATGTTCGGACATTGATTACATTTTGTAGTGGGGCGCCTTTTCTTGAACATTTTCCTCAAGGATGATGTATGCAAAAATATCTTTTGGTCTCTAAATAATGTTTACATTTCCAAAGTTGGACTGAGAAACATCTCGGTCTTCTGCGTAAAAACATTCAAGTTTGCAAAAATGTTTACTATTGCATCGTAGAGTAATTTAAACAATAATCTTTGGTTGAGGTTAGAACTTTCAGATCGTCTTCGTGTAGAGTTGATAACTGTTCTATGAATGGACTTTAGCCTTAATGCAGTCGTAACCTCTTTTTAAGTATGTTTCTAGGCGCCGTTTCATTTTTTAGATCTGGATTTAAATTATTAGGCCTGTTGCTACCAAAACGTCGTACAACGGAGGCGACAGTAAATAACAGTCTCACATGTCACGTGGATGGCTGTGCATACATTGAAGGAACCAGTGAAACAATTCCTGACCTCTTTGCATTCACAGTTGGCATAATATTGTTTCGTTACTTTTGTGGAGTTACTTCTTTATATATCCATCAATAAGTTATAGACAGATAAATTATGGTGGTAAACCTTCTGAATTATTTGTCATAGTAGTGTAAGCCCGTGACCGTTTTCTGCGTATCTTCACGGGTCTATAATAGTTCCAGTTTTTAGAGTCAAAGATTATGACAGGTTGACCTGATCTGACCAAATACGAAATTAATCTGTGTTTCATCCTTAGGGTGAATAAAATCGCTTGAGCTTGAAGAACTCACACGTATTAATAGACCTAGTTATTAAACATGGGCAGGAGCGAACGTGCTATCACATAATTATTTCAAAGATCTTGGACTAGGATTTGCTGAAATACAAACTTGACTTGTATTTGACCCTTAAAGTTCACTCTGCAAAGTATGAAGACTTACTGTTTGCTTCGAAATCATATATTTTTTTTTTTTTAGGATGGGTATTCATAATATAATTTTTAGTCATAGTGTCTGTAAGGGCCAGAGAACGTAATACAGATTCCAGATTATTAAACTATTGAACAACTCCGAAGAAATGTATTGCCAGAATACTCGATTCGGTAACATATTTGGTCTGATGTCCACTTTAAACAACCTAATAACTCACGTACAGCGAGCATGAACAAAGACCTGTAACGAAAGTGGTCAGTAAATTACATAAAAAGCAAATAAATCGTAATCTATAAACTTTGGTCAAGCAGCAGCATTATTGAAAGTTATAATTGAACTGAAATTTAGCCTAGGCCGGAATGACATTAGTATTCGTGGTGACAGCAGAGACCATTAATAAGTTTTTTAAAGTTTTTTTAAAGTGCTTTCATTAACAAAATATAACTGAAAAGCAATTCCACGTTTTTTCAGCCATAAACTTTATCTATATTTTTTAACTATGAAATGCTACGAAAATAAAACTTAATAAATGTATTAAGGCAATTAATTTGGTAGCAGTTGCTTACTTATGAAATTGTGGACATACCTCGAATTTCTTCTAATGATATCTCTGTTGATTGTGAGCGAAGGCTGACACGTGACACCTTTCTCCAGCCAATAGCTATCGAGGTGAGTGAGTGAGCTTATGAAATTATACGTAGGCTAGTGTAAGCCGTGACTGTTTTTGCTTATCGTAGCGGTCTAGATCAGTTCTGTTTTGGGGTCAAAGATTATGATCTGACTAAATACGGACCTGTCCTGTGTTTCACCCTTAGGGTGAACAAAATCTTGGGCTTAAAGAACTCAGAATTTAATAGATGTATTAAACACGGACAAGGACGATCGCGCCTTCGTATAATTGTTTCAAAGGTCGTAGACTCGAACTTGCTGAAATATAAACTTGTGATTGACTAAAGGTTCACTCTGTATTTTGAAGAATTCTTTTTGCTTCGAAAGCATTACGTTGTATTTTTTATTGAGACTGGGCAAACATTCACAATGTAATCGTTGGCCATAGTGTCTGTAACGGCAGAGAACTTAATACTGATTATTAAATGGTTGAAGCCAAAGAAATGAATTGCCAAAATACTCAATTCAATAACATATTTAGTCTGATGCCCATTTTAAATAACCTAATAACTCACGTACGTCGAACATTAACAAAGGCTATTAACCAAAGTGGTCAGTAGAACACGTAAAAAGTAAATAAAACGTAATGTATTAACTTCAGTCAATAAGCAAGTTAAAGAAAGTTTTAATTAAATTGAAATTTAGCGTAGGCCGGAATGACAATTGGCATTCGTAGTTACAGCAGAGATCATGAGTAATTTTGCCTTTTAAAGTTTTTTTTATATTCCTCTCATTAGCGACATATTACTGAAAAGCAATTTGACGTTTTTTCAGACGTAAGTTATCAGTATTTTTTAAACTATGAAATGCTAGAAAAGCAAGCTTAATTATTGTATTATGACAGTTAATTTGGCAGCAGTTGTTTTGCTATTAAGTTGTGGACATTACCTTACATTTCTTCTATGA
This sequence comes from Vandiemenella viatica, assembly GCA_031002005.1. Classification (NCBI taxonomy): domain Eukaryota; kingdom Metazoa; phylum Arthropoda; class Insecta; order Orthoptera; family Morabidae; genus Vandiemenella; species Vandiemenella viatica. The sequence goes on from CM061914.1 coordinate 100,831,903, forward strand.
CATCTTTGGTTGCTGTTAATTTGAGATTGAAGGCTGGCTCGTGACGTCACCGTTCTCCAGCCAATAGCTATCGAGGTGAGTAAGTGAGCTTAGAAATTATATAGTAAATGAATACCAAGCTTTTGTTAGAATTATTGGATGAATTAGAGATTAGTGGTTGCCTTGATGTATGGATGTTGTACTTCAATCTGTAACACATTTTCCAGATAGCCTCTTCCTGTGATATGGTTAAGATCCATCATTGGCACGAGATGATAACTGTTTTGTACTAATGAAGCTGCGTAACATTTCATTTTCGATGATCCAGTCCGAGAACAATAACGTTACTACCTCTGATACTGATTTCTGTAGCAAATGCAACGATGTAACAGTGAGACGATTTATTTACTTTTTAAAACTATTTCCAGTTGTTAATACGACTCAGATAGTATGATCACTTTTAGTTCGTGTGTGTTTGCGGAGGCAAATTTCAATCTCT
>CM061914.1:100833380-100875407 GCA_031002005.1 Vandiemenella viatica
AGAGATTGAAATTTGCCTCCGCAAACACACACGAACTAAAAGTGATCATACTATCTGAGTCGTATTAACAACTGGAAATAGTTTTAAAAAGTAAATAAATCGTCTCACTGTTACATCGTTGCATTTGCTACAGAAATCAGTATCAGAGGTAGTAACGTTATTGTTCTCGGACTGGATCATCGAAAATGAAATGTTACGCAGCTTCATTAGTACAAAACAGTTATCATCTCGTGCCAATGATGGATCTTAACCATATCACAGGAAGAGGCTATCTGGAAAATGTGTTACAGATTGAAGTACAACATCCATACATCAAGGCAACCACTAATCTCTAATTCATCCAATAATTCTAACAAAAGCTTGGTATTCATTTACTATATAATTTCTAAGCTCACTTACTCACCTCGATAGCTATTGGCTGGAGAACGGTGACGTCACGAGCCAGCCTTCAATCTCAAATTAACAGCAACCAAAGATGTCATAGAAGAAATAGAGGTAATGTCCACAACTTAATAGCAAAACAACTGCTGCCAAATTAACTGTCATAATACAATAATTAAGCTTGCTTTTCTAGCATTTCATAGTTTAAAAAATACTGATAACTTACGTCTGAAAAAACGTCAAATTGCTTTTCAGTAATATGTCGCTAATGAGAGGAATATAAAAAAAACTTTAAAAGGCAAAATTACTCATGATCTCTGCTGTAACTACGAATGCCAATTGTCATTCCGGCCTACGCTAAATTTCAATTTAATTAAAACTTTCTTTAACTTTGCTTATTGACTGAAGTTAATACATTACGTTTTATTTACTTTTTACGTGTTCTACTGACCACTTTGGTTAATAGCCTTTGTTAATGTTCGACGTACGTGAGTTATTAGGTTATTTAAAATGGCATCAGACTAAATATGTTATTGAATTGAGTATTTTGGCAATTCATTTCTTTGGCTTCAACCATTTAATAATCAGTATTAAGTTCTCTGGCCCGTTACAGACACTATGGCCAACGATTACATTATGAATGTTTGCCCAGTCTCAATAAAAAAACAACGTAATGCTTTCGAAGCAAAAAGAAATTCTTCAAAATATACAGAGTGAACCTTTAAAGTCAATCACAAGTTTATATTTCAGCAAGTTCGAGTCTACGACCTTTGAAACAATTATACGAAGGCGCGATCGTCCTGTCCGTGTTTAATACATCTATTAACAGCTTCTGAGTTCTTTAAGCCCAAGATTTTGTTCACCCTAAGGGTGAAACACAGGACAGGTCCGTATTTAGTCAGATCAATCTTTGACCCCAAAACAGAACTGATCTAGACCGTGACGATAAGCAAAAACAGTCACCGGCTTACACTAGCCTACTGTATAATTTCATAAGCTCACTCACTCACCTGATAGCTATTGGCTGGAGAAAGGTGTCACGTGTCAGCCTTCGCTCACAAAACAGCCAACAGAGATATCATTAGAAGAAATTCGAGGTTATGTCCACAATTTCATAAGTAAGCAACTGCTACCAAATTAATTGCCTTAATACATTTATTAAGTTTTATTTTCGTAGCATTTCATAGTTAAAAAATATAGATAAAGTTTATGGCTGAAAAAACGTGGAATTGCTTTTCAGTTATATTTTGTTAATGAAAGCACTTTAAAAAAACTTTAAAAAACTTATTAATGGTCTCTGCTGTCACCACGAATACTAATTGTCATTCCGGCCTAGGCTAAATTTCAGTTCAATTATAACTTTCAATAATGCTGCTGCTTGACCAAAGTTTATAGATTACGATTTATTTGCTTTTTATGTAATTTACTGACCACTTTCGTTACAGGTCTTTGTTCATGCTCGCTGTACGTGAGTTATTAGGTTGTTTAAAGTGGACATCAGACCAAATATGTTACCGAATCGAGTATTCTGGCAATACATTTCTTCGGAGTTGTTCAATAGTTTAATAATCTGGAATCTGTATTACGTTCTCTGGCCCTTACAGACACTATGACTAAAAATTATATTATGAATACCCATCCTAAAAAAAAAAAATATATGATTTCGAAGCAAACAGTAAGTCTTCATACTTTGCAGAGTGAACTTTAAGGGTCAAATACAAGTCAAGTTTGTATTTCAGCAAATCCTAGTCCAAGATCTTTGAAATAATTATGTGATAGCACGTTCGCTCCTGCCCATGTTTAATAACTAGGTCTATTAATACGTGTGAGTTCTTCAAGCTCAAGCGATTTTATTCACCCTAAGGATGAAACACAGATTAATTTCGTATTTGGTCAGATCAGGTCGACCTGTCATAATCTTTGACTCTAAAAACTGGAACTATTATAGACCCGTGAAGATACGCAGAAAACGGTCACGGGCTTACACTACTATGACAAATAATTCAGAAGGTTTACCACCATAATTTATCTGTCTATAACTTATTGATGGATATATAAAGAAGTAACTCCACAAAAGTAACGAAACAATATTATGCCAACTGTGAATGCAAAGAGGTCAGGAATTGTTTCACTGGTTCCTTCAATGTATGCACAGCCATCCACGTGACATGTGAGACTGTTATTTACTGTCGCCTCCGTTGTACGACGTTTTGGTAGCAACAGGCCTAATAATTTAAATCCAGATCTAAAAAATGAAAACGGCGCCTAGAAACATACTTAAAAAGAGGTTACGACTGCATTAAAGGCTAAAGTCCATTCATAGAACAGTTATCAACTCTACACGAAGACGATCTGAAAAAGTTCTAACCTCAACCAAAGATTATTGTTTAAATTACTCTACGATGCAATAGTAAACATTTTTGCAAACTTGAATGTTTTTACGCAGAAGACCGAGATGTTTCTCAGTCCAACTTTGAATGTAAACATTATTTAGAGACCAAAAGATATTTTTGCATACATCATCCTTGAGGAAAATGTTCAAGAAAAGGCGCCCCACTACAAAATGTAATCAATGTCCGAACATATATCGATATGACGACATATATCGATGTGAGGTGGGCAGAGGTCAGGGATGCCTGGAGTCCCGCCTGGCTTTTGTTGCCATGACGCCGGGTCACGGGCAATATTTGCTACGTTATTGCCATCAATGGATCATATGGGACGACGACAAATCCTCCCTGATGGCTCCCATAATTGAGTTACTCAGGATATTAAACGTCGGTTGGCTTTTTGGGGGGAGGTCCTGGTAGCAGCTGCTACGCTCATAAGCTGTGTGCACGTGATGCCCGAGCGGTCGTCCCCACGCCCGCTATTTCATTCTCTCCTCTTTAATCTCTCGCACGATTAGCACATCTTTCTTCGGTCCATCTCTCTCGTCCTTCCGAGCGCCCAAGTTACCACTTCTTCCCTCTCTCACACTCATATCTTTCCACTTACGGCTCTCCATATCTCGCGCCACAGAGTTCATAGCAGTTATTTTCAAATGGCGGCGTATAAAACAAGACCATTTCTTCTCTTTTTCCCCACCCGCGGGTTAGAAAGCGATGGTTGCCCGTTTCGCGTGCGCCTTTGCAGTGCGGATGAACACGCAATAAATTCTGCGCTGGAAAACGGGTAGAGTTTCCAGTTGGCCGCACAGTCAGATAGAAGGCTACCAGATTTTGCCCGATTTTTGCTTGATAAATGCGTTAGGTAGGTTGTAATCAATCAGCCTTAAATCTAGCCCTTTGATCGATGCTTATGCCACGAGGGATATTTCACAAGTCTCGTAACTAAAAGTGAAAGCGAACTTTCACAATTTTTGTTTGCAGTTACCCAGAAAAATAAATAGTACAAATGACAACAGATAACCCTGCAGCATACTTCCAGATTTAAAACACTGGTTTGTTTTTCAAATTACGCAGGGTGGTATAGGACTGTGAGCAAATGCCTAGACCGTTTACTTCGGAAGTTCAACGCAGATGCGGTAATAAATAAAGCTGGTTCAAATGTTTTTTACTACGCGTACTTGAGCCCCAGTAGCATGGAAACTATTAAAATAATAGGTTTTATTTTAAACTAGCTGATGCCCATGACTTCACTCGTATTTGTAAAGAATTTGGATTGACAGCTACCGCCATCTATTCACCATAGTGCACGTATTACCACACACAAACGCCAGTCATCTGCGCTATGTAGTTTAGGCAGCTAAGTAAAATATACGGACACACATGTCTTTGGTCGAAATACGAAAATATCCTTGATCGACCACTTTCAACCATCATATCTCCCACACTACCACAGTTACCGAAATTCGGCCAACGTAGTGATCGACAGGTGACTCTGTGTTACTATCACATACAAACAACAGGGATCTGCGCTAGATAGTTTTGGCTGAAAAGTGATACACCATGACACATACGTTTTTGGTAGAAATATGAAATTGCTGCAGGTCAACCACTTTCAATCACCATATCTTCCACACCCCCATAGCTACCGACATCTACCACCATAGCACACGAAAGGAGACACGATACCACTACCACAATCAAAACACCATTGGTCTATGCTATGTAGTTGTAGCAGAGTGACACATACGGAGGCACATGTCTTTGGTCGAAATACGAAAATGCCCTGCATCCACCACTTTTAACCATCATATCTCCCACAACCCCACAGCTATCGACATTCGGCCAACGTTGAGCACAACAGGAAACTCCATTGCTACTTCCACACACAAAGACCAGTGATCTGTGCTAGGTAGTGGTGGCTGAAAAGTGAAATATAGGATAACACAAGTATTTTTATATATATATAAGATTTACTGCTCAATTTTTGCTGGTAGCTTTCAATTCCAGTCAGTTGTTATTTGAGTTTTGTGTGACTCAGAACCTTGAAATTTATCCTGCAGCATTTCACACCGGAACGATAAGTAATGGTTATTAAAAACTTGCATCAAAATAATTCAGAGATGTGAATATTTGAAAAAATTGTCTTATAATCTTGTTCACATAATGTACTTTCAAAGAAACAATTCGAATTATAATTAACTACTTTGAAACGAGGTGTATCAAGCAAGATTTTCGTGAGCTTGACAGATTACATTCGGCACATACGTGGTCTACAACCCGGAAGCTAGTTGGATGGTGCTGCAAGTGATGTACTAGCCGCGATTGCAAAGTTGGAATGACTAGTTCCTTCCCACGCACACAGAATTACATAACCGAGAAGACTGTTTCTGAAAATAGTGTGTTGATTTGACTTTTGTATATAAAGATAAAATAATAGAGAGGGAGAAACCAGATGTCGGCCCATTCGGACATACTCCTCCCAACAACGTCTGTGGGAAAGGCTAAATGATACGTCACCAACGGATTGCTTCAAGATAAGAGGATGAAAATTCTAACATCTCTGTATTAGAAGTGGTGCAGAAGAAATTAGCGTTTTCCTAAACAACAGTATAGAAAATTTTAAGGCACCCACAACAAAATTCATTTAACACAGCAGTAATAAAGAAAGACCCAGAAAGCAATAAGGTTGCAGATACTTTGATGAAGTAAAACTACTTGAAATTTTAGACTGAGCGTAGAAGCTCATGTTCCAGGTGGATAAATAATCACTGCTTGTGTAACCTCCCCTTCCTCACATATAAGTAAAACTAATTACTGTGTGAGGCTAATGCATTTGGGAGGTAATATCCAGTTTTGTACGCTCAGAAGGGCGTACTGGGAGGATTAGCTCCAAAATGTTAATTAATAAAGGAACAATTCGGCTCCAAGAATATCTTTTCTTGGAAACCCGGCCCGTAATGTTAAGTGCAACAGTTTTAATACCTTTTATCGGTCTGGCAACGACTAAATGAAAAGCGATAGTACATAGGTATACTTCACTTTTAATATCACAACTTTAACACCGTATTACAAACATCACCAATTAATACATTTCTCTCCTAAAATTACACCACAGCGCACCTCACACCAAGACTTTTTATGTGCTTGTTTCTGCACGTCTCTCTTCCTCTCTGACTCTCCAAAGACAATACTACTTTCTCTCTGACTCTCCAAAGACAATACTAATCCTACCTAAACCTAAGAGCTTACAACTACCCCAGTACAATATTAAAAGCGACTGTGGAACTCGTTACATTTACAATTTCATAGTATTTAGATTTGTAATTATTAATCATTATTTAATACCAAGATATAATTAATAATATATATATATATATATATATATAGATTGGAGACTAAAGGTTGCACTTGTAAAAAAGAATACTCAAAATTAATCCACGATTATCCTCTTAACCCTCGTTGAGTAAGTGGTGAGCAATCTACACTGAAGAGTCAAAGAAACTGGTATAGGCATGCGTATGCAAACATAGATATATGTAAACACTCAGAGTACGGCGCTACTGTCGTCAACGCCCATTTAAGACAACAGGTGTCTGGTGGAGGCGTTAGGGTCGGTTTCTGCTGCTACAATGGCAGGTATCACGATTTAAGTGAGTTTGAACGTGGTGTCATAGTTGACGCATGAGAGATGGGACACAGCAACTCCGAGGTGGCGATGAGGCGGGGATTTTCCCGTACGACCATTACACGAGTGCACGGTGAATACCGGGAATCCGGTAAAACATCTAATCTCCGACATCGCTGCGGCAGGAACGTGTCGATCAACGTGACAGAAGTGCAATCCTTCCGCAATTTGCTGCGGATTTCAATGCTGAGCCATTTGGAAGTCTCAGCATGGGAACCAATCATCGATATGGGCTTTCGGTACCGAAGGCCCACTCGTATACCCTTGCTGAGTGCACGACACAAAGCTTTACGCCTCACCTGAGCCCGTCGTTCAATTCCTATTCAGCCGTTACGTCCACTGACTGAGCTAAGCGGAACACCACCTGAATATAAAATTATAATCTGTCCCGTTGAATTGCTAACATTACACCAAAGAAACATTAGCTTTTCATGAAGATTTTTTTTTTTTTTTTGTAACAGTTTAACGTCCCTTTTTAACAACGTGGTCTTTAGAGACGGGAAAGGATGGGGGCAAGGAATGGGAAGGAATTCGGCCATGGCCTTTTGAAGGAAGCATCCCGGCATTCGCCTGGAGTGATTTGGGGAAACCATGGAAAACCCAAATCTGGATGCCCGGACGGGATTCAAACCGCCGTCCTCCCGAATGCGAGGCCAGAACGCTATCCGTTACACCACCACGCTCGGTGCTTTTCATGAAGAACATGATAAAGTTTAGAATTTAAGCGATAATACAAAGATATGAAACAGCATTGTAGAAACTTTTACTGTAATTTTATTTAGATATGGCACAAAACAAACAATTTTATATCTCAAAATTACTTCAGTTGTTAACGCCTCATCCCAAGCAGTAAACTAAAATTTATATCCGCATTTAATTTCTAATCAAAACAGGCTAAACGATAATCTACACAAAATTTATTCGAGCTACAGCAGTTTCATAACCCTTCAGCTTGTTAATATCATTTTACTAATCAAATCAATAATAAAGATTTCCTGAAATATTGCTACCAGAATAAGTGAATTTGTTAATATAACTTTACGTAGAGGATACAACGAAAAAGCGATTTACATTACTTTTATTTAAGTAGCTTGATTGGTTAGAAATGAGTTAATCTTGAATTACTACATTATTTTTTCTATCGGCTTGGGGTCATTAAAAAAATATACAGCACTATCTGTTACCCGTAACTTCGTACGTGTGGACTTAGAATATCATTGCTAGAATCGGATATAGAAAATTGTAAGTGAGGTAAGCTTTGTCCCAAACAATACCGAGTTGGCATAATTTGACGGGATAGTCATCACTATATCATTCTACCGTCGAACATGTCTCATGATGAGAATCAATTTACAACATGTTTAAAAATAGAAAAAGTGGTGTGGGGAGTTAGGGGAGTTAAGGGCAGCTATTAGTGTTGATAACACAGAAACTGGCTGCGAGGGAAACAAAGCTTGAGGGACCAATAAAGTGTAAAAAAGTAAACGCGTACAGTATTGTTGAGCAATCTACTATTTGCCACACATTCCACTCCTGAATTCGTGGGAACCACAGTTCAACATGGAATCCGATCAACGGTACGTCTAGGCCGGTTCATACGACCAAAGAAGTCCTTAATAAATGTTTTACTCTGACCGGAATTTGAACTGCAGACCCTTCTCGGAACTTTGGAATGTAAGCGTTTTAATCACTGAGCTACCAGCGTGTTATCGTGATTCATTACAGAGGCTTAAACACGCTATGCGTCTGTCTACACTGATCAGTTGATTTTTCAAAATTCCATGATAATATTTACTTTTTACATAAAAAAAAAGTATCTCATATCCTTCCTTATAACAAATTGTATCTTCTTGCCAAATTTCATTCAGATCGGATTACCCGTTTGGCCTTGAAAATATAACAAACAGACAGAAGGACAGAGTTAAATTCGAATTTATAATATTAGTATAGATGACTATTTCGAGGAGGTTAGAATTTTTAATGTTATATAAACACCGAACACTATCAAACAAAATTAAAATTCATTAAGAGGTGAATGGCCTTGTTCCTGCCATTTTTATGTATATCATCAAATACATAACACGATCCCTGTTTCGATTTTATGTTTCTTCATTTTCCGCTAAACCTTCCTGTGTTCCCGCATAAAAGTTTATGAACGTAATAATGACGGTAGTCATAAAGCAACAAAACTGCAGTTTGCTCATAAATAGAAGCTGTCGCTCTTCTGATATTCTGGCTTTATGCCAAACCATAAACCAGCCAAACATCGCTCATAAGCAATCCGGAACACAATTTTGTTTTTCTAATCACTTAACATAACGCTGTAAGACAAACATTAGATATATACTATTAGTTTGAACAGCAGATTGGCCACAATGAAAGCCACTTTACCAAAACTGTTGCAGAGATCATAAAAAAGGCAGGTTCTACGACAGAAATTAAAAGTTACCCTTTTCATTCACGAGGGAACGGAAAGGGGACAAGGAAAGTGAAGAAATTCTGCCAATGTCTTTTAAGGAAACCATAACGCTATTCACCTACAGTTATTTTGCGAAACCATGTAAAATCGAAATCAGAGCAAATTTATCCCCATGGAATAGTATAACGAAAGTAAATAATCATACTAGAATATTATTTACCTGTTTCAAAGAATCCGGAAATTTTTGGAATTCTCAGAAGCAGTAGGCTATTATTTTATTCGGCATGCTGTTTTTTCGCTACGGAACTCGAAACGTTATACAATATTCACCTCAGAAGCAAACGAAATTTTTTATTCAGCTTGCTTGGTGACGTCTTCATATTTCTGTTTTAAGAACAATTAATTTTTATCCTTTTTTCTCAACCTTTAGTATAAAAACTGGAAAATTAATGATCTTTGTAGTTATTATTGAGACAGATCTTTACTGATGTTCATTTATTGCATCTCAGAAAGATTTCTTTAATTATATACAATGTTATAAATAAAATTTCTTATTTTTACCTATGTTTTTTTTTCGCAACAATCATTATTGATGGCCTGTCTGGTAAACAAGAGCTACCACTGAATGTTCGTTTTGGGGCTTCATACCAGCAAGACATCAGGGTCAGATATGAGAATCGAATACACGTCAAAAGCATGAGAGCTTGGCGCGATACCACTTTGCTTATTATGGCTTTACGCCTCGTTGAAGTCGGAGTGTTTAGAAGAGGAAATGTACTTGGGCAAGAAATAGCAAGGAATTTGGCCACGCCTCGAATCGAACCCAGAGCCTTAACACTTAGCCAGCGAGCTTATTCCCAAAAGTGAGTACGCGAAAAAAAAGTCACCGCCATAAAATTTCACTCAAGTAGGGTTTCACTCCAGGGGGTTCAAGTAGAGGTAGGGAAACTCACCGTCCTACTAACCAAAATCGAAGACGCGTAGAACCAAGCCGTTAGCGTAACAAGAGAAACATCTCTGGCATAAGGAATAGTAATCCTTCCATTTAAAGAATGTTCCTGCGACATATAATCCAACAAATGTAGGCATGGCACTCAGTGACCTCAACTAATGAGTCGCCGTCAAGAAGCCTGGATGCGACATCCGCACCCCCGTTTGTAACTCGTTTTAATCGCGACGTTGGCGCCATCAAACGGGCCGACGTTTCCTGAGGCGCCAGGGAAACCTCAAAGCAATGCCGCCCCTTCTTTCAGTTCGACGCTCTCCAGTTAATTAAGAGCGACAAGCCGCCCCAGGCAGCAAAGGCAACGCTCCTCAAGGAGGTAGCACAGTTATGCTTAACACAGATCCCCACTTACTGAGCAGCTGCTCCATCCAAAGACAGTATTGCTATCATATGTTAAAAATATTTATGTACAGTTCCTTTTAGTCAGTAGAATATTCGTCTAGTCGGCAAAAAGGTCATTAAAATCAGGAGAAAACTGGTGTCAACCAACGGAGAGGAAATGAAGAACCAATGTAGCATTCGGGAATCCTTCTATAACAAACTCTGGACGTCATTCCTACTGAATGTTAACGAAGACCATTAACTATCTCACCATTGTATTCTTTCCAGAATCAACTAACTTATCAGTACTTTTAAAAACTTTCCAGAAACTTCATTCCTGATAAATGACGGATATAATGTATACTATTAATGGCTTGTGTTTTCGTCAGTCTCAAGACAGAAGTAATAATGTATACTTTGCGTCAATATAAACCAGTTTTTCCGAAAGTTGACAGAGCAGCAATGAAAATTTACGGTGCGGTATTTAGGAGTTATAGGGTTTATATACGATATTGCCGATGTAAGTCACACAAAACAAATATCTGATTTCTCATCAGCCATAATCATTGTCATACTGAAAGTATATTCGCTAAACTGGTGATATAGTTGATTGGTAGAAGAGAAAAAGGAGAATATCATGGATGTTATCCACAGACTCGCAACTATATTTAAACCTACCAGACAGGACGATAATGTACTACGATTTGTGGCCCTAATTCATTAACAAAGATGTTCTTGGGCCTCTTTGGCGCGTCGGCAGCGTAATAATTAGCACCGTAAAGAAAAATTCACAAAAGAAGGGGAGTAGAAGAAAGAAGGAAAAAAAGAAGAACTAATTGGATGACTGACTAAGAATATCATTGATGTAACAAAAAAAATCACGCTATGTCAGGACTGCTGCAAAGAAGCCAACCAAACATACAATTTACATGGACAAATGCTATTTAAAACATTTTTAAAATATGTAAATGCAGGTTGGCAGACTGTAAAGGGAAACCACGAAACACAAAGCCCTCGCATTTGGGATGACGCGGGTTCGAATCCCCGTTCGGGCATCCAGATTTAAGTTTTCCATGGTTTCCCCAAATCACTCCAGGTGAATGCCGGGATAGTTCCTTCAAAAGCCCATGGCAGAATTTCATCCCGTTCCTTGCTCCCAGACATTCCTTCCTCTATTAACTAATATGTCGACGAGGAGTAAAGCCATCAACAAAAACAAAAAACAAAAAAAAACCTCATAGAAACTAAGTCGATGTGCCGAAAAGTCTTGGGGTCAGATCTGATTTAAAGAAGAAACGAAGAAAGATTCCTTTTCGAAACAATGGAGTGATCATCATCACAATACAGGAGAAATAAAAAAATGATGTGCCATCAAAAAAGGGATCACTAAGCAGCATTACCTTCTGATACGTACTCTCCTTGAAGAAGGTGCCCACACATATTAAGGAAAATTGTCCTTATGTCTCCTATGAAGTAACATCGTCAGCCACTTCGAACATTGTACTGTAATCATAAACTAATCAGAAAAGGACAGCCGGCAAGGACTCCTAGTTGGCGTCTGGCAGAGGATATAGATGGTGTTAATTAAATGTTCTTTTCGTCATGTGTTATTCTTACTATGGTATACAAACACGACAGTTGTTGAGTATAAATACATGGCTGAATGGCGGCGAAGGCCAAATAGCATTAAAAATATAAAGGTGTATTGACTTACCGTAGCAACCAATAACAGAAAGTGCCGGAGTTACAAAGATAAACTACGGCAGAAGCCAAGTCGGAGCCGAGGGTCGTAAGAAATACCACAGAGCAGCCTCTATCAGTTAATATGCCCGCCGCCGGCTGCCTTCGCCATTCATTGGATGTCACGTCACCACCAGAGATTGAATTCGATATGCGAGAGCTGCGGGTTGCCTTTCTTGCATATATATATTCAGGCCCGAGCATTATACTTTGCCTCCGGCGATATCAACGCAAACGAAATCTGCCACAGATGTAAAATGTATTTCCTACGTGATATATTACGCCCTGCGTCCACCGCAATTCTATAAGTCCCCTCCGACAAACAAAGCACTGTCGGCTTTTTCAATTTATTTCTTCAGAACGTGTGCAGCGATGGTATTAAATTTATCTACTGCACCGAACACAATACGTATCCTAGCCGTCCTTTATTCTTTATCTGGTGGAAAGATATTCCGAACCGTCGAAAGAAATTTGACGACAAATTCTAGTCTTTTCGGCAAACATTTGTACAGAAAAAACTATCGGCGCGTTACTTAAAACACTTCTGGTAGTTTTTCTTGGCTTTTCACTTACTTCACTTACAACACATCAGTTAATAATCATAAGTTAGTGTGAGTATGGACAAAATAAATGAACATCTTGGTTCTCCGCGTCGATTTGTTAAAACCTAACGTTTCTGCCATCTTGCTGTGGCTTTCATCAGAGGACTAATTATGAAAAAATTGCATAAGCTGCATAAGGCTGACGTATAAATCAGTGACATTAGAACCACCGAGCGTGGTGGGTGAACGGTAACACTCTGGCCTCGCATTCGGGAGGACGCGGGTTCGAATCACCGTCCGGGCATCCAGATTTGGGTTTTTCATGGTTTTCCCAAATCACTCCAGGCGAATGCCGGATTGCTTCCTTCAAAAGGCCATGGCCAAATTCTTTCCCGTTTCTTACCTAATGACCTCGACGACGACGCGGTGTAAAAAAATAGGCATTAGAGGGTACCAAATGTGATCTCCAGATAAAAAGAAAATTCATACTCTCCCTCGATTCTGAAATCTCATTGACTTATAAGACGTGATTTAATAAGCAACCATTTTGGCTATGTATTGGAATCGTTAGTTCAATTCTACTTAATCAAATGTTGGTCTGCGTCCATGTAGAGCAAAAATTTAAGATTGAATCAGTTTCAATTGTATTTTAAGATGGAACTACTAACTTTGAAAGTACAAGATAAACACCATACTTATGCTGTCTGGAGTTGTCTCTCACTAAATTAACACCTGAATTTCCTCTATGCCTTTCTTAAGGTTCCCCGACAAAACTAAATATCGTATTTAAAATTTTAAAAAATTATACCCTGGTAGTAAAAAAAAAAATATGGGTAGTGATGTTTAGATTCGTTAAGTAGAGAACTAACCGATTATTCCAATTATTTAATTGGAAAAAAGGACATGAATGGTCTTCAACGTTATCGATTTTAGACAATTTTTGCTACCGGGTCTATCTTAGAAACGACGTTACCTAGGTATTTTAAACTTTTCCCAATATCGACTATATCTTGTATATAAACAATTAAAAAAACACTTATTTCTAACATAATATCAGTGTTGCGAGGAAAAAAAGCAGGAATTTTCATTATGAGATTACTTTCCTGTTTATGATATACACTATACAAAGAAAGTAGTACACCTGCCTAATATCACTTTTTTTTGCTTTTCGCCTCGTCGATGGCTAAGGTCATTAGAGGCGGGATGGGACTGGGGACAAGGAACGGGAAGGAATTCGGCCATGGTCTTTTTTGAAGGAAGCATGTCGGCATTCGCCTGGAGTGATTTGGGGAAACCATGGAAAACCCAAATCTGGATGCCCGGACGGGGAATCGAACCCACGTCCTCCCGAATGCGAGGCCAGAACGTTAACCGTTTACCCACCACTCTCGGTGCCTAATATCATCATGTAGGACCCCCGCGAGCACGCATAAGTGTTGAAACACGACGTAACATGGACTCGACTAATGTCTGAAGTAGTGCTGGAGGGAATTGACATCATGCATCCTGCAGGGCTGTCCATAAATCCATAAGAGTACGAGGGGATGGAGATCTGTTTGGCACGTTGCAAGGCAACCCAGATATGCTCAATAACGTTCATGTCTGGGGAGTTTGGTGGCCAGCGGAGGTGTTTAAACTCAGAAGAGTGTTCCTGGAGCCACTCTGTAGTAATTCTGGACGTGTGGGGTGGCGCAGTGTCCTGTTGGAATTACCCAAGTCCGTCGTACATGAATTGATGCAGTTCATCAGCCAGGATGCGTACGTACGTGTCACCTGCCAGAGTCGTATCAGGGGTCCCATGTCACTCCAACTGCACACGCCCTACACCATTACAGAGCCTCCACCAGCTTGAGCAGTCCCCTGCTCACATGCAGGGTCCATGAATTCATGAGGTTGTACATGTCCGTCCGCTCGATAGAATTGGAAACGAGAGTCGTCAGACCAGTAACATGTTTCCATCAACAGTCAGACGTCGGTGTTGACGGGCCCAGGCGAGGCGTAAAGCTTTGTGTCGTGCACTCAAGAAGGGTCCACGAGTGGGCCTTCGGCTCCGAAAGCTCATATCGATAATGTTTCGTTGAATGGTTCGCACGCTGACACTTGTTGATGGTCCAACATTGAAATTCGCAGCAATTTGCGGAAGGGTTGCACGTTGAACGATTCTCTTCAGTCATCGTTGGTCCTGTTCTTGCAGGATTTTGTTGGAATCGACCGAATGAACCAGTGATGTGATGTAGGGTTGGAAACCGTAGAATTTAGTCCGCTGCCTAATCTTAAAACGTGTTAGCTATGACGAGAGATATCTTTTAAGGTTAGGAAATCTAATTTCTGGAGGCGTGGATTGCATTTGCCAGTTTTTTTGGAAGTTCTATTAATATTGAGGAATTTACAATTAATTTCGTAACTTTAGCGAAATATTAAGCTCTTATTACGGTTTCGAAAACGAGTGATAAAGTATAACACTGATAGTCCTGATAGTCTAAACATGTTTTTAGCCAACGTGTCTTAGGGAAACAAATTTCCTTAGCCTAATAGTAATAATAATACAAATTAATAATCATAAAATTGATATACTCATTTGTCAAATAGCCCACTCATCTTGAAAACATTATGTTTTCATGCAATGATGAACAACTGATAGGATATTACAGTGTCAAATTTTATGGGAAATAGTGATGAAAAATCCTATTAAAAAAAAAAAAAATCCTAAGACAGGAGATTTGATAAAAACGAAAAATTTAATCAAGCCGAGGATTGATGACTGAAAACCTTATATATAAGCATTTCTAAATTAATTTATCATCGTTATAATGGTACAAAAACCATCGATATCCTCAAAAAAAAACGAACATTAAAACACGTTTAAAGCTTTACTACAAACCACTCAGAATTCTCGAAAGGTAAAATTATAAAATTTTCATCGTTATTCCTTCTATATCGCGGATATCTATATATGTGGATAAAGTTTGCTGTTGATTTCTCATATAGCGTTAATACGCTAGCATTTGATTTAGATCATTCCTTTCTTTTCTGAATATTTATTGACATCGAAGCGACTAACACGTAATGAATAATAAATATTTGTGGATAACATCAAAAATTAGTAGCACAACACGAGAGAATTCCAATGATAACTACAAAACCTGTGCAATGAGTAATGAACTACAACATAAAGGATAATATAACAGCACCAAGCCGTTTTCTTGAGAGGAGCCAACCTCAAGTTGTTGTACGGTTTGATAATTGCGGCCATTAACAAGGTGGGGAGACTCCACAACTATTTATTACATTACTCTCCCGAATACATCACGCCACAGCATCTGGTCTTGACGGATGCAAATTCCTCAGCACACAGATGGTAGGCAAGTTTGACGTACCAGCTACAATACGCTTTACACTCCGTTTAGAGATCGCACGCGTGTTATGTGATTTCATACAAATTATCAAGAGAGAGCTGCCACTTAATAAAAATGAAACAAAAGTTTAGCATTGAAATCACTAAACTAACTTCCATTTGCACCAAAAAATAAAAAAATGAAAAACTTGCTATTCTTACAAAGATTTTCAGAGTTATTTGAACAATTCGGGGATTTCTGCGAAATGTTTTCCTTCCATAAGTATAATACAAAGAAATAAATGGTGAAAATGAAATATTGAGAGAGGTTTATGGATTTCGAGAACGCAAAAGCAAGTAAAGTCACGAACGAAACAGAAATGACATTAAAATAGACTAAATATCAAAACAGGAACGTTATAAAAGTAGTGAAGTGAAATTAAATGATGACCATTTCAACATCAAACAATGATCAAAGACCGCATATCCCGCCACACAACACACTTCCTTTCATTTTTTAATTCGGAGTTTACGCCTCGTCGACGGGAGAGGATTGGGTGGGGGAGGGCAAGAAATGGGAAGGAATTCAGCCATGGCTTCTTGAGGAACTATCCCATCATCACCTGTAGTGATTCCCGTAAACCATGGAAAACCGAAATATCGATGGGATAACGCCAGTTCGAACACGCGTACTCCAAAATGCGAGGCCTTTGACGGACATTACTTATATCATTATTGAGTATACGGCAAATAATGCATGAATTTTAAATTTTACAAAATCAAAATTAATTGTTTTTCTTGCAAAAAGGCAAAAAACCTTTCGCCTTTATCAATATTAAGTGAATTTTATTACAGATGCTGTTATACGTTTTTATAAATAAATGATAACTGAGCAGAGAATAATTTGAAAGTGGTTGGGGATGTAGAGAGAGAAACATGCTTTCCTCTGCAGCAGTTCTCTGTGACTGGGAAAGGAGCAAGACATCACACATACCCTATAATGCGCCAACTGCGCGCCTCAGCGACGTCGCGCGTGATTTATACATTTATTACGGCGCTAGACTGAATATATCAAAAGGCGAGCACAACAGCTGCTTGTGACGAACGTACATATATTCCGGTCCCGCGAAAACAGATTAATAAACGGGGGAGGGGGTAGAAAGGGGACGGGGAAGCGGGGGAGACGGAGGTCGGAGAAAGAAGGCTGCGAGGAGGAAATAAAATTGCAATGGCGTGGGAGAGGGGGGAACTTCTGGCGGTGTGGGGCGCCCAAATCTGTATCCCATTAGATGAATAAATAAATTAGATATCACTTTTTTCCTCGTGCATTTAAATAATTCCTTGGCAGCGCCAAGAGGTGGCCGATGAATGTTAAAATGATGGAAGCAGTTAAAATTTAATCGCGTTTCATAAAAAAAAGTGAAAAACGAAAAAAGTGAATTAGTTTTATCCCGCTTTCCTTCTTATGGACTTATTGCTGCTACGTCAAATGTGAGCTATGGAGTTGTGGCAGATATGGAAAATCGAGCTTTTTAATAAGCTGCTCGTAGTGGAATTGAGGGAGGGAACAAGAAACAGGGTGATAAGTTGCCGAATATTGCTTTCGTCATTACTGCAGATGAAAGATGACTCCAAATAATATCAGTCTCACTTTTATTTCCAAAATCATAATAGACATGTCCCAGTTATTTTTCTGTTAAGCAATAATGCATGGAATTGGTGGGGTGTGAAATGATTATTCGGTCGTTATTATCGAATTGTGTAAATGATTCGAAGAATTTGTCTGCGGGAATTATTTCTTGAAACACAATAAATACAATTAAATGGGGATATGTCTGGATAATAAATACCACTGAAATAGGATGACGAAAACTTAGTACCTGTACCATTTATTGAGGAAGCAAAAGTAAAAGATTTTTTTAAAAACATTCTTATATTGGTTTTACGATTTTCCGGCTTAACGTATAATTTGGTATCCTGCGACCTTATTAAAGCAGTTATTAAAAAACCAGAGGATTGGTTGAATACCAGAACGAGGTGTGGTCAAAACTAAGATATTCAGTTCTTTTTCTTCAGTACTTATTTGGGATGGGGACTAGAAATGGGAAGCAATTCGGCCACGGCCTTTTGAAGGAATCATTCCGGAATTTTCATGGAGACCGAGCATGGTGGATAGCGGTTAATGCTCTGGCCTCGCATTCGGGAGGACGCCGGTTCGAATCCCCGTCCGGGCATCTAAATTTGGGTTTTCCATGATTTTCGCCCCTCTAGGCGAATGCTGGGATGCTTCCATCAAAAGGTCATGGCCGAATTCCTTCCAGTTCCTTGTTTCCTCTAATGAGCTTATAAAAAAATTCTTCAGGATGTACAGTTTAACGTGGATCCAAAACACGACGGATTTCTGTGCTTTCGAATATATAAATCAAACTTTTTAACAGACCTTCAATTCAGAACGCAGGCTCTATATTAAGCGATCTTTACTGAATTTCCAGATGAAAATTAAGTATTTTTTGTTTTTGTTTTTGGAGTTTTTGGGCACGAAAAATCTTTCTCATTATCACACTAACATAAAAATAAATCCGTAACGCAGCTAAACAAAGGAATAATTTCCTTTCTGTTTTACTGACTGTATGGAGATGACTCATACAAAAAGTAAAATAAAATAAAATAAAAAGAGTCAAACCAGATTACTTATTAGTAGAGGACACTTATCTCTAATCCTGACCTAAAGAACATGCCTCATAACATTCTAGTGTTAAGACTGAAAGCCACATAATTACCCAAAAACCTCTGGGTTTTATATTTTTTTTTCGTCTAGAGTAATTCGGGAAAACCATGGAAAACTCAGACCCGGATGGACGGACGGGGTTCGAATTTGTGTCCTCCCGAATGCGAGGTCAAAGCGTTACCGCTCTCACACCACGCTCCACATCTCGGATCAGCATTCATGCTGCATTATATTTCTCTTCTGTACAAAAACAAAGCACCATTAACTCGGTCGCTAAGTCAGATATTACTTTAACATGTAAGTTTCCAGCGGTGTCTACCATGCACATTGAGTATTATCTTCGTCATGGTATTCTTATTATTTTCTTTCCAGTCTCTAGTGGACTCAATTTTCTCGGCGAGGAAATGGCGCGCAATATTTTAGCCATTTTTCCTCGTATAGGGGAGCCAGGTCCCCCGAGACACAATTTTATTATTATTATTTTTGAGCCCTGGAGCCATGCTACAAAAGACCTCGGCAGTGGATGCCCTAGCGCGTCGTGACTGACGGTTTGAAAGAACCTCGGAAATTACTTTGCTGAAACTCTTTCGCCGAACAGGCACCGCCCGTTAATTGATCAAAAGGCTGTCAGCCATTGTTTCCCAGCCCGGGGAGAAAATGCTGTCAAATGTTTCCCCCTGGTGTCATTAAAATACGGAGCTTCTCTGTCGCGGAAAAGAGCAGCAGTTTCTGCGAAAAAAGAGGGCGACGAAAATCTGCTTCCTCTTTTATTTGCTCGTTTCGTCTCGTTACTTTCCCCTACAGCCTGCCAAAATCAAATGAATTCTCTTAATCTCTACAATTACCTGCGAAGTTTTAGGGACTGAAACGACATTCGGATTTTATCAGAAACGGCAGCAAAAAGTTTTATTTATATATTTTAAAGTACCATTTCCCCAATGTGCCGCAAACAGCAAGGCAGAGAATTGTGGTTTCAGAGAGTGTTGCAGGGTCTTTAACGTAGTGAGAAAGAGACTAAACAAACATGGATCTAAAACTTCGGTTTCAAAGGAGGCAATCGATCTTAAATTACAGTTAAAGAACTGGTTTATTAATAGCGCACTTACATCAATACATATTTAAAATAAATAAAACGTGAATTATAATAAATACCGATAAATCAACGTGAGGCTGCCAAACCAAAAAAAAATCGTTAAGAACTAATAAAATATGCAATAAAATTACAGGATTACTACAACAACCTAAATTAAGATATAATAGCAATTAATTATACCTCCTTCTCTATTCAGAAACAAGCATTGGCTAAAGGTTCTTTGAATAATTAAGATATTGGTAGTTAACGGAATATAGGCATCACTGACTGAAATCCTGTGTTTGGAGACTATTGGTGGACTGTTTGAAAAAATCGAAAATCAATAGTTCGAGGGCTTATTATTAAAGAGAATAGATAAAGATCGCCGGTTTCATTTCGTAATTGAACATAAATGGTTTAAATTAATACCATATTCAGTTCATTGTGAAATATTTACATCGAAGAATACTAAATTAAGATGCTGATGATAAGAAGAATTGGAGCAAGTCGTTTTTAAGACACTGAAACCAACCAATTCCTGGAATTAATTATGAAAATATGGATGACCGGACAAAAAGATTAGAAACTGAGCCCAAGACGCCAGTAGGAAGATTTGACCACTGTACATTATAATTCAAAAAGTATCTCAATGAATCCTCAAAAGCTATCGTTCCATTATGTCATGGAAACGATTTTGATTTATTTTATTTTTTTAACAATCCAAACAGCTTTCAGAATAATAAATTGCATCTAATTGAATAAATCAAATTACTCCCATTGACTTACCTTACGCGGGGAGCTGTTTTTCAAGGCATCTGCAGAGTCCCTGCGCCCTTACCATAGCCATATCCAACAGGTCCATACCGCTTCACGTAGCACTCTGTGAACACACAACATGAATTAACTCACAAATATCAAATGAAAAGTAAGGGTTTGCAAAAATATTACGATGATTTTCCCAAAATAAGTTCCGTTCCAGACTGCCGACATAGTAGCACTATGGTCACAATATCACGCATCTGCACCAGTACCGTGCAACGTCGAGAAGGCTGAGTTCTCTGTCCGCATCTTGCTGAGCGTTAACAATGTTCTTATGAGGTGAGATCTGTCATTTGTTTCCTGAAAGCAAGGATCTTAAAATTCACTGTCAAATTCATGGTATTTATGAAGAAGTGGACTGAGAGATTCAGTAGCGAAGAAATGGGAAGGCCACTTGAGTGTAGGATGTGGTAATGTACAGGATGAACTACGGAGCGAACGGCAATTCTTGGTTACCAATGATTTGGTGAATATGAAGAAAATATTGAAGAAAACCATTAGACAACTGTAAATTAATTTCTCCCAAATTTCACTATCAGAACCATACTCCGTGAAATGCGTCTCGTAAAGTGGATTTTCAAAAATATGTGCTTGTGCAGTGGCGAAACCAGGATTTTGGTTCAGGAGAAACTTGAGCAGATTTTGGTTTTCGAGGGGGGGGGGGGGGAGGCTTGGGAGGGGGCCTTGGAGGGGTCTTGAGCGGATTTCGTTTGGGGGGCTTGAGTCGGGCAGGCCGCCCTTAAAAGATTTAGAAGTAGAAAAAAAAGCCACTAAGCCATTTTCAACTTGTTCGTGGCCAAATTTAACAGTAAATTGTACACTCAGTTTAAAAAGATGTAATTTAGGATTGAAATGATATACATGCCTTTTATCAACGCATTTCTTTACATTTTATATGACGTTATTTGTCACTTCACTTTCATTTCAATTCTGATTGTCTGGGAAAGTACAATATGTGGATTGAATATCAGTAAAATTTCGTTTTTTACTACAATCCTTTTTTATATGTCTTCCATTTGCCTGTTTAAAATTACAATAGGTTATTTTTAAAACTGAAATACTGATTTTTGCGTATTTGTCAACATAGACATGAATTTCAAACCTGTGTTCTTTACTACCATAATTTTTGATAAAAATGATAGTAAACTGTGTTGAATATCTTAACGATTTTCGGTTGTTTCGACTTTTATCTCATCAATTTATTTGATTTAATTATATACGATACAGTTTTCTTCAATTAAAAGTAATTTCACGTGCACATGAGCATTAACTATTAATAAAATCGTTTAATTTCACCATACATTCTCTTGTCAATTGTAAAAATTTGTTATTCTCCTCGATTCTCGCAAAGATTGTTCACGACGTTCAAGGGAAACAGAAAGAGACTTTCTCACCAGAAAGAGGATTTAATATTTTAATAATGCATCTATCATATTCTGTTGTATAACGCTGTATTCTATATAAAAAAATATGCTACTAAAAAAAGAGATTGCATGAGAAGTGTATCTACGTTTTGAGATTCATATTTTCTTTTTAAGGTAGTAGAATTTTTGTCAAGTATTCTACTAGATGGTATGATGCTTACCTATTTAAATAACTGATAAAGAAACAGCAAACATTTCTTTTCGAAACTATTCCAAATTGAACGTAACAGCTTTGAAATAGCCAGTAGCTGGTAGAAAAGACAGTGATGACTTGTGGACTCACGTTTGCAGAAGATCTCTCCATGCCCTTCATATAGTGTCATCGGCTCAAGCGGTTTGTGACAGTGTAGGCACGTGAAGCAACTAGTGTGGAACACAGTTCCAGCTGCCAGAATCATCTCGGCGTGGTACACCTGAAGACCTGTGCAGTAATGCAGGAGGAGACATCTCAACAAACATCCTTTTTACTCTGAAAGGAACTGTTAGAAAAATGTTGCATTTAGATTCTCAGTTTTTGAACTGTTGAATGACATATTAGAATGAGTAAATGAAAAGGTATATTCATTCACAATCTTCTGAGTTGACCGAAAGCTTTTCACCATATTAATAATAAAATAAACATGAATTGATTTCAACACTAGAATTAAGGAAAGTTCTAGATTTAATATCTAGTAAACAGAAAACGAAGTTCCTACTTAAGGCATGTAAATATAGATTAAAAACTCAAATGCATGGAGTTCTACACGTATGAATCATTGGACCCCCTCTATTCTCAATATAGACAAATCGTCTACGAGTCATCTAAGGAGGAATTCAAGTATCGTGTGCTAAGCTGATCACACAAATATTTCATTGATACACACAAGAAAAAAAATGGGTCTTCATTCTCAATATGCTCACAAAACTAATTCAGATTAAAGCAGAAAATGAAGGGTTTAACGGAGTTTTTTTGCAATTAACTTTATTTTAGTTGCTTATCTAAATAGAATTGTTATAAAATAAAGCTCAATGCAATTTCTCGTCGCTTGTGCTGTAACAAAACGTTTCGGTTAATAACTTGGCCCAGGTTGCATTTCATCCTAACCACAATCTCCGCTAATATTTCCGCTGAAAAATCAAAGCTTCAATCACACGCTAATTAATACATTCCTTGTATCGCATGTTAATGTCATCATGCATCACGATGTGAACTTGATCCAAAATCTTCACGGTTTCTTAAAGCTTTCTTTCTTATTATCTGTGATGAAGATCGACGTTTTAACGGCTGACACAGCTTTCATCCGACTGAAATAATGACCGCAGTGTAGACGAAGGATGCTAAAAATAAATCTTAATAACTTAAATTATTCCTCTTATTTTAGTTTTAATTGTGGTTTAGATAGCATAGATCGCGATCAATTTGGAACTTCTTTCGTTCAAACCAAGTAATGATATCAGTAAAAAAAAAGCAAACTGGTAATTAATATGCCAATTTGTACGAAACACATTCTTTTCTTTCAGTGTTCCAGCAACTCATTACTTAGCAATTGTTTAAATAAATAGAATCATTATAAAATAAAGCTCAATGTAATTCCTAGTGCCTTGCGCTACAACAAAAGGCTTCCGTTGTCATCCTGGTCCAGGTTGCATTTCAACCACATACCCCGCCCGTACTATGCTAAACGTGGCGCCAGAGAAACAATACTTCAAACACGCATATTTATAAATGAACTGTATAGCGTTTTAGTGGTAATAATACGTTGCGATATAAACTAAATCTTCAGGTTCTTACAGCCTCCTTTTTCTGTTATGCGTGATTCAGATTGATATTACAACGGTTGAATGGCTAATGCATTTCCATAATACTGAATTATGTCATCAGTGAAAGCAAATGAAATTTTAAAAAATCTTAATGATTTACGTCATGCCAGGTAATATTATCTTCAATTGTAGTCTAGGCTGTATAGATTGCAATCAGTGTGGAACTACTTTCGTTCAAACGAAATTACGATTTAATTAACAGGACACTCATGAAAACAATTTAAATTATTTTTTTTAAATTAATTTTCTCATGCCCTCTGCTATAAAGTCATGTGCCGGTTATAATAACAATCTAATCACTGGTAATCGAAAATTAAAAGGTTTTATCTGAGATATCTGTTGCCAAATATTGTAACGAATACTTTTACTTCGATCGAATATTAAATATATAAAGTAACACTTATCAAATACTTGTTAAAAGGTGCTCAACACTTTTTGGTACCTAAACTTGCACTCCATTCATTGGTTGTAACACAATAAAGAACAAGGTATTAACACGGCATAAAGAACAAACTACAACATTAATTATGTGAAAGGAAAGAAAGTCACATATCAGCTGAGATATTTGGTCCATTGTCACTTTCATACAGTTGTAGCACGGAGTGACAAGGAAAACACTTCAAATTTGCTGAATATACTGTCAGGTGAATGCTGTAGAGAAGTATATGATGACTACAACGAAGATGTGAAGGGATTTTCATCCTTAGTAGCCTGGCTACTTTTGATAATCTGACACATCCTTAGAGTAAGAAAATTATCTAAGCTACATTAATTTTGTCTTAAATCACGATTAAAGAGTCAAGCTAATCGTATCGTACATTGACAAATATGGTCACTGTTTAACGAAACGCAAAAAAAAATGTGGCAAGGTGTGTTGAGTAGTCCTCAGACACATTTACGCCTGCTACGGCTATGGACCCTATTCTCGGTGTCCATTTAAAGATGGAGACGGCAAGGAAGAACTACTTCGACGCGCATCATGTCTCAGCCGGTTGCGAACGTTGAAAGCTTCGCGCGCTTGTGGTTTCGAATGAACGGACAGTGAATGGAAGTCTTTCGACGCACGCCGATTACACATGAGTTTCTGGTGTTCTATGCCGGGGTCCCCAACATTGACAACAGGGGTGACGCCAGTACCACGAGGGGACTTACTGGGCTGCTTTCGTCGCGGAAAGACGTGAAGTCTGCGGAAGCTGCCCCATGGTTCTCTGCAAGCCGTGCACTACGAGGCTCGATCCGGGCAACCCCACCGCAGTGTGTAACCCACCACATTGTCAAGGGCAGTGTGATTTTTACATAACCTATCTCTGGCTGCTGTGTTGAAGATTTGGACCCTACGACTACCGCAAGCCCGCCACGCAGCCTTCCTCGTGTCAAGCCAGGACGCCAGACCTACTCTGTTTCTCACGCTGGTAAGGTATACATTGTGAATCTGCGACCACTGTGATTCGTGTGCCCCCAATGGCCACATGGGCAAATTGCAGACTGTATCCGCATAACGCTAACTGTTGATTGTGGCGCCGTATTGCGAGAGATCTCATGCTCTCGCCGACATTTTGCGCTTAGCTGGACGTAATCTCATCCGCCAAATCTTGACTCTTGCACAAAGGTTACATACACGTGTTTTTTGGATTATTGGTCTTAGAATTGTGCGAGTTATGGCACCCATATTTTCTGAAATCATTAGAGTTCTTTGCATCATGTATCCATACTAAATATTTTTCGCTGTAGTTGTCTCTGATTATTGGACTAATGATAAAAACCTCACTTATCTCAAGAATAAATTTTAAGTGCGTACATTTCTGGATATTTTGTCTTGATGTTCGCGATAAAACCAATGATTACCTTATTTGTCTTACTTTTTACGGGTTGAAACATTACAAAGGATCGGAAGCGGTTAGTAAACCCACAATCCTTATGGAATAAGGATAAACGTAAATCACCTTAAAACTGTGTAAATACTAGGTAGGACATATGTGGCCGCCTTACCACATCTCCTGCAGGGACTGCCGGCCACGAACTCGATGACATCCCGACTGCAGCTGTTGCAGCGGCGATGTTTCCGAGGCTTTTGTTCATAGGGCTTACGTTCTTCTTTAACTTTCCCGCCAGATCTAACTGAGAGTGATGGTAGCTGTTTTTTGACGACGTGGGAACTTGGCTGGATTTATCGGAATTGCGTCCGTGGAAAGAGCTATTCGAACAGCAGGGGCACAGGGATTTTTCACTGTGGACTCGTTGGCTTCGACGTGGTGCGTCATTGAGGATTTCCTGAAAGAAACCATTGAAAATTTAATTCTTCTCCATTCTTACCGTCAATTATGTGAATATCTTACATTCCACTCAGTTTATTACAGTCATAAAGTTTCCAATTGAACCCACCTTTCCTCTTTTACTTTAATTTTATATTGGTTTGTTAGTTTTCTTTATTTTAGTACTGGAATCAACATATCTTTTCCCGTTCATATTATCACCTTTCCACTTCCTAAATATAGTAGTTATTCTGTCCTAATATACTGAACATTACCCTAAAATATCTCTTCCGTTCTGAGATAAGTGCCTTCCCATAACTGTACTTACATCCAAACACCTCCATTTTTGGTTTTGGTTTACTCAATGCACCAAAATTCATCGGAACTGCTTTGTGATCACTTATTCCTTTAGTTTTTTGAGACCCCACAAGGTTATCATCAGGCTTTATTCTGAAGATATTCAACATGTTTAGCTCTCTCGTGATTTGTTCTACCATTAGTGTAAAGCTTCCTTCTCTTACTGAAGTGATATTTTTAATGGGCAAGTATTTCAGTGAAACTACAGTGAGGCATGTTTTTTTTATGTTGATGCTATAAAGTAAGAAACAGCGTTATGGTCAAGGTTTTAACGGTTCGAGTCATCACATGTTCAGCTTTCAGAAAATTATATGAACACGTGCACTTCGTTTATGTCTAATCTACCATATAGTAAAAGGAATGCACAATTACCTCAAACGGGAACTGATTGCCGGTATGGGAGAAGGAAACGGTTAGTTGGAGACCGTCGTCTTCAATGATGGTGGTGGCAGGGTCGGCAAGCTGCTTCGAATCCATCCATGATTCTTTCACCTCGCTGATGTGGGGACGGCTGGGTACACTTACCTCGGCTGTGAACACAACGCGTCGAGTGTTAATTGAGATAATGTTGGAAATTATTGTATAATGCTTAAATAAGGGTTCAGCTGTCCCCCAACAAAGCGATGCTTGAATTAACTATGTGGATTAGTGGTACGTTCTGACTTGGTATATGTCTGCAGTAGAATTTGGGAGAATATCATATGTTGGAACGTTATGAAATTAATGGCACCAAACCAAAACGGATTTCGGATAAATATATCATGTGAAACATAGCTCGCTCTATTTTTTCACGACGTTGTCAATGAAGGATCACAAGCTGATGCCATTTTGTTGTATTTCCAGTGAGCTTCCGACACTGTTCCACACTACAGGCTCCTAACAGTCCGGGTGTAAGGAATATACTAACAGTTTTGTGAATGGATACGAAATTTCCTAACTGGACAACCTCAACACGTCGTCATACGAGTCGAAGCATCTACTTCACTAGAAGTTGGAGTAGTCTGGTGGCTCAGTGGTTAAGGTGTCAGACTAGAAATAAAAAAAAAGTCCCCGGTTCGAATCCCGGTCTCGGCTAGGAGTTTCAAACGCCTTAAACCCAACCTAAACATCTGGCACAGGGGGCTGTGTAATGTGAACACTTCCTTATTTCGGATTCTATATAAAACTGTAAAGTATCCTATAATGAGGTGACCCAAGAGGAAAATTAAGAGGGCCAACATCCATTCCACACACTTATTACCGGTCTTGGAATTAAACTTTAGTCAACACTAATTACTGCCACTGCTAAAAGAGCATCATGATGCGTACCTCAAACGGCAATGGTTCATTTACTGTGGAGCTTGAAGGTACAAAAAGGTTGGAATTCAGTCTAGAGTCCAGTCGAATCGCTAGAGGGGTTACAGGTATGGCGTCCTCAGTAGCAAGAAATCTGTCAAAACATAGTTACGTAATCGGCAACACTGAATACAGTCGGACCTCCACGACATAAAAGCATCCAAGCTGGGTATTTTTAAATTAAATAATAAGTGCCATATTACCCAGAAGAAACTGGGACCATTCCATAGGGGCACAAATCAGAGATGTGTAGGATGAAATGAGTGTAGATGAAATGAGTGTAGATGAAATATAAAGCTTATCCGAATCAGTGTAAATATTACAACGCAATGTTCATTTTTTTCTGCACGTATCGAATATATGTAAAATGTTGTATATATGTATAATTTTGTATATTTAGTGTGTATGTTTCTACATATTTAGCTGTATATGATCCTAAAAATATTTCAAGATGTACAGTATTTACCTGTACGTATTTGCCAGACGTAGAGTGTTTGCTTGAAAATAGTGGCCAGAGGTACATAGTAGTAGTCTGTACCGCACCAACCTGCAAACCAAAGAGTTGAGTGGAGGGTTTATCAGGGCACTGTACCTACTTTCAGTTTTGCAAAAGTAAAAATTACCTCAGAAAGTAGTAATTTCGGTGTGTGTAATGCACTGTTCATCGTATAAAGTGTGCGTCAGACTTTTTTTCTGTTCAAGTATTAATATCAGTGTTCATAAAGAATTATTAATAGGTGACACATAGACACGTGGTGCGTGCAATGCAACTTAAAGACATTTTTTAACGAGCAAGTATCGATATTAACTGAACTCAAAATTCAGATATTTATGCAGCAAGTAGTAATTTCAGTGTTTTTGATGCAGTATTAATAGTACATAGTGTTTGTAATACACTGAAAAAGTATTTTTTGTATCAATATCAGGGTTTTAAAAAAAGAGATTTCAAAACTGGGCTTGATGGCTCATAATTAATTTTGTGAGCAATTGGGTTACTTTAAAAATTATTTCGAATTTCTGGTATTTGTATTGGCTTCTTGAAAAAAACAGTTCCATTAGGCCACGTTGTAGTGTCCTGCTTGTAAAGACAAGCTGTGCGCGTGGTAGTATCTGCCGAAAAGTGATTGCATAGACAAGTGAAATTGCAGAGAATTTGTCCAAGCCAAGGACAGTCAAAAAATCAAATTTCTTCAAAGAGAAAGTTCTGCTCAGTAAAAGATAAACGCGTATGGCACTGATGGCCGGGAGATCCCGAAGGATTGTTCGGCCGCCGCGTGACAGAGTTTCGATTAGCTGCACATGCGCCTCTGTCATGGCTGCCCTACCCAGATAATCCTACGGGGGAAAAGGGGACCTACAGCTTTATGTGGAATCCATCCTAGCGTGTTTCACATGAACAAATGAATGTCAGTTTTAGGGCTCGAAAAAATTCCAGCCGAGACCGGGATTCCAATCGGGGACCTTCCGTTCCACAGTCACGCTCCCTAACCAACTGAGTCACCAGACCGCTATTCTGCTCAGTATTTGGTGATATTGAGAAGAGGGATGATGATTTCCTCGGCCAACCATAGAATTTTGGGTTTAAGGTATGCTAATTTCCATGCGATTTGAGCATGACCAACGAATCGAGGAAGAGCTGCAATTTCAGATTGGAGAAGTGGAGTCCGACAGTGACTCAAGCCAAGGTGAGAAGTAGGAAGAAAGACAGGTTTGGTGGACTTCTTATTCCTACGTCCAGAGGGAGACCACCGGGATCCAGCCAAGTTCTGCAAACCCAGTCAAGATAATGTAAGTGACTGATAGCCTGCCTTTGGGATCCTAGTGTACTAACTACATAACTGGTTCATGAAAGCCCAGGACTATCAGAGAAACATTGGAAATCAAAAATAGACGAGATAACATGACCGCGGACGACGGGCTACAACTTGACCATATATAGTCATGCTTGATCAGGAAAGCGCGGGCGGCAACTTGAGTGACGTCACTCCGAACGGTTAGCGCGCTCTACGGGAGCTAGATATAGGCGGCAGCGGTTCCATCCATAACAGTCCTCTGGCCGGCCTCGGTAGCGTAGGGGCTAGAGTGCTAGCTCCGCGTACCGAAGGCCGCCGGTTCGAATCCGGCCGCGGGCATGGATGTTTAAGTGTTGTGTGAATGTCCTGTCCGTCCTGTGGCGTCCATACATTGAAAAAATGCAATATATATATGACGAATTATACACTGTAAGCTTCAAAAATTACATTGTGCTGGCTGTATGGCCTTCGCTGCCAAATGCCATAAAAAACAGTCCTCTGAAGAAGGCCACAAAATGATGACCGAAACGTTAGGTTTCGATAAATTGTAGCGGTTCAACTCGGACAACCAAGATAACTATGACAACGACCGCAGAAGTCTGTGCACCCACGCGATCACCAACTCTTTGCAGTGGTTAACCACCAAAAAAAAAAAAAAAAACCATACGACGTTTTAACAATATCATGCTGTCGCAGCAAGCTGGAAGAAAAATAGATTCAGCTATGTTGATTCACAGGAATAACGCCACCTGGAGGAATACCATACAGCGTTCGCCCCGGAGACATAAGAAACGCCATGAACAACATCACTTTGCCCTAAAATTAAAGGTCAGTTTAAGGGCAGTGAAAATTCCGCACGAAACCACTATTCCAATCCGCAGATCCCAAATCAGGCATCTTAGCCAACTGAACCACAATCCCGCTTTTAGAGTAATGTCACAAGACCAGCAGGGCAGTACTTTACAGTCTGATCTTGTCTACTAAATATAAAACATTGTGTACGGCTGAAGGATGTAAATTCAGATGAAGTTATAAACTCAGGAATAGTAAAACATGGTGTCTCTGAGAAATCGATTCATATTCTTCCTAACGCATCTAAATAACACACTTCAGATGGGAACGAAAACGTAATTCTATCTGCAATCTGACGCTGGTAAATATCTAGATCTGTTAGCAGAAAATCAAAAAGACAGTTAAATCTTAATGTAGGAAAGAAAACTAATTCATCAACAAAAGAAAAAGGAGCAGTTAACCCAATGTCTAAGAGCGTATATGTCATAAGTGTCATAATAACGTTTTAAAGTGACCAGAACGCATTGTATGTCTTTTTTTTCGCCCAACGAGCGTTTACGGTCTTTGAGCGTAACATATACTCTCCAGATTATTTCATCGCAAAAAGAACTAATTGGTACAGGTTGTCTCAATTAGGTTACAGACACCGTAAATACTGTTGTGACGTTTCTACGCTAATACTCACCGTCGTCAGGCAGCTCTGTAATGATATTTCCCGTCTGGGTTCCGCGCGGAGAGCGCGAGCTGTAACCGCGTGTAGTCGACCTTCTTATGGGAGATGAGTCAGGTTCTGAGACTGTATTTTTAAATGCCTTGTAGTGGGTAATAAAAATTAAAACAATCAAATCATCCTTATAAATTAACATATTTACAGTTTAACAATGTTTATAACGTCGACGTGGACTTGAACTATTTTCAAGAAAAAAAAAATAATGTTGCGGTGTAGTATAACACCAAGCAAATGTCGACACACCCATATGTCCCTAAATTTGCTGTGAATAAGTGTTTGTCTACCAGGGCCGGCGGTAGGATTTTGGGGCCCGGGGTAAGCGTTCATAGCACTCACGTAACAGTTGCGGGCCCTTGGTCAATTCATCGGTTCAGGCCCTCCCTCACACCAAATGGGCAGCCCTTTCTTTTATTTTTTTTTTTTTAGCTCTACAACTTGTCGAGCGGGGGGGGGGGGGGGGGGGGCTCTACAACCAGTCATCGGGCGCCCCATCAGCCGGGCTTTCCGGGGTACATATGACCCGCTTACCCAACCCCCCCCCTCTCCCTAACGCCAGCCCTGCAGTCTACGCTACCTTAGTCTAATTAAGTAAAACCCAGAGACAGAGCTGTAAATCTATAGCCTCGCATTCGAGAGAACGCGGAATCGAAACACCGTCAGGCCATCCAGATTTGGTTTTTCAATGGTTTTCCTACAAAACTCCAGGTAAATCTGACCTAGAGATATACGTGGAATCAGACCACGTTGCGTTCTATCGAATGGGGACTTTCACTCAATCCTTGTTAAGTAAATATTAAAACAACGTGTATTTCTGAAGTTGGATTTATGAACTAAGTATAGCAAAAAAAGGTGTCTATGAGGAACCAATTAATGTTCATCATGAATAGGAATTGGTACGTGTTGTCTGAAATAAGTTAAGGACACGATGCCACAGCAAATACTGCTGTGGAGTTTCTACACTAATACTCACCATCGTAAGGCAGCTCTGTAATGGTATTTCCCGTTTGGGTTCCGCGCGGTGAACGCAAGCTGTAACCGCGTGCAGTCGTCCTTCTTATGGGAGATGAGTCAGGTTCTGAAACTGTATTTTTAATAGCCTTGTGGTGGGTAATATAAATTAAAACAAGCAAAGCATCCATATAAACTAACATATTTACAGTTTAACAATGTTTATAAAGTGGACCTGGACTTGAATTATTCTCAAGGGGAAAAAATATTGCGGTGTAGTCTAACACCAACCAAATGTCGACACACCTATATGTCCTTAAATTTGCTGTGAATAAGTGTCTGTCTACCAGGGCCGGCGCTAGGATTTTGGGGCCCAGGGTAAGCGTTCATAGCAGTCACGTAACCAGTTGGGGGCCCTAGGCCAATTCATTGGTTAGAGCCACTCCCTCACACCAAATGGGCTCTACAACTTGTCCGGGGGGGGCGGGGGGGGCCCCTACAACCAGTCATCGGGCGCCCCATCAACCGGGCTTTTCCGTGTACATTTGACCCGCTTACCTACCCTCCCCCCTAACGCCGGCCCTGCTGTCTACGCTACCTTAGTCTAATTAAGTAAAACCCAGAGGCAGAGCTCTAAATCAATAGCCTCGCATTCGAGGAGAACGCGGAATCGAAACCCCGTCAGGCCATCCAGATTTGGTTTTTCAATGGTTTTCCTACAAAACTCCAGGTAAATCTGACCTAGAGATACACGTGGAATCAGAACCACGTTGCGTTCTATCGAATGGGGACTTTCACTCAATCATTGTCAAGTAAATATTAAAACAACGCGAATTCCTGAAGGTGGATTTATGAACTAAGTATAGCAAAACAAGGTGTCTATGAGGAACCAATTCCTGTTCATCATGCATGTAAGTGATACCACACATTCTAAATGGTAGCAAAACGTAATTCTATATGCGGATCTGGCACCGGAATGTCTTAAGAAGACCTATCAGCATAGAATCAAGAATACATATTTTTAACACGTAGAAAATAAAAAAAGATGGTTCAGAGCAAATTAATTAATCCTTGGCATAGAAAAGACAGTTAATTCATCACGAAAACGAAAAGGGTCTGGGAGTGTTTACACCTCAGATTATTTCATCCAAATAAAGCAAAAAGAACTAATTGGTACATGTTGTCTGAATTATGTTACAGACACCGCAAATACTGCTGTGACGTTTCTACACTAATACTCACCATCGTAAGGCAGCTCTGTAATGGTACTTCCCGTTTGGGTTTCACGCGGGGAACGCGAGCTGTAACCGCGTGCAGTCGACCTCCTTATGGGAGATGAGTCAGGTTCTGAAACTGTATTTTTAATTGCCTTGTGATGGGTAAATTAAAACAATCAAAGTGATGTATACTTTTTTTACAGTTAACACCCTTATGAACTAACATATTTACAGTTTAACAATGTTACATCGTCCGCCTGCACTTGAATTATCCTCAAGGAAAAAAAATTGAGGTGTAGTTTAACATCACCCAAATGTCGACACTACTACATGCCCCTAAATTTGCTGTGAATAAGTGTCTGTCTACGCTACCTTAGTCTACTTAGGTAAAATCTAGAGGTAGAGCTATAAATCTATAGCCTCGCATTTGAGAGAACGCGAAATCGAATCCCCGTCAGGCCATCCAGATTAGGGATTTCAATGGTTTTCCTACAAAACTCCAGGTAAATGGGACCTAGAGACATACGTGGAATCAGAAACACACTGCGTGCTATCGAACGGGAAATTTCACTCACACCTTGTCAAGTAGATATAAAAACAACGCGAATTCCTGAAGGTGCATTTATGAACTAAGTATAGCAAAACAAGGTGTCTATGACGAACCAATTCCTGTTCCTCATGCATGTAAGTGATACCACACATTTTAAATGATAGCAAAACGTAATTCTATATGCGGATCTGGCACTGGAATCTCATCAGAAGATCTATCAGCATAGAATCAAGAATACATATTTAATACGTAGAAAATAAAAAGATGGTTCAGAGCAAATTAATTAATCCTTGGCTTAGGAAAGACAGCTAATTCATCAAGAAAAGGAAAAGGACCGGTTTAAGCAGAGGTCTGAGAATGTTTACCCCTCAAATTATTTCATCGCAATTAAATGAATAGGAGCTAATTGATACGTCTTGTCTGAAATAAGTTAAGGACATGATGCCATAGCAAGTACTGCTGTGGCGTTTCTACACTAATACTCACCATCGTAAGGCAGCTCTGTAATGGTATTTCCCGTTTGGGTTCCGCGCGGGGAACGCGAGCTGTAACCGCGTGTAGTCGTCCTCTTTATGGGAGATGATTCAGGTTCTGAAACTGAATTTTTAATTGCCTTGTGGTGGGTAATATAAATTAAAACAAGCAAAGTGAGATATATTCTTGTTACACTTAAAATCGTTATAAACTAACAAATTTTGTATGTATTAATTTGCAATTTAACAGTGCATAATACAACGTTGAATTATATTTCACTCAAACATACTTTCTCAATGTGCACATCAATTAACTTTTACAGCGGTACAGGGGAAAGGTCGAGTTGCAGCTTACTAACTAATGTGATCGCAGACTCGTTGCATTATTAACGACCTGAAAATCCTACGACTTACTAACGGTATCGTGCTGTCGCTGAAGGCTCGACGTAAAGCAGGTTCAGCTATGTTGGTTGGCAGAAATAAACGCACCTGCAGAATGTGTATTCTTGAAATGACATATAGTTCTCACTTCGGTGACTGAACACCGTCTGAACACAATAACAGTTAATGGTAAATGATTTCAACACTGAATGGAGACCCTAGATCAGCACATCCATTCTTCATATGTGTGATTTTACTGATTATGGTTTTAGGACTTGCGTAAATCTACTAGACGACTATTGTGATCGTCTACAATTATCTTCTGAAACCAGTCATAATCAAATTAACGTAAGAAATATCAGCAAAAATCTCACAAAGTTCGTAGTTAGGATTTTTCTTTGGGTTCTCAGCATTGTATATACATATTTTCACTGTTTCAACATGCAAAAAATAACTTTCATTGATTTGCTAAAATTTCTAAACATAGTTAGCCTTTAGTTGCTTGTCTGTATATGACCTTGTACTGGAATCTGTTTAGAAGATCTATTAGCATAGAATCAAGAATACATATGTAACATGTAGAAAATAATTTTTTTTTTAACTGCTTTACGTCTCTCAACAGCGAGGTCTTTAGAGACGGGTAGAAAAAAAAAAGATGGTTCAGCGCAAATTAATTAATCGTTGGCCTAGGAAAGACAGCTAATTCGTCACGAAAAGGAAAAGGACCGGTTTAAGCAAAGGTCTGGGAGTGTTTACACCTCAGATTATTCCATCGCAAATAAAGCAAAAAGAACTAATTGGTACATGTTGTCTGAATTATGTTACAGACACTGCAAATACTGCTGTGGCGTTTCTACACTAATACTCACCGTCGTCAGGCAGCTCTGTAATGGTATTTCCCGTTTGGGTTCCGCGCGGGGAAAGCGAGCTGTAACCGCGTGTAGTCCTCCTCCTTATGGGAGATGAGTCAGGTTCTGAAACTGTATTTTTTATTGCCTTGTGGTAGGTGATATAAATTGAAACAAGCAAAGTGATATATATATAAATATATATATGTATGTATGTATTTACACTTAACATCGTTATAAACTAACAAATTTTGTAGGTATTAATTACAATTTAACAATGCATAGTACAACGTTGAATTATATTTCACTCAAACATACTTTCTCAATGTGCAAATCAATTAACTGTTATACTGGAGCAGGGGAAAGATCGAGTTGCAGTTACTAACTAGTGTGATCGCAGACTCGTTGCGTTATTAATGAGCTGAAAACCCTACGACTTACTAACGGTATCGTGCTGTCGCTGAAGGTTCGACGTAAAGCAGGTTCAGCTGTGTTGGTTCATAGTAGGGATATTCACTAAACATCGATGCATCGAATCCATTCGATGTTTGCCATACGATACATCGGATTGATTCGATGTTTTGACGAAGAATTTTTCTATTCTATGTATCGGTTTTTTTAATAAAAACATCGAATTAATAAAAAAAACTCTGGCTAATAATGACAAAAATAATAGAAATAAACATTAAGATTACTAAATCTATTCAAGATTAAATTAAATTATTTCAATTTAAAGTAATTGTCAGTAACAGGTGGTGACACCTGGGAGCAATTAGCGGGACATAACAACGGTGAAGATCAATTTTTCTTGTGGTTGGCTATCCCGTCCTATGAGAGAATGAATAAAATCAATTTCTTAAGTTCGCCTCTACTGTTTGCCGGTGTTTGCTGTGAATCGAAATAAGATATTATTACTCTATAACAACTAAGTGTTACGTGATACTTCTCAATATTTAAATATAAGCCGGGTTGGGGCAACATCTGATTGAATATTTTTCGACTTTTTTTGCATCCGAACGTTTATTTTAGAAGGCTGCTCAAATAGTCAGTCAGCAAAGGAGCAGAATGAAAGGAAAACGATTGAGTATACTTTTGTTTCTGCAAAGTTTGCCTAAACATCAATGGTGTTAAGAGGTTAAAAGACTTAAAATTAATATTTCTATGCAGATTTAGACTTTATTATTAAATGTCTGGTTTTTTTACAGTAATGGTCTGGTATCGTAATAAAATATTTCTGTTAATTTGTAGTTTCTGTTTCACTCACAAAGCTATATCTCACTAATACAACACTACTTAACCAACACACAAGATCATAAAATTAATTTTTACTGTTGGGTGAAAGGTAACGCTCTGGCTTCGCATTCGGAAGGACGCGGGTTCGAATTCTCGTCCGGGCAGCCAGGTTTTGGTTTTCTATGGTTTCCCCAAACCCACTCCAGGTGAATGCTTTAAAACGACCATGGCCGAATTCCTTCCCGTTCCTTGCCCCTTCTATTGACCTCGACGTCGATGAGGCGTAAAACCATTAACAAAAAAGCATAAAATTAAACACATCATTACAGCTACAGCATTATACTGCTTGTATACTGTTACCCTGTATTCACACGGAACAAACGAAAGACAATGAACTATCTGCGTTTATCTGGAAATGGAATTATCTCTTGGCGATTTTAAAGGAACAGGTAAAATGGAACGACATTTGCCGACGAATATTCTTGGTTTGTATTTGTTGAGCTAAGTAAAACATAAAAGTATTCGATGTTGAAAAACATCGATGTTTTTAAACGATGCATCGAAAAACATCGATGCAGGGTTCAGATATTTTACATCGAAAAACAACATTGATGTACTTTCTAAGTGGACACCCCTAGTTCACAGAAATATATGCACCTGCAGGATGTGTATTCTTGAAATGACATATAATTCTCACTTCGGAGACAGTTCGGTGACTGAACACATTTGAACACGATAACAGTTAATGATAAATGATTTAAACACTGAATGGAGACCCTAGATCAGCGCGTCCATTCCCTCATATGTGTGATTTTAATGATTATGGTTTTAGGACTTGCATAAATCTACTAGACGACTATTGTGGTCGTCTACAAATATCTTCTGAAACCAGTCATAATCAAATTAATGTAAGAAATATCAGAAAAAAACCTCACAAAGTTCGTAGTCAGGATTTTTCTGTAGGTTCTCTGCGTTGGATATACATATGTTCACTGTTTCAACCTACTGTGTATTTTTTTTTTTTTTTTTTTTTTTGTAGACAGTAGACACAAAAATTTAAAGGCTAATAAACAAACAAACAAAACTTTCATTGATTTGCTAATATTTCTAAACATGGTTAGCCTTTAGTTGCTTGTCTGAATATATAGTACTTTCGGCACTTTCATTCGGGATTTGTATTTAATCATTCTGACAATATAAGACAATACTGTTGGAATATGCCCGAAACAATGTGGTAAATAATTATTTGATTCGCTCGATTGCTATATGATGATATAAACTTGCAGTAACGATGTTGTTTTCGCTTTTGTTTGAGAGAAATGTTTTAGCAGTCTATGATTTTAATAACAATAATCAAATTCTGTAGAAGTAAGTAATGTTTCATTCTT
Organism: Vandiemenella viatica; assembly: GCA_031002005.1. Classification (NCBI taxonomy): domain Eukaryota; kingdom Metazoa; phylum Arthropoda; class Insecta; order Orthoptera; family Morabidae; genus Vandiemenella; species Vandiemenella viatica. The sequence continues at coordinate 100,871,339 of CM061914.1, forward strand.
AAGAATCTGGTAGCTGTAAGGCCCTACTTTATGAATAGTGTTTATTCTTCAATTTTAATAATTTTGCAAGAAATGTTTGACAGGTAGATGTCAAATGGGTGTTTTATTGCGTTTTAAGGATTGATCAGTGATAGCAACAGACTGTAATCAATTTAAAACTCACCTAAGGAAGAATTACTGGCACCTTCAATATTTTGCCTTCGTAGCGTAAACCACCATTTCAAATTATACACTCCATACATACAGCAAAGTTTTCACTAAATCCAGAGCGCAGAAAATAAAGACCCATATTTAGCCTGTTGGAACCTTATATACTAGCTTGGAACAGATCTGCACAATATATTGCTCACTAATTTACAATTTGCTTTCAGACAAAGAGGTGCAAATTACCGCAATTTTTTTCTTGTACCGATAGCACATAAAAGCAAAAAATAAATCTTATATATAAAAATGAATTGCTGTTCGTTAGTCTCGCTAAAACTCGGGAATGGCTGGGCCGATTTGGCTAATTTTGATCTTGAACTATTTGTGGAAGTTCAGGGAAGGTTTAAACGGCGAGAAAAAATGGAAAAATTGGAGGAAAATACTAAAAATGACAATTTAATCTTATATATAGAAATCAATGTGAGTTTTGTTTATGCTCTATGCGCTCCTAAACCGTTCATCCGATTACAGTGAAACTTTGGTGAGTTGTCTAGAGCGTTTCAGAGATGGTTCCTAAGAAATAAAATTTCCAAAAAACCACCTCTCCTCCCCATAATACCCCATAATTTAAACAACCCAACAGATTTTGTCCGATTTCCATCAAAATTTGCACACGTATACTTAAAAACAAATTAAAAAATATTGCCTATATATGTTTTCCAAAAACGAAACCCCTAAACCCCTTCACATCCCCATAATTTACACAAACCCACAGATTTTGTCCGATTTCGATGGAAAATTGCACACCTATACAATTAAATATACAGAAAAATACTGGCTATATATAAAGCATTTATAAAGCATGTGTATGGCCAAGTCCATTGTTGGATGTACTCTGTTGAGTGGCAAAAGCGTGGTCTTCCACATGCGCACATATTAGTTTGGTTAGTTGACAAATTAAGGCCAGATGAAATTGATTCCATAATTTCAGCTGAGATTCCCGAAGAAATAGTTGACCCAAAATTGCATACAGTAGTGACTAAACACATGATACATGGACCTTACGGAGTTGTTTTCAACAACAACTCACCCTGTATAGTCGACGGCAAGTGCTCCAAGCGATACGCGAGAGACTGATTGCTGAAACCATCACGGGAAATGACCGTTACCATTGTATCGTTGACGATCAGTTGCGGACGGTGGGCGATCGGTAGTTGTGAAGGTAAAAGGACAAGATTTTGAAGTAGACTATCGTTGGATTGTGCCGTACTCGCCATTATTGTTAAAAGCTTTTGAAGCTCACATCAATGAGTAATATTGTAACTCCGTCAAGTCGGTAAAGTACATATGTAAATATGCAGGGGCGGAACCGGGGGAGGGGGGGGATGGGAAGGGTGCAGGCGGCTCAAGCCCCCCCCCCCCACACAAAAAAGTATGTAGTTCCACCTCCGACATTGTGATTTTGGAGACCTTTTTTTTAGCTCTATGGATTCAACGCCCGAGGAGACTGTAAATACTACCCTTTGCCCGACTCAAGCCACCCCCTGAAGGCAAGCCCCCCAAACCAAAATTCACTCATACCAAACCCCTCCCCCAAACCAAAGTCCGCTCAAGCCCCTCTCAAACTAAAATCCTGGATCCGCCCCTGTAAATATGTTAACAAAGGTAGCGACATGGCCATATTCGCTGTAACAAATGCAAATGATGAAGTATCTCAGTATCAGATGGGTCGCTATATAAGAAGCAACGAAGCTATTTGGCGTATATTTTCATTTGCGATCCACGAAAGACACCCTACAGTAGTCCATTTGGCAGTTCATCTAGAAAATGGACAACGAGTGTATTTCAATCATGAGAACGCGGCGGATAGGCGGCACGTCCACCATCGACCACATTAACAAGTTTCTTCTCAGTTTGTCAAACAGATGGTTTCGCACGCACTTTGCTGTATGCTGATATGCCACGCTATTACACTTGGAACGCATCATCGAAATCGTTTCAGCATCGGAAACAAGGAACATCAGTTGAAGGACACCCAAATGTATTTGCCTCAGATGCTCTTTATGTCGCATCTACACAGTTCATTCAATTAACGATGAATGTTATTATCTTCAATTGTTGTTGGTGAATGTTCATGGTCCGACATCGTGTCAACAACTGAGAACAGTTGATGGACATCTGCGTGCGACATACCGTGAGGCGTGTTAACTACTACAATTGCTCGAGAACGATTCGCATTGGGATAATACGCTCAAGGAATCCGTCATATCCTCATCGCCTCATCAAATTCGCCCGTTGTTTGCGATTATAATATCGACATGTTTCCCCTCGAATCCGAAATTTGAATCCTATACTACAGAAATTTACAATGAGACGTTAATCATGATAGAAGATATGTGTTTATTGGTGGCAAATAAAGTATTGTCGTGTTTGGGCATGACATCACCCAATCGTCCTATGCGCGATGCATTTAACCACGAGATACAAAGAGAACAACAGTACGATACTGAAGTATTGACCGAAACAGTTCGTTCAAATGTTCCGCAATTGAATGACCAACAACGAATTGTGTACGATACTTTGATTAAAGCTGTGAACAGTGGATCTGGTAGAATTTACTTCCTTGATGCTCCCGGAGGGACTGGGAAAACGTTCCTAATTTCATTGCTGTTGCCAAAGATCAGATCGCAAAATGAAGTAGCCCTAGCGTTGGCTTCATCTGGAATAGCTGCAACATTGTTAGAAGGTGGGACGAACTGCACATTCTGCCTTGAAATTACTATTAAACATGCAATTCAACGAAGCACCAGTTTGCAACATACCAAAAACAGCGCAATGGCGAATATTCTACAGATATGCAAATTGATCGTTTGGGATGAATGTACGATGGCCCACAAGAGGTCACTGGAGGCACTGGACGGAACGTTAAAAGATCTTCGTGACTCCAAAACATTTTTGGAGGAGCCATGATTCTGTTGTCAGGTGATTTTCGTCAGACTCTTCCAATTATTCCCCGATCAACTGACGAACTAAAAGCATGCCTAAAATCAACTAATTTGTGGCGGAATGTAAAACACTCCAATTAACAACTAACACGCGAGTGGTTTTGCAACAAGATCAAACTGCGTTTGTGTTTTCGAAGCAGTTATTAGATATTGCAAATGGTAAAGTCGCAGTTGACACCTCGACCGGATTAATTACACTACCCACGCATTTCTGTCACTTCACCGACTCAAAAGAGGAGCTTATTCAGCGTGTTTTTACGGACATAGAACAACAGTTCAGTAACCATAATTGGCTGAGTGAACGAGCAATACTGGCGGCCAAAAAAACAAGATGTCAATGCGACCCAGGAGAGTTGTTTTCTTACAAATCAGTTGATACAGTTACAAACCAGGATGATTTAGTAAACTACCCCACAGAGTTTTTAAATTCACTGGAATTGCCTGGACTACCACCTCACAATTTACAATTAAAAGTAGGATCAGTTGTGATTATGCTGCGTAACATTAATCAACCTCGACTGTGCAATGGAACGAGACTGGCTGTGAAAAAGCTAATGAATAACGTGATCGAGACCAAGATCATCAAGGGAAAATACAAAAGAGAGGATGTCTTGATCCCGCGTATACCGATGATTCCAACGGATTTGCCATTCGATTTTAAGCGTCTACAATTGCGTGCGATGACCATAAATAAATCGCAAGGTCAGTCGTTGCAAGTTTTCGGAATCAACTTGGAGTTTCCCTGTTTCGCGCATGGACAATTATACGTCGCGTGCTAGCGCGTCGGAAAACCATCATCTTTATATATTTACGCACCGCAAAAAATATAGGTCATCAGAAAGCTTTAAATTGATTAAGTATATAACTGTGTTGCATTTAATGTAGACAAAAAAATTTGTATTCATTTGAATTGTTAGGAA
>CM061914.1:100876407-100918638 GCA_031002005.1 Vandiemenella viatica
GCAAAAATAACATGTCTTTAAAAGCAAACTTTGTCGATTTAAATGTGACATCAGCTACAGATTCAGTTTTAAATGAATTTTCCTTGAGATTTCTTTTACGTGTCTTTTGAGTCACGTTTCCTAATATCACTAATTTCGTTCCAGGCAACATTTTTCCTTATTTTATTTTTATAATCATTGGGAATAGTATTGTCTATATAATTCTGTTAATTTTAAGGAATCCGAGATAGACCACTTCAGGTTCCCTACAAAACAATAAAAGCGTTCTTCTTGACGTACACACTATAACTACGCCGAAAACGTGTGGTCCGAATTTTTCTATGATGTACCGCCTCCCGAGCGAAACCGAGCGCAGGCAAACGAATGGCGTCGGAAACGCTCATTCGCTTTCGTTTTAACGTACACCCTGAGTGAACGTATGCGGTCGCTAGTGTGCCGTCGCATACGTTCGCCTAATGTGTACCCACCCTTGCAATCTCATTGCATGCTTCCAATAAAATTCCCTGAAAATGAAAAAGAAACTAGGATAAAATTTTGCCTATTACAACATCATTGCTGCCGAAAGAGGATTATGAACAATTCAGTCATGGGCTTTGTGAAGGAACCATCCCGGCATTCGGCTGGAAGGTTGGATGATGGATCGAAACACCATCGTTGATAGTGACAACCTGGAAGTTACAGCTCACCTACTGTCCAAGTGTAGCTGTGCAAACTACTATTAACATATCGTCGAGATGTTACTGCTTGGCGTATAATGCAAATGTTACTTGTTTGCCACACGTTTACCATCTACATTTTTAACAAACAGGAATGACTTTAGGAACAAATTATATTTATACCACGACTGCTCAGCGTTTTATGGTCTATTAATTTCTCAAAATGTAATGATGAAACATGGCCGACTGGATGTGCCAGTTTCTGTGTAGCAGAAGCTATTCTCACAAAGAATTTTACCTTACCACAAAACAGCCATAAAAAAGTAACAGAAATAAACTGGAACTACTTCGCCAGACAGATTCACAATAAAATAAACACCACCTTCAATGTATCATCGCCTGATTGCATCGAGAAGGCTATAAACCACTTCAACACTACTATCAAAGAAGCCGAACGGAATGCATCCGTTACCACCACCATCATTCACAACAACGCTTATCATGAACTACCAGCCATACTTGAAGATCTCAGATACCTAAGGAACCGTTACAGGACTCTCTGGCAACGTTTCCGTGACCCTGCCGACCGCCGTAGATACCGCCATTTCTCCCGCCAACTCACGGCGCGCCTAAAAGAGAGAAGATCAGAAAGATGGGAAGATAAAATGTCCCATCTCTTATTAGAAAACAAGGAAGCCTGGGACCTAATTCGATCCTTAAAAGAACCAAAGGAAGCGAATTCACCAATATCAGGCCCGGCAGGTCCATGCTTTCTGCCGTTAGGAAAAGCCGAAATTCTGGCAGAGCACTTCGCCGCCCAACATTCAGAAGTGGTCTACCCCTTAACTCCAGAGGAAGAACAGGCGGAGGCCGCAACAATTCAGCGAGTAGAGGACAGGCTAAGCAGACCTCCTTCTGACCAGCCAGAATTAACAACACCCGGTGAAGTGAGAACAGTCATCAAGAAATTAGCCAGAAAGAAGTCACCGGGAATCGATGGCGTAGGCAATAGTCACCTTAAGATCCTGCCAAAGAAAGGTCTGGTACTTCTCACCAGAATTTTCAACGCTTGCCTCCTACAACATTACTTTCCTTCAGCATGGAAAACGGCTAAGGTCATAGCTCTGCCCAAAACGGGTAAAGACAAAACAATTCCGAATAATTATAGACCTATTAGCTTACTCTCGGCTACCTCCAAGCTGCTGGAACGTATTCTTCTGAAGAGAATTAAAGCAAGCCTAGATTTTGGACAAACTATAAGGAAATAACAGTTCGGTTTCCAAAGCCGAGTAGGAGCCACCTCTCAGCTAGTAAGAATTACCGAGCAAATCAGCAAAGGTTTTAATTGGAATAAGTCGACAGCCGCCATCTTTGTCGACATTGAAAAAGCTTATGATAAAGTGTGGCACACCAAACTAATAGACAAGCTATTCCATCACACCGACATACCCGACTGCTACATTGCCCTCATAGCAAGCTACCTCAAGGACAGGAGGTTCTTCGTCCAAATAGAAGGCCAAAAGTCATCCATCTTCACTATCAACGTGGGCTTACCGCAGGGATCCGCCTTATCGCCACATCTGTTCACCATTGATGTCAATGACATACGAACCCCGCCCAACGTTCATGTTGCACAATTTGCTGATGACACGTTCATCTACGCAACCGGAGGAAACCACGAAAGGAATATCTCCAACGCCCAAGCAGGCCTAGACGCCTTTAGTCTCTGGTGTCGTGAAAATAAGGTGAAAGTGAATCCAACTAAATGTGCCGCAGTGTACTTCTCCACTAAACAACCGAACCTACAAAGACAACTGGAACTAATGGGGGTAAGGTTACCCTGGGTTACCGAGCACCAGTACCTGGGAATAACGCTAGACCGCAAACTACTCTTTCGCCAACATATCCTCGACAGAAGAAAAAAAGCCCTAGCCGTGGTTAAAAATCTGACACCAATCTTCTTGAGCAATGACTTGAAACTTGAAACAAAAATAAGAATATATAAATCCGTTGTCTTACCTTTCATTATGTACGGTTGCCAGGTCTGGGGAACTGCATACAAATCTACCCTGCTGCACTTACAAAGAGTGCAGAATAGATGCTTAAGGATGATAAGTCATGCGAGCACCTACACGCCAATAGACCTTCTTCATGTGATCACCAATATGCCTACCATCCAAGCAGAAATCTTTCGACAAGCAGAGAAATTTTTCACCAGGCTTGACACTATACGCCCAGAAGTAGACAGATTAGAGTCAGTGGGTATAGTACTCCCAATGGAATGGCACAAATTTAAAGTACCACGTAGTATCATTATGACACCGATTTAAAGGATCACTACCACAAGCGATCCTTAGTAAGAATAAGGAAGGGTTTCCCATAAAGACCGTTTAACGGTCAAAGCCGGGTTTTTCCCCAACGTGCATCACAGCGAACCCAAATAATTAGTTGAAACTGTAGATTAAGCTACACACAGTAGCGGGGCTACAAAAAGCCGTTGAGGCAGTGAAAAAAAAAAAAAAAAAAAAAAAAATGCAAATCTGAATGCGAGACGACGATTCCCTGACGCAATACACGATTGATTACTGGGCGTGGCTGTGATCAGAATAACCGCAAAGATCCCTCATTCTCTCACGTTCTGCAGCAGTACCAGGAATTCGATTAGCAGCAGCAAATCTTCTCTGCGATTACCAGAAAAACTGATTACTCTGTAATATAAACGGTTATCTCCTTAAAAAATTTAGTTTTGAACAATTTTACAATAATAGTATTACATCAATCTACTTGTTGATTCCGCGATGATATAACTGGCCTTACCATTAAATTTTTATAATTCTAAAAAAATTGCAGTATATAATTTAAATCACCAATGATGGACACAAGTATTTCGATATGCAGGTTTTGTAGTGGGAGGTTTTGGTCGACGGGTAAGATCTAAGTTCTGTAGGCCTGCTAGATATCACTCCCCCTCCGATCCCACCTCCTCCTTCTCCACCTACCCCACACAACATCCCTAACTAGGAGAAGAGCTATATTTGTTGCCAGAGGGTGAGTGGGAGTGGTTATTACTATTATTTAGTTGTATTATTTTAATTCGGATTCTCACTTGCAATTAGTATGGCGCTCAGTTCACATCTAGCAAGAAGATTGACATGGATTCATATGCGTACATCCTACCGAGCGTAGTGGGTGAACGGTTAACGTTCTGGCCTTGCATTTGGGACGACGCTTGTTCGAATCCCCGTTCGGGCATCCAGATTTGGGTTTTCCGTGGTTTCCCCAAATCACTCCAGGTGAATGCCAGGATGCTTCCTTCAAAATGGTCATGGCAGAATTCCTTCCCGTTCCTTGTCTCCAGCCCCATCCCGCCTCTAATGACCTTAGCCATCGACCAGGCGAAAAAAAAAAAAAAAAAAAGCGTATATCCTGACACGATCGGGGCAGGTGCACGCTTGAAGAGCTAAATACGGCGAGGTTTGCTGAACAGGAGTTCAAGTATCATTATTCTAGTGAGTTTGCCTACTTGCTCAGTTCCATTCAGTACGAAAAAGGCCTAAAACAGATAGAAATTTCTTATCTATTTCAGAGTCTTCAACATAGAGCGTTTCGTCAGTGTGGGATGAAGTACCTCAAGTTCAGTCAGGTGATTTACGAATGCAATTTTCCACATCTCATTTGTATGAAATCCTGTTGTTCAGCGCCAGTTAGGCAATGTCCGCCAATGTGGTTGCGTGCGTTAAGACGCCCCCACATTGGAACGGAGACTAGAATCGAATCCCGATCCTGGCCACCGATCACCTGATGGCGATTTTTAGACAGTAATACACAGTCATCAAAGCAAATGCTGCGACCGTCCTCATCTACGTCTCGTAAACTACACATTGCACGAACCAGATAGATGGAAACAGTAACATCCCTCCAATATACTTTGAAAGTAAATGGGTTTTTATCACATTAATATTTCCTAAAAAGTACATGGTCTGACTCCCCATATAGAATAAGCATGGAGAGCAACCGTGTCTAACGCTGCCTTAGGGCAGAACTCTGAAGAAGAGTCTAGCTGGAGCGCTCGAAGAGTCAACTTCCTTGTTCCAGAGAGCAGTCGCGTGACAGTAAACTTCCGCGTTCGCGTGTGGATCTTACCGTCTTCGACTAATACTAGTGTGAATCGTAACTTGTTTAAATAGTGACCATTACGTGAAGCTTTAATAGTGCGTATCCAGATGTATGGTGGCCAGTACGGCGAGGGGGGCGGACCACCGCCGCCACCACCAGCACCACCGGACATCGCTTATGGAACAACATCACTGGCAGCTGTGGGCGAAAGCATTACGGAAGCAGTGAGTACTGTTAACAACTATGTGCTGGCAGGCGAAGTGGACGTAGAAATGGAAGCAAAGGCAATTGCTAACCGTAGGAAACGCCCTGGTGATTTAGATGGGAACTTTGGAGTGGATAAACGGGTAGCATTAGTGTCAGATACCCCCAAACAAGATAGTGGCACAGTGAAAGTTGCAGTACCAGTTAATGATAACAGACAGGCAGGTAGATCAGAATCGCCCGAGCAGATAAACCAAGATAAACAGCAGAGTATATCCGCTAATAGTAGGAATAAAACCTCAATTATGTATAGAATGTCAGACACGGGCCCATATGTAGTTTTCATTGAAGGGAAGAGCGGAAATGTGGGACGGCTGCACCCCATGTCGCTTGGTAAATTGCTACATCAAAATATACCTGAGATTCGTGGACAAATCATTAATATAGTAACCACAGGAATAAACAGATTAAAAGTAGAAACACTTTCACCAAGAGCGGCTAACAGTATTGCGATGTGCAAATCGCTAGCGGCAAGGAACTTAGAGGCTTATATCCCGGCCCACTTGGTCTGTAAACAAGGCGTAATACGCGGAGTGGATACTGAGTTGTAAATGCAGGAAATGCTAGAGGAAATCGTGACACCAGTTAAAGTGATAGCAGCAAGGAGGTTAACCAAATCTAGAATCCAAAACAACATCAGAACGGAAGTGAAGCTAGAAACATGTGTGTTAACCTTTGATAGTCAGTCATTACCACAGTTTGTTTATATACATGGGACGCGGTGTGAGGTAACACCCTACACACTCGCCGTACGCATTTGCTATAATTGTTTGCGTTATGGTCATATAGGGAAGCAATGTCGGGGCAAGCCCCGTTGTGATATGTGTGGTGAAGCACACCGTACAGCTGACTGCACATCTGATGTGGTACGCTGCGCCAATTGTAGCGGACCACATAACGCGACAGACAGGGCCTGTCCGATGTACTCAATACGCAAACAAGCACATGAATTAGCAGCTAGAAACAACGTCTCTATTAGAGAAGCGGAAAACTACTTTAAAAATAGACCATATGCTCAGGCAGTACATTGGCAGCAGCCATACGCAAAAAACACTCCAGACGGACGACAGTACCTGTACAAAACACCAGATATCACTAACCATAGCGAATTTCCGCCTCTAGAATCGAACAACACACCCGGACTGTATAAGCCACATCTGGATCGACCAGTGCTAGATCAGCTACCGCTGCAGAAACAACAAACAGTAGGACATGAGATGATTAGCCACACCACAACACCAATGCTGCGGGTAGAACGCAAACAACAAACTGGACATAGGGCTACACTGAGGAAGAATCTATCAGCATATTCGGGGATGTATCAGCACGTCAACGATCCAAGAGGGCCACCAGGAACACCGATAGGTATTAATCCATATCGACCGATACTGCCAGTAGATTCAGATGAACCAGGTAACAATATTATAGAACAACTAGTGGAACTAATTAACAGGATAGTAGAGAGGACAAAAGTAGGGGAACAACTGGGAGCAAATGACATTAGACAACTGCTAGAGAGGAGTACGATATCACACCTCGTTAATCAAAGACCCCACAACAATGGATCAAGTAACTAATAGAATATCACAGGGGAATATACAAACAAGTAACAATTTGTCCAACGGAGTAATTGGGATATTACAATGGAACGCCAGATCTATTAAGGCTAACAAGCTAAGCCTTATGCAATACATGTTGGCCCACAATATCTCCATAAGCGCCATCGCAGAAACATGGCTAAACCCTAGAGAGACATTCCTATTTAGAAATTATAACGTTGTGCGGGCAGATAGGCCCGACGGTTATGGCGGCACAGCGATATTAATACACAAGTCATTACCGTACCAGCTGATAAACATTAAATCGTCTAACTTTTCCTTCGATGTCTGTGCGGCACGACTGCTATTTAGAAATAATCATATAACGGTAGTATCCATCTACAGATCACCAAATCAACCACCGCTTAAAAAATCCGAGCTACAACTACTAATGCGCCACCTAGATGAACCGGTATTAATCCTCGGTGACCTTAACGCCCACCACTCACTTTGGGGAAGTGCGTATGACAACCGCGATGGCCGAATAATCACGGACGTTATGGAGGAACTAGTCGTACTGAACGACGGCTCCGCAACTCGCATAAACAGACCTACACAACTACAATCAGCTGTTGATGTATCTTTTGCATCTCCATCAATTGCCCCACATATAACATGGGAAGTCATTGATGACACCCTCGGTTCAGATCACTTTCCAATTCTCATGAAACTCTCTAATACTGAAAGGAGAGAGCGAACTATCTTCTCATACTATAAATGGAACATAAAGCGAGCCAACTGGAACAAATACACACAGGAAGCTGAAATTGCCTTCAAACTCTACAAACCCACCGAAGATATAAACAACGACTATAGTGCCTTCATAAACTGCATCGAGAAAGCGGCTGATTCCAGTATACCCAAACAAAAACAAACTAATGTGATAAAAACATCCGCAGCGGAGTGGTGGGACCAGGAGTGCGAGGAGGCTATAAAAGAAAGAAAGGAGGCCATCAAAACCTACAAAATGCATCCTACAACGTCTAACTATATAGAATGTAAAAGAACATGCGCGAAGACTAAAAAACTTCTAAGGAAGAAGAAAAAGAAAAATTGGGAAGATTATTGCTCCAGACTTAGCCTCAACACACCGGTCAAAGAAGTGTGGGAGAAAGTTCGCAGATTGAGAAACGTAACCGAGATGAGGGCCACAGAACGCACACCTCCACTGAACGTCCTGACCGACATGCTAGAAAGCTTAACACCCCCCTATGTAGATCATCAGCCACTGAACATACATGGTAATGTGCAACATATCCTCTGTCATCCGTTCAAGAGTGAAGAGCTAAATAGAGCACTAGCCTCTGGAACATCCACAGCTCCGGGGCCGGATAATATACATTACCCCATGCTCCGTGCACTACCCGCCAATGGGAGAGCACACTTGCTTGCACTAATGAATCGTATTTGGACCGACCAGCACGTGATTACTCCTATGAGGACAGCTAGAATAATCATTATAAGAAAACCTGGAAAGACAGCTGACTGTGCCTCAGCATACAGACCAATATCTCTGTTGTCTTGTATGCACAAAGTGCTTGAAAGAATGTCAAACATAGACTTGAATGGTGGTTTGAACATAACACGCTACTGCCACCCACCCAGTATGGCTTCCGGAGAGGTAAAGGCACTAATGACATACTCGCGCATCTTATTACCGACATACAGTCGTGCCTTACCAACAACAACTACATCGTTGCAATGTTTACAGACCTCAAATCCGCCTACGATAAAGTCTTACCGCCGATCCTGGGCAAAAAATTAATGGAGAACGGTGTGCCAGGACCCTTCACAGCCAGGCTGGTATCTATGATTACGAATAGATGGCTAGTAGCCCAGTGGAAAACCATCAGTTTGGGACCAAGAAAATGTAGTCAAGGTGTACCCCAGGGATCAGTCTTGTCTCCATTGCTTTTTAATATCTATACAGCTGACCTGCACAAGATAATGCCACAGTCGGTCATAGTCCTACAATACGCCGATGACATTTGCATTTATACAGTGGGCACAAGCATCGAAAATTGTCAGAAAATATTAAATGAAGCGATGCTAAGACTGATACAGTGGTTGTTTGCAAATGGACAAGAAATATCAATCAACAAAAGTTCAGTATGTATATTTACCCGCCATAGAATACCACAAATAACCAGCATGACGCTTGGACCTTACAATCTTCCAGTAAGGAATAGCGTGAAATATCTTGGACTAATAATAGACAATAAACTTAAATGGGGTCAACACGTTATACAAATAGAGAAGAAAGTCTGTTCAGCCAATAACCTGATTCGAGCGGTAACAGGATTAAAGTGGGGAGCAAGCCCACCAATTGCACTGATGCTGTACAAATCCTTAGTCAGGCCACATTTTTGATTATGGGTGCATCTGTTATGGATCGGCTGCAGAGCGTACATTAGCCAGGTTAGATGTTCTGCAGTATAGAGTACTACGCACCTGCCTGGGGGCGATGCAATCAACACCCACGAATGCATTATGTGCAGAAGCAAGTGAACCACCACTACACCTACGCAGATCTTATTTATCCGCTAAATTCGTACTGAAACAGGAACAGCTGTCTGGTAATAAACTAGCTAACGCCATCCATAAACTAGCAATAGACTGTCTAACGGAAAAATACTGGAGCCATAAACGACTACCACCTTTGGTCTCGGCTTACCTTGACACAAAAGCACTAAGCGTCAAAGCCTGCAAAAGCAAACAATTATATTGCTATGAATCACCACTATGGCACACAATCAAAGAAGTAACAGTAAATACTCCAATATACAAAGAAAAATTGCAATAAACAGGTAATTTTGGAAAATCTGAATAAATGGCTCCCGGCCAGGTGTATATATACAGACGGGTCCAGAAACAACAACTGCGCAGGAAGTGCATTCATCAATCCTGAAAGTATGAAACAGGGCTCGTTCAAATTGCCAAAGGAAACCTCTATCATGACAGCAGAATTAATTGCAATCCTAGAAGCCCTTAAATATGCCATCAATTTACAGGATAATAACATTATTGTGTTATCTGACTCGCTCTCTGCGCTAACGGCCTTAAAGAACCAGCATTTAAACCAAATTAATAACCCAGTTATAAACGAAATCATAAGAGTAATCATAGACCTAGAAAACAGAAATAAACTAATAGTGCTATCCTGGGTGAAAGGACATGATGGGTGTAGAGGCAACGAATTAGCTGACCAACTGGCAAAAGAAGCAACCGTCACTGGGAATACTACCCATACAACGATACCCATGTCGGATTTAATGGCGACATTAAAAGACAAACTGTACAAAGACTGGGACACAGAATGGAAACATACATCCACCATGAAGGGGAAATACTATGGAAGCCTACACCCGGGAATTGTAAAACGAACATGGTTCCAAAATGTTCGAAAGCCCCAGAAAATTATACACCACTATATCTCGACTAAAATTTGGGCATGCACGCTTCAAGAAGCATCTATATAGGATCGGCGTGGCTGACGATGCAAACTGTGAGTGTGGTCAGGAAGAAGACGTTAACCACATATTCTTTGGATGCCCACTACGAAAAAATATATCCGACAACCTTACCATGAAACTGGTACAACTGGAACAGCAACTACCAACAAATGTTTCAACTCTGTTAGCCACCAACAAATACAAAATTTTTTACGTCATGTACTCTTTTCTACAAAAAATCAATAGGGAATTATAAAAACAGTGTTGTGAATAATTGTAACAGTCTAAAATTTTATGGTATCTATCTTTTAAAGCTGCTATTAAAATGTACATAATGCAGGAGGCAATTTGTCATTGTAAGTATATAAGAAACTATGTAACCCATCACAGTAAGGTATCTAATAATGTAAATGGATAATGGCAAAATGGCATGCATGGCTGAAATCTGGACTTATAAAACAGCGGTGTTGATAACTATAACGGACTTCTACTATCACTATGTTTTATGTTTTGTTAAAATTGTAATGTATATATTGTACCCTGTAAAACGGAAATTTAAACGCACATAATGTAGTAGGCAATTTGTCATTTTAAGTATATAAGGAATTATGTAATTGACCACTGTAATGTATTTAATCATGCAAATGGGTAATGGCTAAGTGGCCTGCACAGCCGAAATCTGGACTGTAACAGACTTATCCTATCAATGTGTCTTATGTTTTATTAAAATTGTAATGTATATATTGTACCCGGTAAACCGCCATTTAAATGTACATAAAGTAGTAGGCAATTTGTCTTTCTAAGTATATAAGAAACTATGTAACTGAACATTGTAATGTATTCAATCATGTTCATGGGTAAGGACTAAGTGGCCGGCACGGCCGAAATATGGACTTACAAAACAGCGGTGTTGATAACTGTTACAGACTAATCCCATCATTACGCCTTATGAAAATCCTAATGTATATTTTGTACCTTGTAGACTTGATATCTAAATGTACAGAATGTAGTAGGCAATTTTCATCCTAATACCCAAGGAGCTATGTAATGGAAGACAGTAATGTATCTAATCATGTAAATGGATAATGGCTAAATGGTCTGCACGGCCGAAGGCCAAATAAATAAAAAAAAAAAAACTCTGAAGAAGAAAATGAGTTGGGGAATAATTGCTATTTTGCTAAGGAAAGCACATCGGCTATAGCCTCGTAGAAACAATCACTTCAGAATTTACTGAAGTGATTCAGGTAAAACATGAAGATTTGAAATAAGGACTATCGGACAGAAAAAGGAATCCGGATCCTCCAGATGTAAATACAGAGTGAATCAAAAAGGACTTTACTACTTTGAAATGATGTAGAAATTTATTGAGATAACTTTTTATAGCAAACAACCTCAAGTTTCACATGAAAGCCTCAAGCATCATTTAGGTTAGATTAAACTACCATCTGTTATACGGCAAACATCCCACGGGTAATCAATTTCTTCCAACACTCGTTGCAGCAAATCGAGCGTAACTTGTGCAAAGGCAACGTAGATTCAGTTTTTTTTAGGTCGGTCAAAGTGTTTGGTAGGGGAGGAACATACACGCGATCTTTAATGAAACTTCAGAGAAAGAAATCCAATGGTGTCAAGCCTGGGTAGCGAGGCGGCCATGTGATTGGCCCTTCACGACTAATCTACCGACCTGGGGAGCGATTATCGAGGAACCCTCGAACTTCCATGAGGAAATGAGGCGGTGCAACATCTTGCTGGCAGTAAACCATCCCATTTTGGCCAGCTTCATCGATCTGTGGAATTAAAAAGCATTCAAGCACATCCAGATACACAATACCAGTGACAGTTTTCTCCATGAAGAAGAAAGGACCGTACACTTTCAATTTGCTAAGGGCAAAAAACACATTAACTTTGGGGCTGTCACGAACGTGTGTCAGGGTTGCATGCAGATTTTCGCTGCGCCATATTCTACAGTTGTGGGTGTTCTCCATGCCACTGATATGAAGTGTTGACAACCAAAACACACAGCGAGCATGTTCCGCACCAGTGAAAGTAGCCATTTTAACTGTGCACTACGCTGGCGCTCTTAGTGGTGGATATAGTGGACTGATGCACTACATGCGTCAACCTTGAGGTTGTTAGCTACAAAATTCACATCTACTGATTCTGTAAGTTAACTCAACAAATTTCTATATCATTCCAAACTTGTAAAGACCTTTTTGGTTCACCCTGTATATCACTCAGGAAAGGAGATCTGCAATACACCCCTCTCAACCGGGAGATATCCTGTGAATTCAACTTTTAAAGCAGAAAAAAATTAATATCATTTACTTTTAGCTCATCTACATTCTTTTAGGAAGTTTAGCCGAGGACAAAGCTCGTAATGAGAGGAACTGGTTTACCAGAAAACAGATTTTTAACTGCGAAATTTTCCAGAGTTCCGCAGTTCTGCCGCTTATGGAGAAACGGCTGAACCGTATCACAGACAGATGATGGAGTGTGAGATAAGGCAGTCAACACTAATGAACAGATAATTCGCAGCACGGAAATTACAGGAAATGTTCCGTGCTTATGCAAGCGCAGACCTTCGCACGCTTTTCGCATCGCGGAGCGTCCCGGCAAGAAAAGAGGGAAACCAGACGATCGACCACCGGTTTGCCTTCATGCGACTTCCTTCCAATTCGCTTCAGACCTGCATGAGTAACGTGAAATGTGAGACCACATGCTGAGGGCGTACAAGCGCCCTGTGTTGAAGATTTTCACTACATTCCTAAGCCGAACAATTAACAACTGAATTGTTAATTTATTGTAATAGGATATACTGTTTGGCACAAGCTGTTTTTATAAGCAGTATGCCGTAACAGAAACTGACTGTTAAATTAACCTTTGTTTTTAGTACTGCATGGCATGGAATAGTTATCTTCTGGGATTACCTAAAATTAAAAAAAGTGACGTGACTTAGTCCACGAGCTGAAGGTTGGCTGGCTCCTCCCCAAGGAGGCATACTAAGCCATTGTGTCAGAGGTAGGACGGCCAGTTCCTTTCCTCTGGGACCTACAGTTTAACGTAGAATCTGAACCACGGAAAGCCCTGGCATAGCTCATATAATCTACCACAACTTTTAAAAATTACTGCAATTAAAATTAAACTTATTTAGTAGTTCAAATCTTCTTTGTGTTGTTTTACCGTGCAGATTTTTATCACTGTCCATTACCTTACTTGGTACCCGGCAATAGGCTTTTACCATGGAAGATGTTTCCCATCCATAACAACTTTCCTGGAAGATGTAGCTTGCATAGTTTCCGCTGCCTACCTCAGTGTTATAGCGTTTTAATATAGTATTATGTGAGTGATGACTTTGAAGGAGTGTGTGTTGAATGTGGTGTGTTGTTTGTTGTGAAGGAATGGAATGAGTGAAAACCAATTGGCCCATTCAGCTTTACTGGTATAATTCTCTTTCTGAAGCAGATGAAGATCTAGAATTTAATTAGTAACAACAAATTTAAGTAATACAAATTACCAAAAATAAGCAATCCATAGACAGAGTGTTAGACACATAATTAAGTTAATTAGATGAAATATCTAGGCCTAACGGTCAATCATACTACGAGCTGGAATTATTATTGTATTAATTAAGTGGAAGTTAAGCAACAAATTTTCTTTTTAGTATAAATTTTAAAACAATAAAACGTAACTAGAAAAGTTGTTTGAGCTGTACAGGTATTTTTTTTTACTAGCATTAGCAAACGAAAATCTTTTTTTTCCTCGTTGATTATAACATTGAAGGTGATACACGACACATCAAGATAAGTTTCCAATTTAATGTAGTTTACAAAATTTACCATTTCTGGGATTTAATATATGTATATATATTGTCTTCGGCTTGACAATCGCAGTCTGATAATACTTAACAACGCTTTGTGAAAATAACTTTTGAACATTTTTCCGACATTTTTTCTATGTTTCTGAATTTTGTAAGTGAAAGAAATCTGGAGATATATTTTTATAACCCACGTAAATTTTATAACATGTAACAAGATTATCGAATTTAGGTAAGTAGCAATTCTGAAGCGGATATTTGTAATATCCTACTAGAATTTTTACGTTATGTCTACTAAACATAATCGTATCGAACTTATAACATAGCGATTCAAAAACCCGAATATGTTTTGTTAAACTTACAAAAATCTTTTAACTGTTACAGTATTTTATTATGTTAGTTACAACTCGAACATATCAGAGAAATCTCTGAAATCGACGATATTAAGTTATTCATCCTTGAGAGCCTACTTTTTCCAGATTAGTAATCCAAATAAAAGGTTTAGAAATAAACAGGATGTATCTAGAGATTTGTATTATATTGTTTATGAAGGGCAACCTAGTCTTCACATTCTAGTGAGCTATGCCAAAGATTTTAAAAAAAAACAAAAAAAAAAAGCAAAAAACCGGATGTACTTAAAATGTAGTCTGATGGCTTTTGTGAAGAACAACTACGTCTCCACAATAGCACCGACCTCTGCAGAGCTGGAGTAAGCGCCACGAAGATGATTCAGATGAAACGCTTTTGCGATAACGTATACTGGCGTGAGTACCACATACTCAGGCGACAGGAATGCGTGCTGTTGTTTACTTACACTCTGCTTGCGTAGAGCTGTCTCTTCAGACCATGACCAGTATAGCTGGTAAACATCGCCTTGGGACGGAGGCTAGAGAGAGATTACTCGGCAAATACTTGTTTAGATGAGATTTTCAGCTTGGAGAAGAAGTGAGACTTACAGTATTGAGATTGAAGAATAATTTATAACCCATTTAAAAATCGGATTGCTAGATGTGTGGAGAGAGATGAGACACATGCATCAGTTAAAGAAAGCTTTTAGGCAAGGTTGTAGAATATTCCCACTAATATGTAGAATAACTAGTCAAGGAAGTGAGGGAAAAAAAAATGAACGTGGCATTAAGATACAGTAAAAGGAGAAAAAATATACATTAAGGATACTGGAAAATTAGTGAACGGTAGGAGCAAAATTCTGGGAATAGAATCTGGAATAAACATTAATCAAAATGTCAGAAGAATCAGAAATGATACAGTACTTGTGACATTGTAGGTTAAAAATAAAAATAGATCAGATGAAATAAAAGTACAAGGGGTGATCAAATGAAAAGGTACGAAACGACACGGTGGGTACAAATGTAGACTTTATTCAAAATGTACACCATAGGCCTGAGCACAACGCTCCCACTGATGAACAAGCTGCAGGATTCCTTGTTCCCAGAATTCCTGTGGCCGTGACGAGACCCAGTCCTTCACAGCGTCCTTGAGTACGTCGTCCGAGTTGAAGCGCTTCCCTTTCAGGTGTTTCTTCAGTGGACCAAACACATGGAAATCGCAGGGCGACATGTCCGGACTGTAGGGCGGATGGTCCAACGTCTCCCACTTGAACTTGGCCAGTTCCATGTGTGTGACTCTGGAGACGTGTGGACACGCATTATCATAGAGCAGAACCACACCCTCCGTGAGCAGCCCCGGTCTTTTGTTCTTGATGGACCTGCGTAGGCGTCGGAGTGTCTCACAGTACACATCCCCCACCTGTACGCCATCCTGTCCCCATACCGACTGCCGTATCATTTGGACGCCGCTTTTGATAAGAGCCTCTGCTCTCTACTGCGCATGTGGGCACCCGCGCAGGCTCCGATCCCAGTCAGTGACTCCAATCGCATCCCGAGATGTCTCGCTATGTTCTCCCATGGCGGAATATGCAAATATTTAACTGTTACGTTTTTACGTCGTTTCGTACCATTTCATTTAATCACCCCTTGTAGTAAAACAATTTTGTTATTTAGCAAGTCGGGACATGAACGATCTCAAAAGCAGAATATCACTGGAAAAGGTGCCTTCAAAAAAAGACAAATCTTCTAGTTGATAAAATGTTGACACAGTTATCGGACAGAACTTTATATGCCTGGGCATGACACTTATCTGAAGTGAAGCTTGATTTTTAGGAAGACAAGAAAGAAGGCAAATTGAAGCATTTTAAATGTGATGCTACAGAAGAATGCTGAAAATTGAGGAGACAGATAATGTACCCAAAGAACATGTTTTGAAAAGGACGAGGGAGGAATCAAGTTTGCAGAGTAGTGTGATACGAAGAAGAGACACAATAACAGGTCGCATTTTAAGACGCGGAGAATTAGTTAAAGCGTTAGTTGAGGGAACAAACAGTGGTAGGTAAAATGTTTAGAGAAAGGCAAAGATTAGAATAAATGAAACATATATTTGAGAATATAGGTTGGATCTAGAACGTTGAGATGGCGAGATTAGCTCCAAATAGGAATAAGTAGAGAATTGCTTCAATTTAATGCAGGAAAAAAGGAGATATGCCGTAATGTAACCAAGACAAGGTTCTCCCAGTTGGTGTTACGAAGCTGTCAAGGAAACTGAAAATATCTACTATGTAAGCAGCAGTTTATAAGGTGGATTGCCTGCTCTGTGTCTTTAAAGAACACCGCTTTACCTGAGGCTCTACCAGATATTATAACGTTCAGGTTGCTATATTTTCACCACACATAACATATCCCGCAAAGTTCAAAAGGAGGTATAAAATTCCTAATTTTCGGTTTCCTACCCATAAGAAGTTGGTTACAACCCGAAGCAGGACATATAACACCGATAATCGTAATTCGGATGTAGATGTGTGTGGCATATTAGTATCACCATCTGCGTCACGTTCTTCTTTCATTATTTTCGCACATAACATTTACATTTATCTGTAGTTAACAAGCCTTTGGTCCTTAATATTTGAAATACACTTAAGTTCCAAAAGCCGCGAGACAAGAAGATGCAAATATCCAGCGCCGAAGAAACAAATAAATGAGCCTGGTCGTCATTACGGACGCGAGACATGAATTAACAGGTTATGAACGTGGAATGGTAGTTTGCGGCATGGGACGTTCCATTTCGGAAACTGGTCACAAATTCAGCATTCCTCGACTCCATTACCAAGAGTGTGTCGTCAATGTGCTATTTCCAGCATTACCTCCCGTCTTGGACGACGTAGTGGCCAACCACGCCTTCTGAATGACCGTGATTAGCGACGCCTGTGTCGAGGTGTCTTGTTGTCAGAGAGGTAACTCTGCGTCAAAGATAATCAACACTTGATGTGTGGAGTACGACAGACGTGTCCGTGCGGACAGCGCAGCGAAACTTAACGTTGATGGGATACGGCATCTGAAGACTGACGCGAAAAGGCAGATTACGAATTCTTCAAAAACCACTGAAACCTAAACAATCAAATTACATGAGTACTATTAACAAAAAGCATAGTACTGTTCATATCAAACTGCAGGTTCCGTTTAGGGATGGGCAAAATATATTGATGTATCGATATATCGATATTTTTTCTAAATATGACCTATATTATATCGGATATATCAAAATTGTATTTGGTGTATCGATTTTAAGCACCAATTCAATATTTTTTCTACGAACACAATTCAGTATCCAATTTAATCGTTACACGTATATAGGATAAATATACGTACATATCCAGTCTTCTAAAACTGTCTTAAAAAGTGAATTCGTCGAAATATAACAGCTTCATCAGCGATTGAGAGGTTAAAAAAAGCTGTTAAATTTTAACAACTTTACATTAACGTCATTTTTATGTTAGCATGTAAACGGTTGTTTTATCTTTGTAGTTGAAATATTCTCTTTTCTACAGTTTTTTTTTATTTATTTACCAATAACAAATAATGGGTTGATGAACGACAAGTCATTATGAATAACCGTTAATTCATTTAAATGTCTATAATCTAGTCTACAGTCAAAACTCCTTAATCGCAAGGAATACGTTCCGTAAATATGGCGCAAATACGAAAACCTTGAATACGGAAATCTTGAATACGGAAACCTTGAATACGGAATGGTAGTTTAATATAGGTTTATAGGGAATACGTTCCAAGTATACAGACAAATTTTGATGTAATGGAGCGATTGTCGCACTTTGAACTTGATAAACCAATTCTGGATTGCTTTAAATCCTCTATCCTAATGTTCATTGTAATGCTCTTTAAAATATGCAAAAAGACATATAGCTTCCTCGTGAATTACAGCCCCACTAAAGAATACTTTCTTCTGATTGCTGTCTTCGATTGATGTAGTGAGAGCGGTTTTTAGTTTTTCAATCACTGTGACACCAACACAAGACATTGCAGATAAAACATCAATATCTTCCACACATGAAAAGCTATTATCCCTTAGCACTACTGTTATGCAAGAGGTTCCAAGCTCTGGCTCAGTTCCTAATGAGCTTAAGCAGTATCAGTGTCGTTTGAAAGAGTGACTTCCGCAGTCAACTTAGGGGTCGTCCATAAATTACGTGAAGTGAAATGGGGGGGGGAGGCGATGGGGGAGGGAGTCTGGCGAAATCTGACGCGAAAGTCGATTGTAGGGGAGGTTTTCGTCGAAAAGTGGCGGTGTAACCTTTAAAAAAAAGTATCAAAAAGTTGCAAGGGCGATTTGTAGGGGGGGAGGGGGGGGCTTACGGACCAGATTTATGGATGTCCCCTTAGCTGTACCGAACAACAGGAGTAGATTGACGGGGGAGCACATAAAAGAGAGAGTCCTTTTGATGTCCATATCAAACGATTACTGGTTTGATTGTTTGAAAAAATAATAAATTAATAAAAGTTTGTATAATTTCTATCTGTGTACTTAATTTTCAATATTTTCTTAAATATTTTGATGAATTTCATGATTTTTTTAAAGATAATTACTCCCTTTAGCAAAAAATATCGATATTTTTTTCCCGATGTATATCGATAGTGTTTGTAAATATCGTTTCGATATTTATCGATATATTTTTTAAATGCCCATACCTAGTTCCGTTTAATTCTATGACACACTCTGGATCCAAAAAGAATACCTCCTACACTTTGCTTATTTATTTATTTATTTATCAATCTTGTTCCATGGATCCCTGCTGAGGAAATACCTCTGGGATGTGAAACATGTCATTTTTGATACATATACACATAATATGAGTTATATCATAGTAAATATATACATATTTTACAAATACAAGAAATAATAATAAAAATACATTTTTGCAACTGAGTTTTGCAAACGTCATAATGAGTACAATTAATTATTTTCTTCAAATTCTTGAATGGAGTAGAAGGAGTTGCCAATAAGATAATCTCTAAGTTTTTGTTTGAATACATCTTTATTATCTGAAAGCTGTTTTATACGATTAGGTAGTTTATTAAACAGATGTATCCCAGAATAATTAACTCCTCTTTGTACTAATGACAGAGATGTTTGTGTTTTATGCAAGTTATTTCTGTTTCTTGTATTGAAACTGTGTACCTGTGAATTAGGTGTAAACAGGTTAAAATTTTCTATGACAAAGCTCATGAGGGAATATATATACTGAGAATACATTGTAAGAATATTGAGTTTCGTAAAGAGTTGTCTGCAAGAAGTTCTTGGTTTTACCCTACACAGAAACCTAATAGCTCTTTTCTGTGCTATGAAAACTTTTTACTTTGTGAAGAGTTTCCCCAAAAAATTATGCCATATGACATTACTGAATGAAAATATGAGTAGTTCATTAATTCTAGATCTGCTGTTAGAGAAAGTGTTCGTATTGCAAAGGTGGCACTACTTAACTTTGCCAGTAGTGTAGTGATATGATCATGCCAACAGAGTTTCTGATCTATTTTAATACCAAGAAATTTTATACTCTCTGTTTCTAAGATTGTGTTGTTTTTATAGTTTATACATATATCTGGTTGTGCATAGTTTTTTGTTTTAAACCTAATATAATGTGTTTTTTCAAAATTTAATTTTAATGAATTTGCCTTAAACCAATTTGCTACTACTCTAAGTACTTCATTTACATTAAATTCTATAGTACTGTTTGGTGCTTAAGTTACTATAAAAGGACGGTCATCTACTGAACTTTATTAAATGGAATATTCCATACGAACCAGAAGATTCATCAATTTAAACTTGATACATAACAGAATACACCTGTGTCGTGTTTTTTTTTTCAATATATACTTAAGCGTAAACTGTTTAACTGCGAGAGGCAACGTACGTTTATTTGTTCGCTGTTGTCTGACTGCATGACGCAATTAAGGCAGAAACTCATTGATGTGCTTTCGGGAAATGTACACCACGTGGTCCAGGTTATAAAGTTGATGTCTAGTCGGAATGCTGAGAAACTGAAGATAGTAATTTTCACACAAAAACTACTGGTAAGATTTTGTAATAATGTACAGCCTATGGTTTCGGTGGTAGAGTAGGATATAGTCCATTTAGATGTGGAGTCGAAGAGCTGAGATATTTAAGATAAAAATTTCCCAGAAATTATTGTCCATTTTCCGTTGAAAGCGATTGACGCAATAATTAGTGGTCGGCTTTAGTTGATCTTGTGCTGGAAAAGTTTATCGTGACTTCAGTGTATTATTATTATTATTACTCCGCGATTCACTAAAAGTGTGTGGCGGAGGGTGCATAGCACCTATCGAGAAGGGTTATGGTTTGGAAGGGTTATAATGGATATGGCAGGAGGCGCCCATGGGCTATTGTGAGGAACCATCCCCGCATTCGCGTGGAGTGACCTGGGAAAAACCATGGAAAACCCAGATCAGGATGGCTGGAGTGCTTTATCGAAAGCTACTCCTGTCGGATTTTAAGTTTACTCGCCCGGTAAATCCTTTCTATTCCATTCCCTAATCGCTCGTGGGAAAAATGAGTACAGAAATGAATCGGTTCTGGCCCTGATTTCTCTTATCTTATTTTCACGGTCATTTCGAGATATGAATGTTGCTGGTAGCAATATTTGCTGACTGTCATTCCGAAATACATCTGTCGTGAATTTTTCAATTAGCTTCCGTCGAGAGCAACGCCTTCGGTGTTCCAGGTCTTCCCAACCTAACTCCTTCAACATCGCACTTACGCTTTCCCTCCAACTATATATACCTGTCACGAATCGGGCGGCTCTTCTTTGGACCTTCTCTAAAGCCTCCATTAACCCCTTTTGATGGGGACCCCATACAGAACAACAATACTCTAAGTGAGGACGTACTAGTGACTTGTATACAATCGATTTAACTTCCTGAGTGCATTGATTTAAATTACGACCTAGAAATCGGAGTATACGATTTGCTTTCCCCATTACATTCTCAATATGCTCATTCCACGACAAATTATTACGAATTGTTACCCCTAGGTATTTAGCGGAATCTACCGTTCTAAGGACAGTGTCATTAATTGTATATTCATAGTTAAATGGTGTCACCTTTTTACTCACACGCATGACTTGGCACTTTTTAGCGTTTAACTCCAACTGCCAATCTTTACACCACGCAATTATTTTCGTAATATCGTCTTGTAACAAAGCGCAGTCGTCCAGGGTTTTGATTTCGCGATAAATTATAGCATCATCGGCAAATAATCTTTTCATTCCCCCTATTATGTCGCATAGATCGTTGATGTATATGAGAAACAACAGAGGCCCTAACACGCTTCCCTGGGGAACTCCAGACCCCACTTCAGTAAGTGATGAACGCTCACCGTCGAGAACTACACACTGTGTTCTGCCCTTCAGGAAGTCTGCAACCCAGTCGCATATTTGTCTAGATATGCCGTAACCGCGAAGTTTCCTAAGTAACCTAGTGTGAGGCACAGTATCGAAAGCTTTTTTAAAGTCTAATAGAACCAAATCAACCTGGGATTGCTCATCCATAATTCGGCACAAGTCGTGAATTAGAAGTGCAAGTTGTGTTTCGCAGCATCGGCCTTTTCTGAATCCATGCTGATTTGGATTTAAAAGCTCACCTTCATCCAAGAACCGCATGACATTCGAATAGATGATATGTTCTAAAATCCTGCAAAATATTGAAGTTAACGAGATCGGCCTATAATTCTGAGGATCATTAACATTCCCATTTTTAAACACTGGAGTTACGATAGCGGTCTTCCATTCGGCTGGTATTTTTCCTTGATCCAGAGAGACGGTATACAATTTCATCAAATACGGTGCAATTTCCTTTGCGTATCTTGAGTAGAATCTTGTAGGAATACCGTCTGGTCCGGGAGCCTTATTGGTGTTTACATTCATAAGCTGTTTAGTTATTCCCTCGACATCAAGAACGAGATCATTCATAATTTTGTCGGTACGATTGTTAAATATCGGTATCTCCTCTGAGTTTTCTATCGTGAAAGCCTTTTTAAATATATCATTCAAAATTTCTGCTTTCTCTACGCTTGTTTCTGATAATTCACCATTTTCTTTAATCAGCGACGGCATAACCTTACGAGAGCCTCTTATTACTTTGATATACGACCAGAACTTTTTTGGATTAGTAATCAGATCTTCGGATAAATTCCTGGCTTGGAATTCTTTAAACGCATAGCGCATTGCCTTACGCACTTCCGCACGCAACTGGACTAATTTAGCACGATTAGATGAGTCCCCCAATTTTTTCACCGCGGCATGTAAACGCCTTTGCCTCCTGAGCAAACGTTTCACTTCCCTATTGAACCAAGGGAAGTTATTACTGACCCTAATACACTTCTTAGGAACAAACTTGTTTAAACCGGTCCATATTAGTTCTTTTAAATTAAACCAAAGTTCCTCAACATTTGTATTTAGCGTGTACGTTTCAAAATTCTTCGCAAAATGGTCAACCATACCCGCATCGTTTGCCTTATCGAAGCAAAACACGAGTTTCTCTTTGTCATGCTTCAGACTCAGACTGGAGTTTAACGTTACCACAACCGCCTTGTGATCACTTATACCGTCTTCTATACAAACTTTATCTACAATATCAGGATTGCTAATTAGAAAAAGATCCAGAATGGACGAGGAATCTTTGTGGCACCGTGTTGGCTCTTCGACCATCTGTTCAAGAGATCTTTCTGCAAATGATTCTAGGAACGTTTCGGTTATTAACCTATCTCTTCCACCCAACCTGAACGTGTATGTGTCCCACCTAACCGACGGTAGGTTAAAGTCACCACCCACGATCAATATATGTCCTTGAAATTTTTTGTAAATGTTATTAAGCGACTCCCTGAAGTATTCCGCGTTAGCTAAATCAGAATCCGGAGGTCGATAAAATGACCCGAGTATGAACTTTAAATTTTTGCCAATTTTTACCTTGACCCATATTAACTCGCAAAAATTTTCCGTTTCAGTTACGACAGAGCAATTAACGGTTTTACTTACGGCCACGAACACACCCCCGCCCATTGAGACAGTTCTGTCCTTCCGAAAAACATTGAAATGAGGGCCAAATACTTCGCTAGATTCAACTTCAGGCGTCAACCAGCTCTCGGTTCCAAGTATTATATCGACATCATTAGTCGCAACTGAGGCGTGAAAATCCGCTACTTTCCCTCTAATACTCCGACAATTTAGTACCATTATCCTTAGCTGCTTCGTATTGTTATTTGTGGAGTCTAAAATAGCATTTTTCATACTCGCACTCTGACGGTAAACGGGTGAAGTAATTGGAGCTGTAATATTAAAATTATTCGCGCCATCCCTACCGGGACCAGCTTCTATGTTATCAGCACATCCTCTTCGGTGAAATGAAGGATCCTCGGGCCTCACGCTGTTCCTAAAAAATAATTCATATCAAGGCGGTTCCAAATTTTAGCAGCCACCTTGGACGCCATTCTAGGTGTGTAGTGGACGCCCGACCTGTCAAATGCGTCCCAGCTGGCAGCTATCATCGGACGAAGGTCGACGAAGCCCCAGTTGTTTTTGCGACACAGCTCCTGCAAATTACTATTTAAATTAAAGATCTTCCACCACACAGCCTCCCCACAATCGACACGCGGCACCACACTGCAAATTGAGAACTGTAATGAAACTGAATTTTCCCGGGCGGCTTCATACGCCTTTCGGCCCAACTTGTCCATGGATTTAACTATATCTGCGTTCGACTTCGTATTAGTTTTTTTCTTTCTCGATGGCGATGTCTTAAATGTGACTTGATCATATTAAAGAGAAGACCGTGCTTTACACTCAATATGAACAAAATTGCGGGCAACAGCTGGTATTATAATAAATGGAGAACGTATCATTTATCAGGAAATAGTTCTCTGTTGTTCTTACGAGTACAATGTTTTTCCTACGTTTCACGATTGTTAGTGTGTTACGTTTTCATATTTTGTTTTTGTTGGTTTGTTTAGCGATGGCCTCGTTTGGTAACAACGAGCATTACTAAATCTCTACTGTGCATTATAGCCGTACGTAAATTTAAAACCACGTAAACGCCTAACAGTAACTGTTAAACATTTAACTAGCAAATATGAATGATTAAGACAAAAACTAAATTGTTACTTTCTTTCACCTGTATGTACCGCACTTTATCACGGTTATTTAAATAACTTGTTTGTACCGTGCCGGGTCCTGCTTGTTTACGTTGTAAGCGTCACACCTGATTAAAGCAGTTATTATTATTTTAAAATCTGGCTGCCAAGAGGGTCCTTGAGCTGACGAAAGAAAAGTAAATAATAACTTCAGAAAAGATGTCACCTCGCTTGCCCTTTTCACGTCTTGACAACTGTACAAGAGATTCAAAGAGATGGCGTGACATCGCCACTATTGGGATGAATCGGATGTGATCGCATTGTGATCAATTGAGAATGGCTTTTTTTTTTTTTCTTTTTTTTTCGCTATCATCAGTCTCTCGAATGGTTTGTCCAACCCTCCCTTTCTTCTCATCCTGCACTAACCTCTCCAAGTTAACATACTCCTTACAACTTAGGTCCTAAATTATCAGCTTTAGATATTCTACTATCTGTCTTCCTCTATAGTTTTAACCTTCAACTTTTCCCTCCTCTTACAAATATACCAGTTCTGCAAGTCTTCAAATGTGACCCTCTATCCTGTTTCTTCTTTCTGAAAGATTCTTCTGCAAACTTATTTCTTCACCCATTATTTCCAAAACACGTTCAATTCATACTTTACCTGTCTACTTAATTTTCAGCGTCCTTTTATTTCATAATTTTTTAAATGGTTCAAATTTTGTTTTCATCGTATTTAGCCCATGCTCCATTACTGGGCTCTTTTGAGTCATGGAGAAATGTTTGAAACAACTTCTTCTTAAAAAAGGATCTTTTTGCCTGCGCATTTCAACTTTTAACATTATTCCAGCTTCGGCGATTAATTGTAAGTTTTCTTCCTATGTAAGATAATTCACTTTCTTCTCTAACATACCTGATCTTATTTCCATATTTAGTTTGTTGTTATTGATATCATTTAATTTTTATTTTTATTTTTAATTGCAATGGAGCACAGGCTCCGGTGGCAATTTCCCTACACACCCATCTTCCCCCAATCCTGCACCCACCTACATTAGCCCTCTACAAATTTTATCTTTAAATTCTTTCCACGTTCTCGGTAAATTATTCATCATTTCTCTTGGTAACTCATTCCAATCCCTGACACCCTTACCTACAAAAGAGAATCTTTCCACACCCTTATGCCTGAAATCGAGTGCCAGCTTGTGGTCATGGTCATCTTTACCCTCCCATGCACTACTTTTCATACCTATGCCAATATCTTTCCATGCCTCATCGTCAGTATATGCCCTGTACACTCCCATGACCCTCCTCATCTTCCTCCTGTCTTGCAATGAATCCCATTCCAGCTCCTTTATCATATCCGTCACTGATTGCATTCTGCCATAATTTCCAGAAACAAATCTAGCAGCCCTTCTTTGCACTCTCTCCAACTCCTGAATTTGATACGTAAATGAGGGTCCCATACTACACTACCATATTCGATCAATGGTCTGACCAAAGTTTTGTAACCCAATTCCTTGACTTCTCTCGTACATCCCCTCATTACTCTCTCCAACAAGTGCAGAACTTTGAAACCTTTTCCTACCACCTGTCCTATGTGTCCTGCCAGTTAAGTTTGTTATCAAAAGTAATTCCAAGATATTTACATTTCAATTCTTCAGCAAGCAATTCTTTCCCCACCTTATATTCATAATTAACATTTTGTTTTTTATTTGCGTATCTAATAAGCTGACTCTTCTTTGCATTTATCTTCATTCCATGTTTACCAACCCAATTAGATATCCTGTCCAGATCACCCTGCAACTGTTTACAATCCTCTATCGTTTTGATTCTTTTATACAGCATTATGTCATCTGCAAACAATCTAATTTCAGATAGTAAACAATCAACACAATTATTCATTAGAATAATGAATAGCAATGGTCCCAATACGCCACCCTGTGGCACACCCATTTTTACATCTACTTCTTTTGATACTACATTTCCTACCCTAACTTTCTGTTTTCTACATTTTAAAAATTCTTCCACCCAGCAAATCACTTTCTCATCCACTCCAATGGTTTTTACCTTATTTACTACCATTTTATGGCTTACTCTGTCAAACGACTTTGACAGATCTAGTACTACACTATCAATTTGGCCTCCCTTGTCCATTTCATCTGAAATATGTTGCAATTTATGCTACATTTCATGATCTTTGTCTTGCTTTGGTTTATATTTAATCCAAATTTTTTCCTTAGTTTTTTGTTCACGTCATTCAATAACTTCTCAATACCCCCACATTGTTTTATTAACTAGACAATGTTATCAGAAAATCGCAGCATACTGATTTTTACTCCTTGAATACTTATGCTATATACAAATTTTTCATTTACTTCCTTTGTTGCTTACTCTACTTACAAGTTAAAAATTAACCTTGCTTCTTATCCTCCTTATACGATGCATGTTTCCCGTGAGTGTCTACTTTTATTATTTCCATTTGATTCTTATATTGATTATAAACAATCATTCAATTTCCATATTTTATACCTGTCTTCTTTAAAAAAATAATATCGTGTGCCTTGTGACATTATCAAAAGCTTCTTCTTAGTCAAGTAACGACATAAAATTAATATTTTTTTCTTGACCTCTCCTTCTAGTATTTATCTTTAAACCACAGTGGCTTCTTTTGTTCCCCTGTTTTATCTATCCCTTAAACAGTCTTCACCTAATACCTTGTTCTGCACTTTTTATTCATCTGTATATTGTCCTAGTCATTAATTTTGAAGCGCACAGTAATTTTTATATTTGTCAGCTTGTGATTTCTTTGGGATTGTGGAGATGATACTTCTATTAAAATCAGTTAGAATCTCTGCTGTTACTTTGAAGTACACTATTGTTCAAACTGTTCTCATCATTCAGTTTTTTTACGCATGTTTAGCTCCCTTTTTGTTTGGTTTCTAAAATATCTCTTTCTGCTTCACTGCGAGCATTTAATTTTATTATTATTATTTTATTGCCTTTTCTTCGCATCTATAAACTTGAAAATTTTCACAAAATTCAAGGTTTTCGAGTGACTTTTTTGCTAATGTGTAATGTTTTATATCTCTCCATTCAGTGCATTCCAGAATTATACCTTAGACCCGTGTTTACAATCTATGCAATTTTTGTTCACCTCAAATCTTTTTTTATCTAAGTTGTTTCATTATTTTCTTGAGTTCCAGGCAACATTTCATAACTGTCAGGTTGTGGTTTGAGTCGACATCAGCTCCCCGGTATGCTTTATAGTCTAGAGCTTGGATTCTGGATGTCTGTTTAACAATGATCTAATAACGACATAAAAGTTTCGCGGTTGGCTAATGGCTGAGGATACCGTGTCTACGGTTATTACTGATGATGTTACACGGTCACCGGCCGACTTTTGGTGCATCTGCAGGTCTATTCACTCCGGCCAAGCATGGTTTTCTGTCCATTTGTGTTGTAAAGACTCCATTGCTCATGAGTCTTACAGCTCTTAAATTTCATGGGATTTCCAATTATCAGCGTCCAGCAGAAATTTCACAAAGCTTGACTCTTTTTCTTCTTCACCAACTTTTTCCATCATTAGGGGTTGTAACGTTTCAACACGTGAAAGGGACGTTTTAATACAATATCTACTAATTTTCTTGCTAATGCAAATAATAATGGACCAGAAGTAAACAAAGTTAACATTTATACTTGGAAAAAACGGGTTCTTATTCTTAAAGCAATAACAACTGAGAAATTACACTTTTACAACATTTAATTCTGCACAAAGGATGATTACCAGAACATCATGGGAGCCATAGTTATTACAATTCTGGTACAAACAAACAACAAAAACACATTAAAATAACCGGTGCAAAAGTAAACATGTGGCGGACAGTTATTACATTAACGATAGTGTTCTCAGTCAAAGATATGCCACGACCAGCTAACACCAACTGTCGGTGAGAGCGTGAGTCGGTGAGAGCATGATACCTCTCGCAAACGGCACCGCAAGAAACAGAATATTGCGGAGACAATCTGCAATTTGCCTATGTTAATAGGCTGAGGGCGATTTATGGGTGGGGTCACACTAATCACAGTGGTCACGTATCACCAAGATTACATTACAGGACGAGGCGACTGTTGTGTCCGGCGTCCTGGATCGATTGTGAATGGCGGCGTGGCGGTTGCGCGGAAAGTCAAAGCTCCCAACGCTTTAAAACAACAGCCCAGGTAGGTGCTATAAACTAACACTGCACTAACATTAGCACACACTCTGGAGGCGGGGTCGTCCCGTTCTCCGTGAGGTCGCGTGGTCCGCGACTGGTAGAACGCCCTGAAAAACCCACGTCGTGTCGCGGCGAGAGTATCCCGCCAGTGATGTCTCGTGGTCCTGGCCGCGAGGTCGCGGCGGAGGTGGAAATTTCTCGCTATCACTCTGCTGTCACCGGGGCTTGGAATATCCGAGACACATGCGTTTATAGTGGCGTGCGTCGTGAGACTATCACATATTGTCCCTACATTCAAACAAACAAGCGAGCAGAGTCTTAGGCGCTCCTGACAAGCGGGAGGGTAGGTTGCGTGCGAAAGTCTGCTTACGCACGGGGTCTTCCTTGCTGTCTCATCTATTTAGTGTGTAACAACAATGACGTCCCTAACCGTGGCCTATGCAAATGTGTCTGAGGGCAACTCAGCAAAGGCTCGTCTGCCTATCGAAGGAAATGAAATATTGCCATCTGTCTGCAAAATGTGTAACTATCTCCTGTGTGTATGATAAGTAATTTTTTTTGTGTATAACATCTGTACTTTATGAGGCAAAGATTAAGGACCGTCACGGTATTCGCCTTCATGGCTGAGGAAAAATTTGTGAAGCTTGAGTCTACTATACAAATAAATGTGGCTAACCTCCCTATCTGATACAGCTGATGACATCACAACATGTTAAAATTTTCCTACGTTAAGTAAAACATAAAAGACGCATTAATAATACGGTCTTCAACTAGACACATTCTCCTAACTAGAATCAAAATAAAATTAGTGTTGTATATGTTGGTAAAACCCGATATTAGCAATGCTAATTGGAACAGTTCCTTGAAGTGGAACTTGTTTCGACAGAGAGTGAAACCATAAACAAACTAATCTCCAATTAATCGATTTTATTTTCAAAAACAATAAAACTGTTGTTTCATAACGTGTACAGTCAGATTGCTTCAATCTTTTCTGCGCACTTGGTCGACTTTCAGAATGATATTAAAAAAAAAAAAATTGTATTTAGCAACTATCCAGTTGTGACCTCGGCCTTTGATAGATTCAATACGATCCATCAAACAGTCACCCGTACTGGTAAAGATATCCGTGAATGTTGGTAGAGACTTGTGCAACGTTTTATGCGAACACAAACTTGGCTCAGCTGCCAGAAACATAGGTTCATGCCAACCAGAGCGACGCCCGCTGCTAAGGTCGGTCTATCGATATATACGAAGGGTCCCAATAACACTCGCCATAAAGGATATTTAATGTTCCGGTATATTTGAGAATCTCTTAAAATATGAAGTTTTACACAACTAAACACACGTGTTCACGATCCTCCCTTCCCTCATACAGGTATAGTAAGACTAACACAAATTAGTAAGTAATAACAGTACTTGTTATTTTGAAATTTTGCTCAGCTTTAAACATGAGTGCTCGACCTTTCACGTTCGCATAAAGGTAAATTAGACACGAATTATTAAAACTGACAAACAAGGCGAAAAAATACTGTTAGGAAAGATGAAAATTATAATATAATTTCTTTCCATATTTAGCTGTTTTAAATTAACTGCATTATGCCATTTAAAATGCAGAAAATAAGTTAAACTACACATCAGCAAAACAATAAGCTACATGCGTTTTGGAAAAACATTGCACAGAATGGAATTTTGTAGACGTGTAAAATAACGGAGCTTTGAAAAACAAAGGAGCAACGTAATATTGTTTCAGTTGATTGCGTTCGGTCGCAATAAAATCATGAAGGTAGCGATATATGTTACACTTTATGGGATCAAATCGATTGTTTATCTTCTTGCTAAAAACAGATATCCTTTTGGACGATGTTACATAAAAGTTCTTAAATATTCTTTACCCTAGTGCTGCCAGATTAGTAACTCATCATTCCAGTTCTTTAAAACTTTTTACGGGAGTCGAACTGAAACAGCAGATTTAATTGTTCTTTCAAGGTTTGCGTAGGAGTTGTTTTGATCTCTTACTTGTGAAGGTTATCTTAGAAGTGAACAAGGCTTTTAAATTGAGCTCGGCGGTTTCAGTAAAACCTGTTCTCCTCAATTAGCAGATTATTTCTTTGTGTGATAGTCAGTAGTACTTCTTCCGTTCTCATTCCTTCAGCATAATTCCCAGCTTTATTTGCAACATACAATGCCTGTTAAAAATTGAGAAACACTCAGAAGGTGAAGAGGAAACGAAATGGAACGTTCAGTGATGTCTCGCGATTATAAAATCGAGTCAAATAATAATAATAATAAAACTTGTCACTATTAGCCCACTTATCAGTGTGTCGTTGCTCCACCACTGACCTGAATGCATGCACCGATGCGGATGGGAACTGTTTTATGAAAACTTTGCATCCTCTCCCGAGGCAAGCTGGCTCGCAACTGTTGTAACTAGTCCTTCATATCCTGGAATGGAGTTGTCTTCATATTGGCTCCCACGCACGTTCTATCGGGGACAGATCCGGGAATCTTGCTGGCCACGGGAGTACCTCAATGTCAGCAGACAGTTCAGAAAGACATGTGCCGACGATGGCCATCCGAAGTAGTGCAGAATCGCGTCACTCATTGAATGGCCACGCATTGTGTCCAATCATGAGTTGCGGTTCTGCACTGCCCCGATTGACCATCGTCGTCGAATATGTCTGTGACCTGGGGAAAGTTACCATTCTTCCGATGTTTTGGAGAGGCACATCGGCGTTACACCTAACTTCATGGTCTGGGGAACCATCTGGTACGACTTAAGATCACTGCTGGCAGTGATTAAGGGAACTCTGACTACACAACTGTACGTCACGGGCGTCCTTCATCCACCTTCCTCAAGCAGTAGTTTCATGGTGACATTTTTAAGTCATGTAGTGGGTGGACGTTAAAGTGCAAACTGATTTTAGTTACCATTTCAATCGTGGGAAACAGAGGGTCACCAGATTTTGGCAAGTCAGGATAGACTTAAAAACATATAGTATTGGCTTTCCATTACATTACGGCACTTAGGGTTCTATTACTGGTGGACCCTAAACGAAGAGGGAAGTAGAAGACAACATTGATCAAAATCCACACTCTGGGCTCCAGGGGTATCTCGGCAGAAAAACTGGTTACAGCCACAGATAATAAGCATGAAAGTGTTCTAAACTGGTGGACGCAATGAAATTCGATATGGCTTTGGTTTACCAGTTAGTTACGGTCAGTTGGAGCACTCGCTTAGCTAGTTCACTGTTTCAACCTTCTTTTATTGCACGGAATACAAGGACTGTTGGCTAGTGAATGACTGTACCATTTGTACGCCTTGCGTGGAGATTATTGTAAACATTATAAATTGCGGTCTAGCTTTAAACAGAAATTTTGTTGACAATATTCTTTAATTTCTCTCAAAGTTCCTGACAACTACTTACAACCGAACATAGTTAACCGCCGTATGTCTTTCCTTGAAGGGACCTTCACTTGAAGATGTTGGAGCACCTGTTATTCATATATCATGAATGTGTAGAGCGGACGCAAGAGCGACATGCACTTTGCATGCCACAGGTGTGTCAACATATTCATATTTTCCATTTCTTCCCTCAAAGACATACACCGTACTTTCCAAAACAGAGATGGTTATTACATAAGACGGTTAAAAAGATTTAGGAAACTGTTTAAACGTATGATAATAAACGAACGCTGTTCTCGAGTATCCTGACCTCAGCTGTCTTTTTACTTTGGCTACTACTGCTTTTTTTTTTAATGTCCTGTGATGGACAGTAAGTGTTTGGACGCTCTTTCTGCCAGGTCACTAATGGTGTTCAAGGACACAGTCGGAGTTAAGAGAAAAACTACGTTTCAGTAAGAAATGACACCTAAACAATTTCCGACTGGTAACAATAGCAGAGAAGGGTACATCTTGCTGAAGATTCAGGATTACGACCTGTTTGCAGATGAAGCCAATCCTATAACGAAGTCAGTGCAAAGAGTGGACCAAAATTTCGTTAATAAAGAGAGTAGCCAACGAGGATTTTTTTTTTTTTTTTTTTTTTTTTTTTTTTTTTTTTTTTTTTTTTTTTTAATATTGACTGCTCCATTTAGTATTCAGTACGAAGATAATCTAGGTTATGATACTTACAACATTAATATTAGATGTACACTGTCACCAATTGCTTCTGAGATTTACAGATAGTGTACGCTCTGCATATATGTAGACATGACCGATTAAATAGCTTGGTGTACATTATTTTAAATGTGATATAATATATTACACCGTAGAGCGAGCGGTCAGCAAAAAGAAACTTGGACAATCGTTTAACGTAAATATATCCATACACAACATGCTTAAACGAAATATCAAGCAGGATATGCCATGAGCTTTTCATTTTATTTACTTTGAGCACCCACCCCGTTAGTTTTGGTCATTGCGGTGGGGTGTAAGAAATCGTACTAAACGTGGCGAGGATTAAAGGAAACAAGTTGGCACTCGGTTCGTGTTCACCATGTTGTATGCCAGAGTCCTGGCGTTAATCCTCAAACCTCTCCGCAGTTTGTGCAGAATGAGGACATTCGACACTGTGGATGGTGATTCGTCTCCATATTTGAACGATAAACACGTCTGCCTGCTTCTTGGTTTTCGGAAGAGTAAGCCTAAATATCTCGGCATGGGGTCTGATCGTCTGCCTTCCTTCGTCCTGATTTATAACGCTAAAAAAGTAGTACGCTGAAGGAAAGGGGTAAGTAGGAAAAAAATTGATTAAACTATCTGGAAATCGAACCTATTGTTCTACATCACAATCATTTCTTTCAGGTTTTTTTGACCTGTACCTCAAGTCAGAATTATATGCGGTCCTACGATTTTCAACTTTGATTTGTCGCCTTGCAACACTATCCTTATGTTCTGTGGTTTAGCTGATCTATTTTCCTCCAATCTATCTATGTGTTAATTTCATTCTAATTTACTACATGTTATTCTTCTATGCTATTTAATGGACACGTATATATGGTATTTTTACCTCGTCCTATTACATTTACTTGCTCCAGCGGTTTTTTTTCTACACTCATTCTTGATGTTTAAACCGTTTGTTTCTATGTATCAATTCTAGTTTTTGACGAATAAGTTACAACAGACCTGACAACGATATATATAGTCTAGGTTTTCCCAAAGAGAATTCCAAATACTATGAACATAATTCAAACGAAGACCGATCTAGTGTCGCACTAGTTGTAATATTGGTTTACGTCTGTGGTTTTTTCCTAATCGCCATTTGACATTAACACTTTGGATAGTTCTGTTTTGTTCTTGTGTTGTCCACTATGACGCTACGTTA
Source organism: Vandiemenella viatica (assembly GCA_031002005.1). Classification (NCBI taxonomy): domain Eukaryota; kingdom Metazoa; phylum Arthropoda; class Insecta; order Orthoptera; family Morabidae; genus Vandiemenella; species Vandiemenella viatica. Next base: position 100,910,349 of record CM061914.1, read on the forward strand.
TTAGATTTTTGTATGTCCTCTTTATCCAGCAATAACTTTCGTGCCTCGCTGTTTTGGGACGCGGTTATACAGATTTCGGTTTTTTATTGTCTGTTGAAATCAGGTGAATGAAATATAAGGGCCATGTTGACTATCGACAGTTGTAACTCCGTCTGGCAAAGATATCGTCTGACGATCCTCAGCAACAGATACACTCCTGTGCTGATTATTCTCAGAGAATAATTTTGCAGTGTCTAAGTCACCTTGTGTTTAGAGTTTACCAAAAACTCTCATAATGAAATAGATAAATAAACAAAGAAGTAGAGACGTCGTGTCCTCTGATGAAGTCACAGCCACACGGAGAACCAAGATAATACATACAGTGACCGAGGAAGCCTTCGTAATCAAGTAGAGAGGTCGTCCAACAATTCGATTTTCTGTAAACGGGCGATTAAATCGCTATGTGAAACGTTCTTCTAAAGCAACATGCTACATTTAATCGTTTGTTAGAATTTTTAATATCTCTGATAGAAAGGGTAAAACATCATATGTATCATTAAAAATGCTGGGTTTTATTTTATTTTTAAAATGGTCCATTACTTTATGTTGATATGCTTCTTTTAAAGACTAGGCTAGAATCTCTCTTTTTTTTTTTTTTTTTTTGTATTGACGCCATTTCGAAGAAACAATGTACCACCACAGAAAAAAGTCCAGTCATCCTTTTAAAGATGGACAAAGTAATCTGATAAGAGCATTCGGCTTTGGTAGCACTATGTGAGCTGGGTACATGTAGATTAGGTGTCGCGGCGTGGCGTGGCACCTTGCGCGGGGTCATCGCGGTCATCGGCAGAACCCAGGCTCCTCCGACCAGTTTTGCACGCGCTCCCCATCCTCCAAGGCCGGCCGCTTCATATATATCCTGTGCTGCACCCGCGGAGGGCAGTCGACTCGCTATGACCACCTCAACTGCTCTGCTGGTGTCTATCTTGGCGACGCTCCTCTTGGCAGGACCCGTCGCCTCCGGAGGCGGCAAACTACGTGAGTAACACCTAGCAACGATCACCAGTAGACAGCTCCCTTTTAAAAATGTTTTTATTAAATCGCTTTGGGCTTTGTCTGTCAGGGTGGAATTTAGTAATTTATTTTAAACTAACTTCTCGACGAGATAGGGACTTGAAATTTTGACCATAGATCAGCACTGGACGACAATGGAATAGAATGTGGAAAAAAAATGGGAAAAGTTGTCCAGAAAATTTGAAAATTCGGGAAAGATGAAAGTACTCTTTTTTATGGGCCAATTTGGCTATTTTTTTTTTAATGTTCGTAATAGTCCGAATAAAGGTTTTAGTTAATGAAAAATTGGAAAAGTTGCCCGGAAAACTGGAAAATTCGGAGGAAACTGAAATTCTTTTTTCTGTGTACAGATTAGATTAATTTATACTTTGGCATTGTATATATTCTACAGGATTATTTTTTTTAATTTATTTGGCATTTAAACTTTCGGTCATACAGCCATACAAAATAAAGAATATTCCTTGATGAATGTCGTCTTCTTAGTTATCGCGATGTAGCTTGCAGTCTTCATTTGTGTGTCTAGTTCCTCATCGTCTTTTAAACAGCAGAAGCTATCAGATTATTATGGAATTGTACTCCTTTAATCTTTTAGGTTGATATCTCTCAAAACTGCTAGGATTAGGCGATATACATAAATATTTTCATTGACTAGAAAAAGTGTCATGTTAACTGGTACTTAGATGCCATCTTGTAAAAGCGATTTCACGAAGTTGTGGTGTTGCTCCAATACCTTTTGCTTCCGAAAAACATGAGATTAACGTCACAGTCAGCATCTTCTTTACAATCACACTGTGGTAATTCGATTGCTTTTATTCTGTATAGGCGCGAGGGGTAGAAACCATCGTTAAACTATTGTTCTTATTAGTCCTCTAGATGGAGAGCCATTTTGATGTCACTGGTATGTTGGTAGGGTTGAACTTAGAGTATTGATGCCTCCAACCATTCTCGGTTCCACATTTTTTAAGGAAGTTTGTAATATCTAAACCCGGTACCTTTGTCTCATCCTCACACCTTCTTGCAGCACTCGTTATCACATGACCTGCCTCTTCATTTCCAACATGTGCTTTTATCTATATGAAAATTAGGTGCTTGGAAGGGTAAGGTTGACCATGACCACAAGCTGGCACTTGATTTCAGGCATAAGGGTGTGGGAAAATTTTCTTTCATAGGAAAAGGAGTGAGGGACTGGAATAAATTGCCAAGAGAAGTGATGAATAACTTACCAGAAACACTGAAAGAATTTAAAGCATAAATTAGTAGAGGGCAAAAGTAGGTTGGAAGGGGAAAGGGAGGGGGTGTAGGGAGATTGCCACCGGAGCGGGTGCTCCATCGCAATTTTATCAATTACTAGCTGTTACCCGCGACTTCGTACGCGTGGACTTGGAGTTTCATTGCCAGAATTGGATATAGAAAACTGTTAGTAACGTAAGATTTGTCTCAAACAACACCGAGTCGATATAATATGATGGAAAGCCATCATTATATCATCCTATCGTCTTATCTGTCTCATGAAGAGAATCAATTTACAACATATTTAAAAACAGAAAAGTAAGCGAAGGTGCGGGGATGTGTGTGTGTGTGTGGGGGGGGGGGGGGTTAAGTGATGGCAGCTTTATTTCAGCTTGGATTTTTCTTCTTTAATCAATATGAGCATCTGAATCTTATAATGTAATAGCAGCACATTGTCTTCTAGACCTGCACCTTAGGCCAACTTTACGTCCGTAAGGCATGTCAAAAAGGAAGGGAAATTGGTGCCAGAAACTTTTATACAGACACAAATGAATAGTACAGTGCAGAGCAAATTGACTTCTATACTAAATAATAAGTTTTGTTTCTTATCGAAATTTACTAACAAATCAAACACTAACAGACTGCACGACTGAGCAACCAACGTAACATTACAGACTAACACACGAATCTGTCTGTCTTTCATCATTCGATAAGTTCTTAAAATTTCGTGACTAAAACTGTTATTCATACCGAAAAAATGTCCTGTGTCCTTCCTACACTATTTCATTGTTAAATTCCAACCGAGCGTGGCGGTGTAACGGATAGCGTTCTCGCCTCGCATTCGGGAGGACGGCGGTTCGAATCCCCGTCCGGGCATCCAGATTTGGGTTTTCCATGGTTTCCCAAATCACTCCAGGCAAATGCCGGGATGCTTCCTTCAAAAGGCCATGGCCGAATTCCTTCCCATTCCTTGCCCCCATCCTTGTCCCCCATCCTTTCCCGTCTCTAAAGACCTCGCTGTTGAGAGACGTAAAGCAGTTAAAAAAAAAAAAAAAAAGTTAAATTCCATCAATATTGATATAGCCATTTAGTCGTCAAAACGTAACAAAAAACAGAAACTTACTTCCACAATTATAATATAATAGCTGGTAACCACAACTTCGTTCGTGATTGTAAAGTATTCATATTGACAGCTGTAGACATCTAACCACCATAGTGCACAATGGTGGACTCGATACTATTACCACACACAAATACCAGTCTTCTGCGCTATATAGTTCCGGCAGCAAAGTAAAATTTACGGATACACACAAGTCTTTGGATGAAATACGAAAATATTCATGATCGACCAATTTTAAACACCATATCTCACACACTCCCACAGTTACCGAATTTCGGCCAACGTTGTGATCGATGGGTGACTCTGTGTTACTACCACACAAAAACACCGGTAATCTGCGATTGATAGTTTTCACTCAAAAGTGATACACCGTGACACATGCATCTTTGGCAGAAATATGAAATTTCCGCAGGTCGACCATTTTCATCCCCCATATCTTCCACACCCCCATAGCTACAGACATATAACAACCATAGTGCACGACAACAGACATGATTCTACCACCACACATAAACACCCATGCTCTATGCTATGTAGTCGTGGCAGAAAAGAGAAATCTGCGTAGACACATGCCTTTCGTCGAAATACGAAAATATCCTTGGTCGGCCACTTACAACCACCATATCTACCACAGTACCAAAGTTTCTGAAATTCGGCCGCTGTTGTGATCAAAAGGTGACTCTGTGCTACTACAACACACAAACGCCAGAGATCTGTGATCGATAGTTTTCGCTGAAAAGTGATACACCATGACACTTTTGTCTTTGGCAGAAATATGAAATTGCCTAGGACGACCACTTTCAACCCCCATATCTCCGACACCTCCATAGCTACCGAAATCTAACAACCATAGTGCACTACATGAGATACGATTCTACTACCAAACACAAACACCAATGCTCTATGCTATGTAGTTGTGGCAGAAAAGTGACATCTGCGGAGACAGTCGAAATACGAAAATATCCTTGGTCGGCCACTTACAACCACCATATCTACCACAGTACCACAGTTTCTGAAATTCGGCCGCTGTTGTGATCGAAAGGTGACTCTGTGCTACTACTACACACAAACGCCAGTTATCTGTGATCTATAGTTTTCGCTGAAAAGTGATACACCATGACACTTTTGTCTATGGCAGAAGTATGAAATTGCCTCAGGTCGACCACTTTCAACCCCCATTTCTCCCACACCCCCATAGCTACCGACATCTAACAACCATAGTGCACTACATGAGATACGATTCTACTACCAAACACAAACATCAATGCTCTATGCTATGTAGTTGTGGCAGAAAAGTGACATATGCGGAGACAGTCGAAATACGAAAATATCCTTGGTCGGCCACTTACAACCACCATATCTACCACAGTACCAAAGTTTCTGAAATTCGGCCGCTGTTGTGATCGAAAGGTGACTCTGTGCTACTACTACAAACAAACGCCAGTTATCTGTGATCTATAGTTTTCGCTGGAAAGTGATACACCATGGCACTTTTGTCTTTGGCAGAAGTATGAAATTGCCACAGGTTGACCACTTTCAACCACCATATCTCCCACACCCCCATAGCTACCGACATCTAACAATCATAGTGCACTACATGAGATACGATTCTACTACCAAACACAAACATCAATGCTCTATGCTATGTAGTTGTGGCAGAAAAGTGACATATGCGGTGACAGTCGAAATACGAAAATATCCTTGGTCGGCCACTTACAATCACCATATCTACCACAGTACCACAGTTTCTGAAATCGGCCGCTGTTGTGATCGAAAGGTGACTCTGTGCTACTACTACACACAAACGCCAGTTATCTGTGATCCTATAGTTTTCGCTGAAAAGTGATACACCATGACACTTTTGTCTTTGGCAGAAGTATGAAATTGCCACAGGTTGACCACTTTCAACCCCCATATCTCCCACACCCCCATAGCTACCGACATCTAACAACCATATTGCACTACATGAGATACGATTCTACTACCAAACACAAACAGCAATGCTCTATGCTATGTAGTTGTGGCAGAAAAGTGACATATGCGGAAGACAGTCGAAATACGAAAATATCCTTGGTCGGCCACTTACAACCTCCATATCTACCACAGTACCAAAGTTTCTGAAATTCGGCCGCTGTTGTGATCGAAAGGTGACTCTGTGCTACTACTACAAAGAAACGCCAGTTATCTGTGATCTATAGTTTTCGCTGAAAAGTGATACACCATGGCACTTTTGTCTTTGGCAGAAGTATGAAATTGCCACAGGTTGACCACTTTCAACCACCATATCTCCCACACCCCCATAGCTACCGACATCTAACAATCATAGTGCACTACATGAGATACGATTCTACTACCAAACACAAACATCAATGCTCTATGCTATGTAGTTGTGGCAGAAAAGTGACATATGCGGAGGACAGTCGAAATACGAAAATATCCTTGGTCGGCCACTTACAACCACCATATCTACCACAGTACCACAGTTTCTGAAATTCGGCCGCTGTTGTGATCGAAAGGTGACTCTGTGTTACTACCTACACACAAACGCCAGTTATCTGTGATCTATAGTTTTCGCTGAAAAGTGATACACCATGGCACTTTTGTCTTTGGCAGAAGTATGAAATTGCCACAGGTTGACCACTTTCAACCACCATATCTCCCACACCCCCATAGCTACCGACATCTAACAACCATAGTGCACTACATGAGATACGATTCTACTACCAAACACAAACAGCAATGCTCTATGCTATGTAGTTGTGGCAGAAAAGTGACATATGCGGAGACAGTCGAAATACGAAAATATCCTTGGTCGGCCACTTACAACCACCATATCTACCACAGTACCACAGTTTCTGAAATTCGGCCGCTGTTGTGATCGAAAGGTGACTCTGTGCTACTACTACAAACAAACGCCAGTTATCTGTGATCTATAGTTTTCGCTGAAAAGTGATACACCATGGCACTTTTGTCTTTGCAGAAGTATGAAATTGCCACAGGTTGACCACTTTCAACCACCATATCTCCCACACCCCCATAGCTACCGACATCTAACAATCATAGTGCACTACATGAGATACGATTCTACTACCAAACACAAACATCAATGCTCTATGCTATGTAGTTGTGGCAGAAAAGTGACATATGCGGTGACAGTCGAAATACGAAAATATCCTTGGTCGGCCACTTACAATCACCATATCTACCACAGTACCACAGTTTCTGAAATCGGCCGCTGTTGTGATCGAAAGGTGACTCTGTGCTACTTACTACACACAAACGCCAGTTATCTGTGATCTATAGTTTTCGCTGAAAAGTGATACACCATGACACTTTTGTCTTTGGCAGAAGTATGAAATTGCCACAGGTTGACCACTTTCAACCCCATATCTCCCACACCCCCATAGCTATCGACATCTAACAACCATAGTGCACTACATGAGATACGATTCTACTACCACATACACACACCAAAGGTCTATGTTATGTAGTTGTGGCAGGAAAGAGAAGTATACGGAGATACGAATTTTTGGTGGAAATATGAAAACGCCCTGCACTGACCAACTTTAATCATTATATCTCCTACATCCGCACAGCTATCTTCATTCTGCCAACGTAGTGCATCACAGGAAACTCCATGCTACTTCCACCCACAAACATCAGTGATCTGTGCTAGGTAGTGTTGGCTGAAAAGTGAAATATAGGAAAAAACACGTCTATTTTTTATATATATATAAGATTATTATTAGGTTTTTGATGTACTTGCTGGTCCATAAGATTTTCATTATCAAAAAATCATTCGATTGTTATTTTTAAAAGCTAAGATCTTTTTGCAATGATATTAGAATGGTCGTTTTGAACGACGGTAACCGTGTTCCAGGGCTATAAATGATTGAAGCGATTTAACAAAATTTACTGTAACTGTATTGTTTGATACAAAACTTTTCAGTCATATAGAATAACTCAAAAGGTTTTTTTAACAGATTAAAAGTGCTCTACATGTGTTGCCCTACTGATTCTGCAGACATCAAGTTGATAATCAAGTTCTTGCCACGCATGGTGCAGCATATCCCTATCAAACTGTTCAACCTATCAACTGTTGATATCAGCTCGCAGTTCTGGCAGGATTGTTGGTAGAGGAACCTTAAACACTGAATCCTTCATATAACCCCACACTAAAAACTCAGATGTGGTTAGGCCATGACAAAGATTGATGATCATTATCCCCATCACGATAGATCCATCAGTTTCTCAATCTCCGTTTAAGAATTTAAGACCAGCGTGGTGCTGTAACGGCTAGCGTTCTGGCCTTGCGTTCGAGAGGACGGCAGTTCGAATCCCCGTCCGGGCATCCAGATTTGGGTTTTCCATGGTTTCCCAAATCACTCCAGGCAAATGCCGTGATGCTTCCTTGAAAACGTCATGGTCGAATTCCTTCCCATTCCTTGACTCCCCATCCTTTCCCGTCTCTAAAGACCTCCCTGTTAGAGAGACGTTAAGCATATAAAAAAAAAGAATTTAAGAAATTTGTATCGCGGCTGTAAATATTTTTTGAGTTTTACCTGATAACTCTAAAGTTAAGTGGCAATATTCAAATAATATAGGTAGTAACAAACTCCAAAGACCCAATGGATGTTATCATATTTTTCATCTTTCAATCAATCGAAGTACTGCACCAGTTATGTAAATGAGTTGCAATAACAGCCTGAACATCAACAAAGTATTATGTCGATCAAATTTGCGCGGGTATTGTTCGTCCGCAGTGGCGATCGGGAATTCAGATAACTGATGAAAATGTGCTGTCATATCATTAACAGCCATTCTCTATGCCATACCAGAGCTATTGGACCGAGCGTGGCGGTTGTACGGTTAGCGTTCTCGCCTCTC